>CM064877.1:40240976-40365787 GCA_003313485.2 Penstemon barbatus
CTACTATTGCTGGAGAATTTGTTAAGCTTAAGGAAGACATGAGCTTGCTAAAAGAGCAAAATAACTCACTGAAACTTAAAGCTGAAAAGCCTAAAGAATCAGCTGAGTATAAACAGCTTGAGCAAGAGCATGAATCTCTGAAAGCTGAATGTGAGGTCTATAAAGGAAAAATCATGGAACTTGAAAAGATTATTGAGTCTCATGATAAGTCAACTGTTGCATCCATGCCTACATCTAGTAAACAGGAGACATCTTTAGAAAAGGATAAATTAGAATTGAATCATACTGAAAAATTCATCTCTGCTGACAATAGTAAGGTCATTCTGTATGTTAAAACCTCTAAACCTACCTCATCTGAGAAAGTGGTAAAGGAGAAGAAAACTCCTAAGGCTAAAAAGAGCAAAGAGCCTAGTGTAGAAAAACAGACTAGTAAACCCAAACAGAAGAGTCCTAGGAAGTCTTCTGACAAGGTTAAAACTAATCAGACTAGTGAGAAAACTAAGTCGTCTGTCAATGAGCAAGTTGTAAGTAAGCCAAAGAAGCATAAGAACAAGAAAAATCAAAATGCTTGGTATGGAAATGAGTCATACTATGTGCAACCTGCTGCATATCATCCTATGTATCATGCACCTCAATTTCGTAGTTACTATGCACCTTATCCTGCTCATCCAATGCATGCATATCCTGCTTATCATGCACATTACCCTGCTTATGAACACTATTCTTATCATACTGATCATCAACATGACTTATCTGCTAATTATGATAAAAATGAAACTGTTCATGCTCCTGTCAAAACTCAGAAGCCTAAGAAGCCTAAGACATCAACATCTTGGGTTGTCAAAGGTGGAACTAATCCTTCAGGACCCTCTCAATAAGGGTACCTAAAACAATTTTATTTTTTTGTTTTGTAGGTTAGGATTAGGAATAGGAGTAAAGTAGAGAAGATCTGGTACTTGGACAGTGGATGTTCAAGACACATGTGTGGAAGCATACATGAGCTGACTGATGCAATTGCTGTGGATGGTCCAAAGGTTACTTTTGGGGACAGCAAAGAAGGCAAGATTAAAGCTAAAGGAAGATTAATCAGAGGAAACATAGAGATATCTGACGTCTCATATGTCAAAGGCCTCAAATATAATCTGCTAAGCATAAGTCAATTTTGTGACAAAGGATATTCAGTCATCTTCTCAACAGATAAGTGCTTTGTTGAACAGATTGGTACAAAGAAGGTAATTTTATCTGTAAGACGACAAGGAATGTCTACATAGTCGACTGGGATTCTGCTGACAAGAATTCAAGTGTTTGTTTGGTGGCATCTGCACCAAGTGAAGTTAGTTGGCTGTGGCACAAAAGGATGAATCACTTAAACTTCAAGACCATAAACAGATTAATCAAGAATGATTTGGTAGAAGGGATTCCAAAAACAGTCATGAGCAAAGACAAGCTCTGTGACGCCTGTCAGAAGGGTAAACAAATCAAGTCATCGTTCAAAAGCAAGAAGCACCAATCTTCTGAAGAGATCTTGGAGCTGCTACATATGGACTTATTTGGACCCATTGATCCAGTCAGCAATGGTGGAAAGAAATACTGCCTAGCTGTTGTGGATGATTATTCAAGATATACTTGGGTGATTTTCATGAAGAAGAAAAGTGAAACCAAGGAACATCTTACTAATCTGATGGAACTGATCCAGAATGAGAAGAGTATCAAAATATTGAAGATCAGATCAGATAGAGGGACAGAGTTTACAAACTCTACTGTTGAAGAGTATTGTAATATCAAAGGAATACATCATGAGTACTCTGCTGCCAGAACCCCTCAACAGAATGGTGTTGCTGAAAGGAGAAACAGAACACTAAAGGAAGCTGTCAGAACCATGATAGCTGAAGCTAAACTGCCTCAAAGATTTTGGGCAGAAGCAACAAATACAGCATGCTTTACCCAGAACAGATGTATGATCAACAAGAATCAGAACAAGACTCCATATGAAGTTTGGAACAACAGGAAACCAAACATTCATTACTTTAAGATTTTTGGTTGTAAATGTTTTGTATTGAATAATGGGAAAAATCACCTTACTGCATTTGCAGAAAAGGCTGATGAAGCTGTTTTTGTAGGATACTCATCTGTTAGTAAAGCCTATAGAGTTTTAATAAAAGAACACTACTAATAGAAGAATCTATCCATGTAGTATTTGATGAGCCAAGTCAATCTTCTGAAAAGAATCAAAGTATTAATCAAGATCTGTCTACTGATCTACAGAAGTTAGACATTGGAAGAAAAGAAGAATATGTTCCCATCATACTACCTAATCTTAATTCAGCTGATAACTCAAGTGCTGTTCAAAATCACAGTGCTGATTGTCTAACAGACGAGTTGCAAACAGCTGACAGACCAGAGACTATTCAACAGACTGCAAATGTTCAACAGACTACTACTGCAACTCCAACAGTAGTGTTGCAAGATCAAAACAGAGGACAACATTCAGACCTGCAACCTGATCTCAGATGGCTCAGAAACCACCCACCAGAGTTGGTGATTGGTGATCCATTAGATAGACTGAAAACAAGAAGAGCTGCTGCACAAGATGCTATGTTTGTCACTTTTCTATCTCAAATAGAGCCTAAGCAAATTGAAGAAGCTCTAAATGATTCCTTCTGGATAGAAGCCATGCAAGAAGAGTTGAATCAATTTGAAATGAATGAAGTCTGGTACTTAGTTCCAAGACCAAGTCATCAAAGGGTAATTGGCACTAAGTGGGTTTTCAGAAATAAGATGAATGAAGATGGTATTGTTACCAGAAACAAAGCAAGACTAGTGGCCAAGGGTTATTGTCAAGAAGAAGGAATTGACTTTGATGAAACTTTTGCACCAGTAGCAAGACTTGAAGCAATCAGACTGTTTCTTGCCTATGCTGCTTACAAGAACTTCACTGTCTATCAGATGGATGTGAAGTCTGCTTTTCTCAATGGAGAACTGCAAGAAGAGGTATATGTTGAACAACCTCCTGGATTTGAAGTCTATCAAGAAGAGGACAAAGTATATCGTCTGAAGAAAGCCCTCTATGGACTGAAACAGGCTCCAAGAGCATGGTATGATACCCTATCTGATTTTCTTTTAATTAAAGGATTTCATAAAGGTAAGGTAGATAAAACCTTGTTCACAATTGAATGGGAGAATCATATATTAATTGTGCAAATATATGTGGACGATATTATTTTTGGTTCAACAAACCAACAGATGTGTGATAAGTTCTCCAAGCTGATGCATAATAAGTTTGAAATGAGCATGATGGGTGAACTTAATTATTTTCTTGGTTTACAAGTCAAACAGCTGCCTGATGGAATCTTTATAAATCAAGCAAAATACACAAGAGATCTGTTCAAGAAGTTTGGTATGGAAACTAGCTCTACTGCTACTATTCCTATGTCTACAAGTCTTCGTTTGTATAAAGATGAAGATGGCAAATCAGTGGACATAACCAAATATAGAGGCATTATAGGGTCACTGTTATATCTAACAGCAAGCAGACCTGACATAATGTACTCAGTTGGAGTCTGTGCAAGATTTCAATCAAACCCCAAGGAATCTCATCTCTTAGCTGCCAAGAGGATACTGAAATATGTTAAAGGCACTCAAGAATTGGGATTATGGTATCCTAGAGAATCTGGATTTGAGCTTATTGGTTATTCAGATTCAGACCTTGCTGGCTGCAAGATTGACAGAAAAAGCACAACAGGTGCTTGTCAGTTCTTAGGTAGTCGTCTGATCTCATGGATGAGTAAGAAACAGACTTCAGTTTCTATATCTACTGCTGAAGCTGAATATATAGCTGCTGGAGCTTGCTGTGCACAGATACTTTGGTTGAAGCATCAACTAGAAGACTACAATATCAAAATCAGTGGAATTCCAATCTACTGTGACAATACAAGTGCAATATCACTTACTCAGAATACTACAAGTCATTCAAGGACTAAACATATAGAGATCAAGCATCACTTCATTAGAGATCATGTGGAAAAAGGCAATGTTATGATAGAGTATGTTCATACTGACAATCAGATTGCTGATATCTTCACTAAACCTCTAAGTGAAGCAAGGTTCTCAACTCTAAGAGCTGAGTTAGGACTACTTAATTTGGATGCATAAGCTGAGGGGGAACTCATCAGAAGACTGAAGTTCAACAACTTAGTTATCCGTTATTCTATTCAAGGATTAACTTTCAACAGACTAGTTAGCTTATGGATTCTTAAAGACAGGGGGAACGTGTAAGACTAGCGGTACTTCTGTTCTAAAGATGAAATTTGTTAATGTCAGTTAGTGGAAGTTATATTATCTGAAGATCTGTTCTTAATTCTTGAAGACTGAAGATTATTTTATCTTGCTGGATTGACAAACAGCAGAGGAAGATTACTAGCTATTGGCATTCTCTAGTAATATCAGATAACAGATCACTCGTCTGTCAGATAAGTTAAACTCTACTCATCTGATATCTTATATAAGCATGGTCATAAATCGTATTTTAAGAAACGCGCTTTTATAAGTAACAGATTAGTGTCGATAGAGTTTCCCGCCCATCTGACATTAAAATAATAAAATTGAAATCCGCAACTCCCATCCACACGATTAATAAACTGTCAGATTAGATCAACGTTTCAGATTAATCACGATAACCCAAATGATAGAAACGTATAAAGTCCGATCTAAAACAGTACAGTCGTCTTACGCACTCAAATACTCTCAAACTCTCTAACTCTCAAACTCTCCTGCTTCGAAAGTATACTGTTTTTGCAGATTCCTACTCACTAATCTCAGAGATGGATAAGATTATTGATGGAAGATACCTAAACTACAGCAAATTCCACTTTTCGGGTACTGATCTGATGCGCTCTCTTCTGAAGAAAATCCAAGAGGCATCACTTGTTCCAGTCCTGGAAGCTCATGAAGAAAGGGTCTACTTGGAAGACGTCTATCACTTCTATACGACCAGAGAATTCAACGATGATGAAACTGTGATGACTGCTGTCATCGGTGGTAAGAAAATTGCTGTCTCTGCTGCTGTTCTTTGTGAAATTTATAAGTTAGCAGATAAGGGAGGAGATGTGACCAGCTTAGGGTCAGAGAAGGAGGATGAATTTTGGGCAATCTGTGCGAAGAAGGGAGAAAAGATGACTGGAACCCTAATGAAAACTCAGTTAAAGGATGAGTATCAAAGGTTCGCAGACATCATTGCGCAGGTACTGGAATGCTACACAAGCTCACTAGATGGGTTACCCAGAAGAAGGTACTACACCATGGCTTGCATATACTATGGTCTGAAAGTTAACTGGGCTGCTCACGTTTATGAGCTGCTGAGTAATAAAAGGCTCTCTCATGCCATCTTACTCAGTAATCTGTTTGCATCCTTGCAATGCCCTATGGGTGGTGGAAAGATTACTCATGCAAGCAAGGAGTTTAAACTGTATGAACCAGTAAAACAACTGGTGGCTCAACCAAAAAGAAAGGCCACTGGAAAATCCAAGAAGACCCCTTCTAAGAAAAGCAAGAAGGAAGGTCATACTAGTCAACCTGCTGAACCAACAACACAGTCTGCGGTTAAGACTGTTTCAGCACTTCCTGAGGATGAAATTTCAGAAAAAGAGATTGAAGACTTTACAAAGGAGATTGAACAGATGGAGACTGGTTCTTCTCCTGAAAGAACATAATCTGAGGAAGAAATTCCTCTTCAGAGGTTAAAAAGGTTGAGAAAAAGAAGTGAGGCAAGGGGACCTCCTACTGCCAACCCCCCTGCCAAAAGGATTAAAAAGTCAAAGGCTAAGAGAAATATCACCTTCTCTGAAGAGCCTGTTGCAACTGTTAGAGAAACAACAACATCAGCTGAGAGGCCATTAGTTATTAAAGAACCTGTTGATAAATCTACTGAAGAAGTTGTTTCCACAATTGGAGTTCCTACTACAGACTCTTCTGCTGTAGTATCTGCTGAAGCTGGAGAAGATCAGCAGACTGCCACAACAGGTGAAGGAGAGACACTCCTTCTGCATCCAAACCATGTTGCTGCAACTCCAATACAAGCAGTTGAAAGTCCTGAATCAAGGAGAAAAAGGACTGGGAAAATTGCAACTTACCTGACTGCTGCAGAAAAGAAAAGTCTAGACGATGCTGAAAAGCAAAGGATAGCTGCAGAAAAGGCAGAAGAAGATAGGCTGAAAAGCCTAGAGTTAAAAAGGCTGGAAGAAGAGGCCAGCAAAATGACTCAAGAGCAGAGAGATGCTGTTGAGGCAGCAAAATTGGCTGCTGTTATTGAAGCAAGCATCAAGGATGCTCATGGAAATCAGCATACTGGTGGGCTAAGTATTGGTGAACAGAGGGATCCAAACAAACCAATACCAGCTATGCCTGCACCAAAGATAAAGCCAAAGAGAAGAGAAGAAATCAGATTAGCCTTAGAGATTGTCAGGGATGACCCTGCTATCTTTGAAGAATTTCTCAAGAGGCTAGATGCTGAAAATGAAAGGATCAACCGTCTGACACTCTTCCATACTGAAAAGATCAAATACAACAGATGGAGAGAATTCAGACTGACCAAGAGCCCTGCTGAAATGGCCGAATGGAAAGGCTTCAATGCTGCAGAAGCCTGGGTACTGAAGTGGCTAGAAACTGGATCTTTAATTCAAGCACTTGATTCAGAATTCTTTCTGGACAGGTTGAGGCAAATGATAAGTCACACAGTCAAGGCCGAAGCAAAGAAGATCTTTGAATCTGTTCCTGAGGACTATGATGAATCAGAAGACCTCAAGGAAAGATCCATAAAGTTGGCTATTGCTCAAGCAATGGAGCTTTGGGCAAAGAAATCAAGGAAGTTAAGGGGACAACCAAGCTCATTGGTTCCTCTTCCAAACATCAAACACATTGTCTACGGACCAAATATCAAACCTTATGAGGAGCTGCCTGAGGAACCTTCATCCACTTTTATTCCTCTTGATAATTTTACTTGGATTTCCAACAGGTCAGCTGTGGACAATGAAGGATTGATGAAGACAGTTGAGACTGTCAAGAAGATTATATCCCCTGCTGATAAAGAAAAAGCAGAGACTTCTGATCAACCAGAGCAAAAAGAGGGTACATCAGACCCATCTGATCAGAACAAAGCACAGGGTGATAAGTCTGATGCTGCTGATGATTCAAAGAAAGAAGAAGATATTCCAGCAGATCAG
This sequence comes from Penstemon barbatus, assembly GCA_003313485.2. Lineage (NCBI taxonomy): Eukaryota > Viridiplantae > Streptophyta > Magnoliopsida > Lamiales > Plantaginaceae > Penstemon > Penstemon barbatus. Next base: position 40,248,194 of record CM064877.1, read on the forward strand.
ATCAAGGACAAAGAAGTTGCTGCTGAAGGAGATGATCAAGCTAAGGAGAAGGAAAGCACTCCAAGCCATGCTGGTAGTCCAGCAGATCAGTCCCTTGCATTAATAACTCAATCAACAGAGCAACTTATCAAAGAAACACTTCCTGCTACATCATATGTGCCTTCAACTTCTCATGGTGCTCAGACAAATCTGTTGGACTCCATCCAACAACTGATCATCAATTCTTTGAAGGATATGAAGGAAGAATTAGCTGCAGAAGTGTTAGCTGCTGTCAAACAACCAAATCAAAAAGCTGCTGCTGTCCCAACCGATCTGATAGAAGACACTGCTCAGAATGTTAAATCCATCTGTCAAGATATGGATATACTTAGAAGACGGACTCAGAGTACTACTGAAGGTTGGAGACAGATTGAACAAACAGTTGAAACGGCCCTCCGAGCAGAAGATGAAGTCATGGGAAATATGATGAAAGACTTCACTGCTTCATCAAATTGGATTTTGGGAACTCAAATTCAATTGGGTGATCAAGGAGAAGACTTGCTCAAGGAAGTCAAAACTGTTAAGGCCAATCAACTCAAACAACAAGCTCAAATAACTGCAATGGAAGAGAACATCAAGTTTCTCTGTGATTCACTTCTGATTACTCCAATCTTACCAGATTATCAAATCAACCCTGCTGATGATGACAAAAAGGGGGAAGAGAGGATATTTGGACAGAAAAGAGTTGGAACTTCTGAAAAAGATGATGCTGAAGAAACAGAAGTATTAGAAGAGTCTGCTGGTGATAATAATAGGAATGATGCAGCAAATGAAGGCACAAGCAGTCAACAGATGAGAAGATCACAGAAAAAGAAGAAGATGATAAGGAGATAGCTGAAGAAACTGAAGAAACTGAAGCTGAAGCAAAGGCTAAATCTGATAAGGAGATAGCTGTTGCTATGGACTCAGCTGAAGAACAGCTTGATCCTGAGTCTAAAAAGAAGAAGTTAGAGCTGTTGAAGCAGAAATTGGAAGCTGGAACTTCCAAACCTGCTGAAGAAGATAAAGAAGACAAGCTAGGAGATTAGTCATGTTTATTTACCTATGAATCTCCTTGTAATTTTTCTTTACATTTCATCTGAACAAACTTGTAATATGTAATCAGTTCAATATCTATAAAATTGCAAGTTTTAATCCAACAGACTATTTCTATCTCAGAAATTTTTGAGGATCAAAACTTTAGTTTAGGTACAGGTACTTAGCTGAAGTTTTGTCATCATCAAAAAGGGGGAAATTGTTGGATGAAGATGAAGATAAAAGAAGTCAGAAATTAAGGGAAGGTTTTGATGATTTCCAAAACATCATAATCAGCTAAGTATGGAAAGCTTAGTTCCCTTAGAAGGAATTTTGAACAAGTAAAAGAAGACATCAGAAGAGTTCAAAGTTCAAAGCTCAGAAGACTAGTGATCTCATGCTGGAACAGCGAACAGAAGGGTAGGTCATCAGCCGAGTCAAATCAGATTAGTTCAGTATTTGATCAGCAGAGTACCTATCAGCAGAGTCGTTTTGATCAGCAGAGTAGAAGAGATCAAGAGATTAGTCCAACGGTAATAAATGCACTTAAGTGTAATAAATGCTGAAAGAGAAGGGTAGTAATGGCAAATGATTGAAGATATCCTCGTATCAGCAGAGTGCATTTAATGCAGCATTAAATGTGATGGACAGAAAAGTACTGTACACAGTACGGATTGCTGCAGGGAGCCGTTTCAAAAGAGCTGAAGGATGGATTTGAAGACTTGATTTGCTTCAACGGTCATAAATTCAAATCCGAGTATAAATAGAGCAAAGTTCGAAAAGAGAGACACACAACAACAATCAGAGATTTCGATTTTGAAGCAGAAATTTTCTAAGTCTCAAAAGCTCGAACAGCTCACTCGTCTGGTGGAAGTCATCTGTTGACAGAAACCAAGTTGAAGAAAACAGAAAAACATTATCTGAGTGATTTTGTAATAGCTGAGTGTTGTGCGAAGTGAGAATCCGTCTTTGTGAGTGATTCTACTTCAGAGGATAGGTTTTCTTTGTGAATTCCTATTGTGAGCTTATAGCCTTTTCATTTGTTGTCTAGGTGTAAGTGGAGAAATATTGTAATCTTTGTGATTATAGTATAACCCAGAATCTGAGTGATCTGGAAGAGTGGACTAAAGGATTTTTATCCATATAACCACTATAAAAATTCTTTGTGTTATCTTGCATTTAAGTTTTCTTGCTTATTTAAACACTTTGAATTAACTAAAAGATTTTAAAAGGAGTTTGTAAAACTGGGGATAAAATCTTTTAAGAACTTAGTCTACTTGTGAAAAACACTTTAAAACAATCCGCTGCAAGTATACTCTTTGAAAAACTAGTTTGCTGTTAAACAGCTAAGTAACTGTCAGAAGAGTGGTCACTCTGCTGTTCAAGATTTGTTCACGATCAGCACAGTCATCTGTTCTTCATCAGCTTAGTCTGCTGACAGAACACTGAAAAGTTTTTAAGTTCAAAAAATTTTCAGAGGTCTATTCACCCCCCCCCCCCCCCTCTAGACCTCATCTGACCACTTGGGACCAACATATTTGTTCTTCTTTTTTATATATTTTCAGATGAACATAACCCGTCGAAAAATTTAATTTTTTCTTTATTTTTTTAATATTTTTCGATGGATTATTTCCATCGGACATTAGTAACATAAAAATACATACACATTTTATATATTTTCCGATGGCAACATTATGTCTGAAAATGTTAATATATATATATATATATATATATATATATATATATATATATATATATATATATATATGCGTATATATATTACATATTTTCCGACGGCAAGAATTCGTCGGAAATTTGTTCTTTTTATATTTTTTTAAAAAAATATTTTCCAACGGACGTTTTCCGTCGGAAATTATTGTTTTTTCAATTTTCAATTTATTTAATGAAATTTCCGATGGCTGGGAACCGTCGGAAACGTGGTCTCTTTTTTTTTCTTTTTTTTTAAATAATTTCCGACGGAAATCGTTCGTCGAAAATTTTGTTTTTTAATTTTTTGCTTTATTAATTACAGTTTCCGACGGATGTATCCCGTCGGAAATTTTTTTCCCTTTTTTTCTTTTTTTTTTATTATTTTCCGACGGATATGTTCCGTCGGAAGTTTTATAATATGATTTTGGATTATTTTTTAATTGAGTTTCCGACGGAATATACCCGTCGGAAATAATTTTCAATGGACTTTCTTAGGAAAAGTTCATTTTCCGACGGACTTTGTTTTGCCGTCGGAAATTCCGTCAGAAATGACAACTAATTTCCGACGGGTTTATTGTCCGTCGGAAAATCTTGCTTTTCTTGTAGTGATTGCCGACTACAACATTCAGGAAGATGGTTTACAACATCGGAATACGGCGACTTGTGGATCTTATGTCGGCATTAGGGGGAGCGTTTAATTAACGACACTTACACTGTACTCTTTTTCCTTCGTCCAAGATTTTGTCCCAATGGGTTTTTCTTGGCAAGGTTTTAACGAGGTAGTGTTACACGCCTATAAGCCCCTTTCGGATATGTACTCTTTTTCTTTCTTTCAAGATTTTATCCCAATGGGTTTTTCTTGACAAGGTTTTAACGAGACATACTCCAGAAGCAATGGGCATCCAAGGGGGAGTGTTATGAAATATATATATTATGTGGATGCCATTTGTAATTTACCATTCAAGACATAATGTGGATTTACATGGTTCTTTCACTTGGTGAAATAATGAGATAACACATAACCTCTTTATGTGTCAAAACAAGAAGAAGTGTGGCATTGCATATGATATGGTGGCAAAGCAAGATTAAGTGTGGCAAAGGAAGAACTTGTGAAAGCTTATAGACATATACAAGTGTTACAACTTATTGAGTAGCTATGTATCACAATGCATGAGAAGCCACCCATCACTTTTCTTTTTAAGACATGTGTAGTCTTGAACTCCTATAAATAGATGAGTTCATCTCTCATTTTGTAACAAGAATAACCATCTATTCTCAATGAAAAAAATTGATATATCTTCATATAGATACTTTGTTTACTACAACTAGTTCATCTTTTTTTTTTTCTCTAAGTTTTATAACAAATGATGAAATGTTTGACTTGTTGACTTGTTGAGTCGATGAAGCATTTGATAATATTGTTATTATTTGGGACACGTCACATATAATAGATGTACCCCATATGTCAAGGAGACTGAATTTGACGAGAATATTCACAACGTATGATTATATATACGGATGATATATATTCCCTCCGTTCCAAAGTCCTTTTAAGTTGGGCATGAAGTTTTAGACAATTTATTAAAAAAGTAAATTTTTGTTCTTCTTTGAGAGAGAAAGAGAGTTATATTTTGAAATATCCCAAAAAGAAAATAAGAGCCAAAATAATAGAACGGAGGGAGTATAAAATTAATAGATAATCTGATAATGAACGTATAGGATTGGGGTAAACACAAAATACTCCCCTGGATATTGTTAAACCTGCAAAAAAATTACTCTGTGAATTTTTATTGAGTCAAATTTTCTTGTGTTTTTAAAAATCCTGTAAAAAACACTCAATTTGTAGGTCGTTTTGAATGACAAATTTCAAGAAATAACTTTTAAAATATATCAAGTGGAGTTATAGGGACCAACTTGAAATATTTTAGAAATAATTTTTTGAAATATGTCGATCCAAAACGACCTATTTTTTACAAATTGGGTATTTTCTACAGGATTTTTAAAAACACAAGAAAATTTGGTGCAATAAAAATTTCATAGGGTAATTTTTTGCAGGTTTAGCATAACAAGGGAGTAACTTGCATTTTCCCTACAGGACTAAAAAAATCTCACATGCATATCATCCCTGCCCAACTACATAAATCAAATGGAGTACGTACTGGTATGAGGTGTGGGATGTTAATTATTTTCTATATATACTAGTCCTATAGATAATATGGTAAATTCAATATAATTCTAAATTCTAGGGCTAGGTGTTTGGGTCGGATTTTTTGGGACTCATCTTGACTTGATTGGGTATTTTTCATTTGGGACTAAAAATGGGTTTATTGACATTTTGGGTTCGGGTACCGAAATATATTTTCGGGTCAGGTTTTGGGTATCATATTTACACCCGAACGGGTATTTCGGGATCCGTTTGGGTATTTAATAAAAAAATTTTGGCCCAATATTATTATATTTGTGTCTATTATAACTTTTAATTTTATTGTGATATTTTGATGCTTAGAGTTAATTTGATTGTAATATTGTTGAATGTTGAAGACTTAATATTTGTATGTTGTGTTTTGTTTAGGAGTCCTTGATTGTAATATTGTTGAAGACTTGATAAGTTTGTGTTATGTTTATTTTGAAGTTATTGTATACAATTCAATATTTGAATTCGATTATTATGTAATTTTACATACATATATGTTACAAAGTAAGATTTTTTTACATTTATATAAATATATATATATATATATATATATATATATATATATATATATATATATATATATATATATAAGGTAAAATTTCGAGTACCCGAAACCCAAAACCCTAAATACCCAAAAATTTTGGGTACCCGCCAAATTAGATCGGATATTGGGTGTGAAAATTCACTATCCGCCACATCGGTACCCGACCCGAAATACCAAAAATCCTAAATACCGGACCCGCGCCCACCCTACTAAATTCTTCATGCAAAATGCAATGATGATGTTTTTATTTGCACAAATAATTCTTTTGTCCTTTCTTTCCCACTCCTACTTCCACTCTCCTCCCCCTCCCCACTCCCCCCATCATTGAAGACCATAATTCTAGAAAAACCCAAAAATCCCCCTCCCCCTCCCCCTCCCCACTCCCCCCACTATTGAAGACCACAATTATTTTCCCACTCAAAATTCCCCTCCCCCTCTCTCTCCCCTAACGATTAGAGATGCCCTAAAAATACAATAATTAATAATTATTTCTATCTTACATAACAAGGTACGTGTTCAGACTAAAATCTTCTAATACTGAGACTATGAAGAGCTTTTAGTTTACTTTTATTTTTTGAGTAATTGGTTTATTTTTTTTTTTTTTTCGAAACCTTGAGTAATTGGTTTATTTATTTGTAAGGCATGTATCACCTCTTTCCTTTGTTTTGAGGACTGCTGTTTTAAATTTGTGTAACGCTAGATATTTTATCTTCACCATTTATGTTACACGAAAAATAAAAGAGTACCTTGAAAGTTAGCTTTTAAACAATGTATATTTGAAAATTCTTGTCTAAGTTTGGTTTGATCAATATTATTCAAACACTAAATAAGTGTTCTAAATTTGTTTTATGATTTATTACTCTCTTATAAATTTTATCCAATTATAAAGTAAATATACTACATTTGTTTTACAATCAAACCGAATCTGAGTAAGAATTTCCGTTATTTCAGGTGGAATCTAATCAATCATAGCGATGTGGCACTCTTATTGGGAATTAGCACAGTGAGGATCATATATACCATTATTAGTGTACCATACTTGTGTACCACTAATAAGTAATTGTCATATGTACATGTGATAATTAATAATTGTCATACGTACATGTGATAATTCCTTATTAGTGGTACACAAATATGGTACACTAATAATAGTATAAAGAATCTTAAGTCGAATCCGCACCGCTTATTCCGGAGTCTCTCAATCTTGGTGGGTCCCACTGCAACTTAGGGGGATATGCATGCTTTATTGGATGCTGGGGAAAATTGATTTGATTGGTTGCTTTTATGACTTCTCACCCATTTTGGGGCTGTTATATACTTTATTGAAAAATACTTCTATTTGAATTAGGCGTTAAATTTATGGACTATCTTTGTTGGAATGTTTCCAACAAAACTTCATTATCTTGAAACGGGCTTGCTAACCGCAGTTCCGCTTTGGCGGAACTGCGGACAGTTCCCCATACAATGAACGACATGTGGCAATTTTGTAACTTGTTACCGGATTGATTATTACACTATAGGCTAGCTAGAAATTACTATTATACCCTGCCCAATTAATTATAATATATGCACTGGAGAAATTACTTTTATACCCATGTCTTCTTCTTCTACTACACAAATCATTTGCACCGACTTCTATCCCCAATTTGCTCTCCATCTTGAAGACCCATTTGCTCTCCATTGAAGACCGAAGTATTTTCGAAAGAATTCTTGAAGACCCATTTGCTCTCCACCTTGAAGACCGAAGTATTTTCGGAAGAATTCTTCACTATTATTGTGGTTCTTGGTAGGTGATATATTGTTTTTTAAGAGTTGAGAAATGCTTCCAAAACACTACCATTTTTAATTTTAAGCTAAAACACTACCATTTTTAATTTTCCCTGTTCTGGAATTGAAGATAGTTCATTGAAGTTTTGAGGTAAGTCTCCTAATTTAAATTGAGGTTTTTGGCTAATTTTGCAATTGGCCGAATCTGAGTGAAGTCTTATAAATTAGAATTGAAGTTTTTAGTTTAATTTTGCAATTGGGCGAATTTAAAGGTTGTTTTGTAATTTTGAGCTTATAGTTTAATTTTGCAATTGGTCGAATTTAAAGTTGTTTTTTAATTTGGAGGTTGTCTATGTACAAATTATGGTATTCGTATACCATGTGAATTTGATTGCAAGTATAAACACTTTGTGGAGTGGATTGAACAATTATTTGAATTTCCGATTAACGTTGATTTTGGACATTTCCATTTAATCATATTTACGTTGACAAAGTGCCGAATTGAATTGAAAATTTTCATTAGAAAATATAAAATATTTTATTAGAAAATCTAGTTGAAGATAAATTGAAATGAATTTAACAAAATTCCGAATTTGAAGAATTGGGCTCTTAAAATGAATTGAATTGAAGAAAATTTCCAATTTGAAGAATGCTTGAAAATTGCTATGTAAAAGTGGGCAGAGCATAATTAATTAGTATATTGTGTTAAATTTGTTGAAGTAGCCCTTTATGTATTTTACTATACAGTGATAACATAATTAATTATATATATTGATAGAATAATTAATTAGGCAGTCCATTTGTATCATTTAAATATGTTGTCACTTGAAGTACATTGTTTTTGTAAATAAGATTATGTTGACAACTCTCTAAATTAGTTCAATTTCACTCGTTAATAGTAATTTAATATGTTCAGGAAATACGATGGAATCGAAAGATGAAGATTATGTTTCTTTGAATGAGTGGAATTCAGATAGTGATAATATTTCATCTCATGATAATAAATCAATCCCGGAAGATATAGTAGAGTCTAACTTTGATGAGCTTAATAGTGACCCAATTTTGTATTCAGTTTTTAACTCTCCTAAAGAGCCTGAAGATTTCTATATCGAATATGGTAGACTAAAAGGTTTTGATATCCGAAAGAATCATAAAAAGTCAAATTCGGATGGTGTGGTAAAGTCTATGGAACTTGTTTGTACTAGGGAAGGGTTCCGTAAGCCACGTAAAGAAGGAAGTAAATTACTTCGAAGACCTAAAGATGAAACCAAGTGTGGATGTAAAGCTCGTTGTCGCATATCATATGATTTTAAGGATAATATATATAGGGTCACCAATTTTGAAGCTAAACACAATCATCCGTTGGAGACAAGGACTACGGCACATCGTTTGAAATGTAATAGGTATTTTTTACATTGTAAAGTATTTTGATTGCTTACATTAATAAATTTTAGTCCATTGATCCTAATATAACATATTGATGTGAATGTTGAAATATTGATATCCAGGTATTTGACACCTACTCATAAGGCTTTGTTAAGTCGAATGACTGATGATGGCCTTAGGACTTGTAGAACAATTGATTGGATTGAGTATTTGGAAGGTGGTTCCGGAAAATTATCCTTTAGTAGGAAGGAGGGATACAATTTTTTGACAAAGGAAAAAATGAAAATGGTTAGGAAAGGAGATGCGAACACTGCCTTGTCATTCCTTGAAGGATTACAAGTAAATGATGAAGAATTTATATTCAAGTACACAATTGATGAAAATGATAACTCTTTGAACCGGTTATTTTGGGCTGATGGCTTTTGTAAGGCTGAATATAGACTATTCGGTGACGTAGTCTTATTCGATAGCACGTACAAAACTAACAGTTACAAGTTTCCATTGGTCATCCTATCTGGAGTTGACAATCACTTGAGAACTTGCATTTTTGGAGCTGCCTTAATGTACAATGAGACAATAGAGTCGTATAGGTGGTTGTTGAGGACATTTCGAGAAGCAATGGATTGTAATGATCCAATATCAATTTTGACTGACCAAGATGCTGCAATGCATCATGCAATTGAGAAGGATTTTCCGCATGCAAAACATAGGCTTTGTTGTTGGCACTTGCAAAGGAATTGCAGACAAAAAGTTCGGATACCGGGTTTTTGCGATTCGTTTGCAAGTTTTTTGAAGAATAATATTTCCATTGAGGAATTTGAGATTAAATGGCGTGAGTTAATTGAAAAACACGGGCTTTCAGAAAATCCTTGGGTTAAAGAAACATATGAGAGGAGGGAATTGTGGAGTGAAGCACATTTTCGCGGTCACTTTTTCGGAATGATGAGGAGTACCCAAAGATCTGAAGCTATTAATGCTTCGGTCAAGCATAGGGGTGGTAAACATGGTTTAAAAATAACTCACTTCTTAAAGCATTATTGTACATGGCTTTCGAAAATTAGAGGTGGTTTTAAATTTGATCAAGCTTCTTCACAAGCACCAGATCTTCGATCCTTAATTCCAACCACACTTGTGAGTATACAAAAGCATGCTGCATCTATATACACTAAATCTGTATTTTTCATTGTTGAGAAACAAATATTTAAATCTCAAGGATTGATGGTTGAAGAATCAAAAAATATTGATGATCGAGTGTTTGTGTTCACCTTTGTGGAATATGGTAAAGTAAATTGTAGACGAAGGTTCGTAGAGATTGATTGGGAAGCAGGAAAGTTTGAATGTGATTGTTTAATGTTGGAGTCAGACTGGATACCATGTTGTCATCTTTTTGCTGCATTTAGGTGTTTAAATCTAAGTGAAATTCCCAAGCCTTGCATATACAATAGATGGACAGTTGAAATTGGTCGGTCATTGCTTTTAAACTTTCCTACTAGTCCATATTCCGAGGATCCCCAAAGCTTGCGATTTACGAATATTTACAAAGAACTTGTTCAATATTGCCACGTTTTTTCTCATTCCGAAGATGCAAGGCATCATTTTGTGGATCGAATGCATGAAGTTGCAGAAGATTGTAGAAAAGAATACGTTGTTAGTCCCGAGTTAGATGAAAAGGTAGATGATGAGTTTGTTAGCTGTGATGGGATTGCGGATCCGCCTAACGTTGTTACTAATGATTTCGTCCGTGACCCGTTGAAGAGCAAGTGTAGAGGAGCACCTAAGGCGCGGATGCAACGTTGTGGTATTTGTCGGTATGTCAATATTGTATGTGTTGGAAGAATTTATTAACTCAAGAACAGCTAAGTGATCTTATCAGTTGAGTTAATTAAGTTAGTTAAAAGGTTTTGATGATAACAAAAAGGTGTCATCAACTAAGTTACGGAAGCTTAGTAAGCCTTTGAAGATTGGATACTTGGTTTAAAAGAGAATCATTCAAGAACAGAAGTATTCAAGAAATGAAGATTCAATCTTATGATAAGAGTGAAAATCAGATTAGTGAAAGATTGAAAATCAGCTTGGTGGAAATGAGATGGGTGATCATCAGATGACTGATCATGAGATGACTAGTGATCAGACTAGTGCATGAGACTAGTGATCAGACTAGTGCATGAGACTAGTGCATGAGACTAGTGCATCAGACTAGTGCATGAGACTAGTGATCATCAGCGGAGTGGATCCCATCAGCTAAGTAAAATCGATCAGTATGCTCTCCAACGGTAACAAGCTAAGTGCATTAAATGCTGCTGACAGAAAGTACAGCAGAGTGTACAGTAAACAGTGCAGAGAGTACATCAGAGTGTACAGTGAACAGTGCAACAGTCTGCAAAAGTTACCATTCAAATTATGACCGTTGCTCAAGGACTTATATGCAATTTTGCCAACCTTCAACAAGCAAAATTACAAATCCAAGAGTATAAATAGATGGTGAACTGAAGATTCAAGAGAGACTTGCACACTTTCAAGATCAAATCTTTAGAGCAAGAATCCATCAGTTGAGTCATCTTATCATAAGCGGAGTCATCTTATGACGAAGCTGAATGTTGAAGAACAAGAGTGAACCCTTGTATATCTGAGTGATATTCAACTGAGTGTTGTGCGGAGTGTAGATCCATCTTTGTGAGTGATCTAACTTCAGAGGATAGGTCTTCTTAGTGATTTCCTATTGTGAGCTTACAGCCTTCTCATTTGTTGTTTTGGTGTAAGTGGAGAAATATTGTAAACTTTGTGTTTATAGTATAACCCAAGATCTAAGTGACTTGGAAGAGTGGATTAAGAGGATTTGTTCCTGTATAACCACTATAAAAATTCCTTGTGTTATTTACTTTAATTGTCTTGCATTGCATATTTCATAAGCTAAGTAAATGCTTTAAAAGAAGAGTCTTTTAAATTGAGGAATTTCCAACTTGGGGTAAAACTTTCTTTGTGCTTTAAAAGTTTAATTGAGTTGAAAACATTGTTTGAAAAACACATATACATTATCCGCTGCATCATTGTTTGAAACTCTGATTATATAAGTTTGATGAGCAAAATCAGCATAGTAGTCTACTTTACTGAATAAGCTAAGTGCTATATCAGCATAGTAGTCTCACGAATAAGATTAGCTTACTCTGCTGATAAGCTGAGTGCAAAATCAGCTCAGTCATCTTATTTTGCTGATAAGCGAACTCTACTTATAGAAGAAAAGTTAAAGAAAAATTTTAAAGTCTTGAGGTCTATTCACCCCCCCCCCCCTCTAGACCTCAACTGACCACTTGGGACCAACAAGTGGTATCAGAGCAGGTGGTTCATTTGAATCAGCTGCCTGATCAACGAGCTTGATCCGAGTGTTTTTCAAAAGTTTGTCAAATTTTTTCAAAAGAGCATATTTTTGAAAAATAATAACTTTTTGAAAATGGAGTGCATAAGCCATGTTCCTCACATTGGCCATATGGACTTTGAAGATTGGAAAATCAGAATGGAAATCCTTCTTGCTGCTTATAATGATAACATGTTTACATGTATTACACAAGGACCATTCAGGTTTAAGAAGACTGTAAAGGTTGCTGACCAGCCTGATCAGATCGTTGACAAAAAGCTGGATGAACTAACTCCCGAAGAAGTCAGATTAGTCAATCTAGACAAGGTGGCTAAGTTCATAATGTTCAAAGCTCTAGATGAAGACAGATTCCAGAAGGTCAAGCATCTCAAAACAGCAAAGGAGATGTGGGATAAAGTCTGTGAGCTGAGCGAAGGAAACGACGCTATCAAAGAACATAAGCTTAGTGTGGCTCTTGAGGAGTTTGAAAATTTCAAGATGAAGTCTGGTGAAATGATTGATCAAATGGATACCAGATTTACCAAAACTTTGAACGAAGTTCTAAGACTTGGTAAAACGTTTTCAGACAAGGAGATCACCATGAAGGTTCTCAAGGCTCTTTCACCGAAATTCAACATGAAGGTGACAGCCATGGAAGAATCAAGGGACTTAGGGAAGATTTCCCTTTCTGAACTGTTCTCGTCACTCAAAGCTTATGAGTTTAAAATGCCTAGAATGGGAACAGATGAGTCATCTGGTTCAGACCCTACTGTTGCTCTTATCGCGTCAGACAAGTCAAGAAAATCAGCGGACAAGTTCGAAGAGAATACACTGCTGAATTCAGAAAAAGCATACACTGCTGACGACGTTGCCCTACTTCTGAATGATTTCAAGAAGTTCTATAAAAAGAAAATGAAATTAAAATATGAAAATGTTATTTCATCTTCTTCTGATCATTTTCAGGAAAGCAGGGATTCCTCAAAAGCAAAACTTGGAGACCAAAATTGCAAGGCGTATGGACTCTTCACTAAAGATCGTCCACATCCAATCTCTCAAAAGTTTGCTAACAAGGAAAAAGGTGCCAAAAAGGAGTATAAGCCAAGTAAGAGCAAAGCAAAGTTAGCTGAGGCAGCAAAGCTAACAAACTCCGGCATATCTTATTCAGACAACCAGTCGTCTGATAAAGAATTTGAAGAAGTACCCGAAACTCCATGCTTAATGGCCGAGGAATCTGATGATTCTGAAATTGAGGTAACTTCTACCAATTAATGAACTTGCATTATTTGAATCGTTTGAACAAATGTTAATTTCAAATTCAAATATTGTTGGTGTATTTGCCAAGCTTAAGAGAGATGACTCTGCTAAAAAGAGCAAAACAGATCAGTGAAACTTCAGGTTAAAAAAACCTCAAAAATCAGCTGACTTCAAAAAGCTTGGGCATGAGAATGAAACTCTAAAAGCTGAGTGTGCAATTCGTATAGAAAATATAAATGAACTTGAAAGAAGTAATTGCATCATTCTCTATAAAGAAATCAGAGGCTAAAGAGAAGAAGCCTACTGAAGCTCAAAAGCTCAAAAGGTTAAGAAGCCTAGTAAGCAACCTAAGACTAAACAGACTAGTAAAACTCATCAGCTTAGTAAGCTGAAAGATGCTGCTGATAGGAGTGAAATTAAAAATGTTAAGTCTGCTGAATCTATAGGAGAGTTATTAGTTAACTCAGCTTATCACTTACTTCATGCATCTTACCTTGCTTATGAGCACTGTTTTCATCATGAAAATTATTACCATGCTAAATTAACTGAAATTCATGATAAAACTGAGTCACATAATCATCACATGTTAAAGGTTATACTAACCATGCAGGACCCAATATAAGGGGTACCAAAAACAGCAATCTGTTTTGTAGGAAAAACGCATGTGTGATGACAAAGGTGAGTTGACTGCCCTTGCTGATTTCAACAAGTTCAACAAGTGGTTTTACCATCGAGTGGGAAAATATCAACAATTGGTATCCAGTACTGTATCAACATGTGATATCAACCAACAAGTGGTAGCTGCGTTGTTTGGAAATAACAAGGAAAGCAAGATTGTTGGAAAATTGAAGTTTATCAAGAGAATCAATGTTTGTATCCAACAAGTGGTATAGTCAATCATGTGACAACAATCTTTCAGCTCTCAAGAGTTGAAAATGGATTTGTTGAATTTGGATTCATGAGCTGAGGGGGAACATATCAGAAAAATCATCTCAATAGCTTACTGGAATTCAACAGCTGAGTATCTTTCGAGACTGACTCTCATAAGACTACTTGACCACATATTCTTGAACTCAGGGGGAACGTGTACGACGAGCGGTACTCCTGATTAGAGATGATGTTCTCAATAAGTCAAATGAAGTTATCAGAAAACTGCTTCTCATCAGCCGACTGAAACTCAACAACCAAGTGACATTCAAGAATACACATAAAAAAAAAAGGGTGAAGGTAGTAACCAACATGTGGTATCAATTCTTGAAGTCAGGGGGAACAGTTATTCTAACTGGAGTGATAAACAGCAAAGAAGACTACAAACTGCTGGCTTGCGTATAAAGAAGAATTAATTAACAGCCAACTACCCCGAACAGCTAAGTATTCACCTACTTGTCTTCAGCATACTAAGTTTTGGTGTTGATGACAAAAAGGGGGAAAAGTGAGATGCAACTAAGAACTTTCAAAGGTTGCATTGGATCTAATGATTTTAATCCTAGAGTATGAAGACTAAACTGAAGACTTGGGAGACGTTCTTAGTTGAAGGTTTTGTCATCATCAAAAAGGGGGAAATTGTTGGAAGAATTTATTAACTCAAGAACAGCTAAGTGATCTTATCAGTTGAGTTAATTAAGTTAGTTAAAAGGTTTTGATGATAACAAAAAGGTGTCATCAACTAAGTTACGGAAGCTTAGTAAGCCTTTGAAGATTGGATACTTGGTTTAAAAGAGAATCATTCAAGAACAGAAGTATTCAAGAAATGAAGATTCAATCTTATGATAAGAGTGAAAATCAGATTAGTGAAAGATTGAAAATCAGCTTGTTGGAAATGAGATGGGTGATCATCAGATGACTGATCATGAGATGACTAGTGATCAGACTAGTGCATGAGACTAGTGATCAGACTAGTGCATGAGACTAGTGATCAGACTAGTGCATGAGACTAGTGCATCAGACTAGTGCATGAGACTAGTGCATCAGACTAGTGCATGAGACTAGTGATCAGACTAGTGCATCAGACTAGTGCATGAGACTAGTGATCATCAGAGGAGTGCATGAGACTAGTGCATCAGACTAGTGCATGAGACTAGTGCATCAGACTAGTGCATGAGACTAGTGATCAGACTAGTGCATCAGACTAGTGCATGAGACTAGTGATCATCAGCGGAGTGGATCCCATCAGCTAAGTAAAATCGGTCAGTAAGCTCTCCAACGGTAACAAGCTAAGTGCATTAAATGCTGCTGACAGAAAGTATAGCAGAGTGTACAGTAAACAGTGCAGAGAGTAC
This sequence comes from Penstemon barbatus, assembly GCA_003313485.2. Classification (NCBI taxonomy): domain Eukaryota; kingdom Viridiplantae; phylum Streptophyta; class Magnoliopsida; order Lamiales; family Plantaginaceae; genus Penstemon; species Penstemon barbatus. The sequence continues at coordinate 40,263,733 of CM064877.1, forward strand.
ATCAGAGTGTACAGTGAACAGTGCAACAGTCTGCAAAAGTTACCATTCAAATTATGACCGTTGCTCAAGGACTTAAATGCAATTTTGCCAACCTTCAACAAGAAAAATTACAAATCCAAGAGTATAAATAGATGGTGAACTGAAGATTCAAGAGAGACTTGCACACTTTCAAGATCAAATCTTTAGAGCAAGAATCCATCAGTTGAGTCATCTTATCATAAGCGGAGTCATCTTATGACGAAGCTGAATGTTGAAGAACAAGAGTGAACCCTTGTATATCTGAGTGATATTCAACTGAGTGTTGTGCGGAGTGTAGATCCATCTTTGTGAGTGATCTAACTTCAGAGGATAGGTCTTCTTAGTGATTTCCTATTGTGAGCTTACAGCCTTCTCATTTGTTGTTTTGGTGTAAGTGGAGAAATATTGTAAACTTTGTGTTTATAGTATAACCCAAGATCTAAGTGACTTGGAAGAGTGGATTAAGAGGATTTGTTCCTGTATAACCACTATAAAAATTCCTTGTGTTATTTACTTTAATTGTCTTGCATTGCATATTTCATAAGCTAAGTAAATGCTTTAAAAGAAGAGTCTTTTAAATTGAGGAATTTCCAACTTGGGGTAAAACTTTCTTTGTGCTTTAAAAGTTTAATTGAGTTGAAAACATTGTTTGAAAAACACATATACATTATCCGCTGCATCATTGTTTGAAACTCTGATTATATAAGTTTGATGAGCAAAATCAGCATAGTAGTCTACTTTACTGAATAAGCTAAGTGCTATATCAGCATAGTAGTCTCACGAATAAGATTAGCTTACTCTGCTGATAAGCTGAGTGCAAAATCAGCTCAGTCATCTTATTTTGCTGATAAGCGAACTCTACTTATAGAAGAAAAGTTAAAGAAAAATTTTAAAGTCTTGAGGTCTATTCACCCCCCCCCCTCTAGACCTCAACTGACCACTTGGGACCAACAAGTGGTATCAGAGCAGGTGGTTCATTTGAATCAGCTGCCTGATCAACGAGCTTGATCCGAGTGTTTTTCAAAAGTTTGTCAAATTTTTTCAAAAGAGCATATTTTTGAAAAATAATAACTTTTTGAAAATGGAGTGCATAAGCCATGTTCCTCACATTGGCCATATGGACTTTGAAGATTGGAAAATCAGAATGGAAATCCTTCTTGCTGCTTATAATGATAACATGTTTACATGTATTACACAAGGACCATTCAGGTTTAAGAAGACTGTAAAGGTTGCTGACCAGCCTGATCAGATCGTTGACAAAAAGCTGGATGAACTAACTCCCGAAGAAGTCAGATTAGTCAATCTAGACAAGGTGGCTAAGTTCATAATGTTCAAAGCTCTAGATGAAGACAGATTCCAGAAGGTCAAGCATCTCAAAACAGCAAAGGAGATGTGGGATAAAGTCTGTGAGCTGAGCGAAGGAAACGACGCTATCAAAGAACATAAGCTTAGTGTGGCTCTTGAGGAGTTTGAAAATTTCAAGATGAAGTCTGGTGAAATGATTGATCAAATGGATACCAGATTTACCAAAACTTTGAACGAAGTTCTAAGACTTGGTAAAACGTTTTCAGACAAGGAGATCACCATGAAGGTTCTCAAGGCTCTTTCACCGAAATTCAACATGAAGGTGACAGCCATGGAAGAATCAAGGGACTTAGGGAAGATTTCCCTTTCTGAACTGTTCTCGTCACTCAAAGCTTATGAGTTTAAAATGCCTAGAATCGGAACAGATGAGTCATCTGGTTCAGACCCTACTGTTGCTCTTATCGCGTCAGACAAGTCAAGAAAATCAGCGGACAAGTTCGAAGAGAATACACTGCTGAATTCAGAAAAAGCATACACTGCTGACGACGTTGCCCTACTTCTGAATGATTTCAAGAAGTTCTATAAAAAGAAAATGAAATTAAAATATGAAAATGTTATTTCATCTTCTTCTGATCATTTTCAGGAAAGCAGGGATTCCTCAAAAGCAAAACTTGGAGACCAAAATTGCAAGGCGTATGGACTCTTCACTAAAGATCGTCCACATCCAATCTCTCAAAAGTTTGCTAACAAGGAAAAAGGTGCCAAAAAGGAGTATAAGCCAAGTAAGAGCAAAGCAAAGTTAGCTGAGGCAGCAAAGCTAACAAACTCCGGCATATCTTATTCAGACAACCAGTCGTCTGATAAAGAATTTGAAGAAGTACCCGAAACTCCATGCTTAATGGCCGAGGAATCTGATGGTTCTGAAATTGAGGTAACTTCTACCAATTAATGAACTTGCATTATTTGAATATTTTGAACAAATGTTAATTTCAAATTCAAATATTGTTGGTGTATTTGCCAAGCTTAAGAGAGATGACTCTGCTAAAAAGAGCAAAACAGATCAGTGAAACTTCAGGTTAAAAAAACCTCAAAAATCAGCTGACTTCAAAAAGCTTGGGCATGAGAATGAAACTCTAAAAGCTGAGTGTGCAATTCGTATAGAAAATATAAATGAACTTGAAAGAAGTAATTGCATCATTCTCTATAAAGAAATCAGAGGCTAAAGAGAAGAAGCCTACTGAAGCTCAAAAGCTCAAAAGGTTAAGAAGCCTAGTAAGCAACCTAAGACTAAACAGACTAGTAAAACTCATCAGCTTAGTAAGCTGAAAGATGCTGCTGATAGGAGTGAAATTAAAAATGTTAAGTCTGCTGAATCTATAGGAGAGTTATTAGTTAACTCAGCTTATCACTTACTTCATGCATCTTACCTTGCTTATGAGCACTGTTTTCATCATGAAAATTATTACCATGCTAAATTAACTGAAATTCATGATAAAACTGAGTCACATAATCATCACATGTTAAAGGTTATACTAACCATGCAGGACCCAATATAAGGGGTACCAAAAACAGCAATCTGTTTTGTAGGAAAAACGCATGTGTGATGACAAAGGTGAGTTGACTGCCCTTGCTGATTTCAACAAGTTCAACAAGTGGTTTTACCATCGAGTGGGAAAATATCAACAATTGGTATCCAGTACTGTATCAACATGTGATATCAACCAACAAGTGGTAGCTGCGTTGTTTGGAAATAACAAGGAAAGCAAGATTGTTGGAAAATTGAAGTTTATCAAGAGAATCAATGTTTGTATCCAACAAGTGGTATATTCAATCATGTGACAACAATCTTTCAGCTCTCAAGAGTTGAAAATGGATTTGTTGAATTTGGATTCATGAGCTGAGGGGGAACATATCAGAAAAATCATCTCAATAGCTTACTGGAATTCAACGGCTTAGTATCTTTCGAGACTGACTCTCATAAGACTACTTGACCACATATTCTTGAACTCAGGGGGAACGTGTACGACGAGCGGTACTCCTGATTAGAGATGATGTTCTCAATAAGTCAAATGAAGTTATCAGAAAACTGCTTCTCATCAGCCGACTGAAACTCAACAACCAAGTGACATTCAAGAATACACATAAAAAAAAAGGGTGAAGGTAGTAACCAACATGTGGTATCAATTCTTGAAGTCAGGGGGAACAGTTATTCTAACTGGAGTGATAAACAGCAAAGAAGACTACAAACTGCTGGCTTGCGTATAAAGAAGAATTAATTAACAGCCAACTACCCCGAACAGCTAAGTATTCACCTACTTGTCTTCAGCATACTAAGTTTTGGTGTTGATGACAAAAAGGGGGAAAAGTGAGATGCAACTAAGAACTTTCAAAGGTTGCATTGGATCTAATGATTTTAATCCTAGAGTATGAAGACTAAACTGAAGACTTGGGAGACGTTCTTAGTTGAAGGTTTTGTCATCATCAAAAAGGGGGAAATTGTTGGAAGAATTTATTAACTCAAGAACAGCTAAGTGATCTTATCAGTTGAGTTAATTAAGTTAGTTAAAAGGTTTTGATGATAACAAAAAGGTGTCATCAACTAAGTTACGGAAGCTTAGTAAGCCTTTGAAGATTGGATACTTGGTTTAAAAGAGAATCATTCAAGAACAGAAGTATTCAAGAAATGAAGATTCAATCTTATGATAAGAGTGAAAATCAGATTAGTGAAAGATTGAAAATCAGCTTGGTGGAAATGAGATAGGTGATCATCAGATGACTGATCATGAGATGACTAGTGATCAGACTAGTGCATGAGACTAGTGATCAGACTAGTGCATGAGACTAGTGATCAGACTAGTGCATGAGACTAGTGCATCAGACTAGTGCATGAGACTAGTGCATCAGACTAGTGCATCAGACTAGTGATCATCAGCGGAGTGGATCCCATCAGCTAAGTAAAATCGGTCAGTAAGCTCTCCAACGGTAACAAGCTAAGTGCATTAAATGTTGCTGACAGAAAGTACAGCAGATTGTACAGTAAACAGTGCAGAGAGTACATCAGAGTGTACAGTGAACAGTGCAACAGTCTGCAAAAGTTACCATTCAAATTATGACCGTTGCTCAAGGACTTAAATGCAATTTTGCCAACCTTCAACAAGCAAAATTACAAATCCAAGAGTATAAATAGATGGTGAACTGAAGATTCAAGAGAGACTTGCACACTTTCAAGATCAAATCTTTAGAGCAAGAATCCATCAGTTGAGTCATCTTATCATAAGCGGAGTCATCTTATGACGAAGCTGAATGTTGAAGAACAAGAGTGAACCCTTGTATATCTGAGTGATATTCAACTGAGTGTTGTGCGGAGTGTAGATCCATCTTTGTGAGTGATCTAACTTCAGAGGATAGGTCTTCTTAGTGATTTCCTATTGTGAGCTTACAGCCTTCTCATTTGTTGTTTTGGTGTAAGTGGAGAAATATTGTAAACTTTGTGTTTATAGTATAACCCAAGATCTAAGTGACTTGGAAGAGTGGATTAAGAGGATTTGTTCCTGTATAACCACTATAAAAATTCCTTGTGTTATTTACTTTAATTGTCTTGCATTGCATATTTCATAAGCTAAGTAAATGCTTTAAAAGAAGAGTCTTTTAAATTGAGGAATTTTCAACTTGGGGTAAAACTTTCTTTGTGCTTTAAAAGTTTAATTGAGTTGAAAACATTGTTTGAAAAACACATATACATTATCGCTGCATCATTGTTTGAAACTCTGATTATATAAGTTTGATGAGCAAAATCAGCATAGTAGTCTACTTTACTGAATAAGCTAAGTGCTATATCAGCATAGTAGTCTCACGAATAAGATTAGCTTACTCTGCTGATAAGCTGAGTGCAAAATCAGCTCAGTCATCTTATTTTGCTGATAAGCGAACTCTACTTATAGAAGAAAAGTTAAAGAAAAATTTTAAAGTCTTGAGGTCTATTCACCCCCCCCCCCCTCTAGACCTCAACTGACCACTTGGGACCAACAGTATGTTTAAGAATAAAATTTATTAAAATAAAAGTGAATTAATATATTTTTAATGACAATATTCTGCAGGCAAGAAGGTCATAAATCGACAACATGCCAAAATAAAATTGACAAGGACATTGGCCATTCCGAGCAAGCAATGGATGAGGATAACCTAGGCACTCAATGTAGTCATAATGTTTCTCTTTCATAATTTAATTGTACCACCTTTCATTAATGTTAATTGTGTTGTATCTTGATATTTTATAAAATTTTATGCCGTTAGACTATTGTTCAATGAAATGGTTAATTGTAGTCTCATTGCCTTGTTAACAATTGGAAGTAACTATAAATATGATAAATTCGTACATGCACATTAATAACCATCCCAATTTCATGCCATTTTAGTAGATGGTGAATTTTCCGTTTTTTCTCCTATTTATTGGTTTTTATTTTTTTTAGGGATTTCTTTGAAAATCTTGCAACATAATCCTTATGTATGTGGTATGAAATTCACACGTTACTCTTTCTTGCATATTTTGTGAAGTTTGGATTTTGTTTTTTTAAATAATGTGGAAGTTCTTCATATATATAACAAGTTTACAAAATAAATTATTGCATATTTTGAGAAGTTTGGACTTTGTTTTTTTAAATAATTTGGAAGTTCTTCATATATATAACAAATTTACAAAATAATTTTACTTTTTCTTGCACATTTTGTGAAGTTTGGATTTTGTTTTTTTAAATAATGTGGAAGTTCTTTATACTTTGATATTTTGACTATTTTGTAATTGGCCCAGCTAATTTATCTATGTAAATTGGGCCCGATAAAATGATAATGTGCCAAAGTATTTGGGCTCTGGCAGATATATTGAATTGAATGGCCCAACTTAAACATGTTATGTAACATTGGGCCTGTGAAAATGATAATAGATGAAAGCATGCATGCAAAACCGTAAATGATTGAACTTAAAAAAAAACATTCATATTATCCATAGTACCAAAAACATAAATATTAAATAACATAAAATCATCCAACAGACGCAACCACCCCAAAACATAAATGTTTTCAAAATCAATAAGTCAGTTCCTAGTACGAGCTATCAACCGGACTTCGAGCAATCGACGGTTACTAAGATGGTGACTTCACTTGGATTGTCATTGTCTCGATAAATGTCAAAAAAAACTTCATCGCCAACGTTAATGTCAATTTTCTTTGCAAATTCAGCCCATCCCCCAACTAATGCAACACGTTCTCTTTTCATTTTTTTGTCTTTGTATAAACGTACCTCGACTTTCCATGTCCGTCTACCATATCCCGGACAATTAATGTTTGCAACCTTTACTTGATCTAGGCCCAAGCTCGTCCATATATCGAATGGAAAGTACTGCCACAAGAAGAATGTTAGTAAAAATCCCATGATATTCCAATGTAGTACTAAGTGTAAGAGTTTCGAATCTCCATACCATTCTTGGTGTGGTTTTTGAATGACGACCAGGTAGGTTGCTCTTAAACATGATTCTTGAGAAAGAATCAAGTTCAACTAAATTTTCAGTATCATATTCACCATCGTATGAGTCATCTTCAGATGAAGATGAAGATGAAGACGAAGATGAGATAAGCTATTGCAATAATTCAACCAAAACATAATAGGGAAGCAATTAGAAATCCACGAAGTAAATGAAGGAAAATATGAACTGTTTTATAAAATAGATATTATAATACTAAAAGGCCAACAACAAAGTCAAGTTGTCCAGATTCATAACAACATACAACTAACACTACTTACTTAAATCCATGTATGAGTACTTAAATCCATATATATTATAATTTACGAAAACAGCCCTAGAAATCATAACACATTGAGAAAAAAAGCCATAGATATTATAGTTAAACCTAAATACGAAAACAGTTAAACCTAATTTACCAAAACAAGCCATATATATTATAATCAAACCTAGTTTACAACTAACAATTTTCTGAATAATCTTCCAAAACGTAGTGTAACCTTACATATAGTGATTGCTAACAAACTTCTTTAAAATAAAAGTAAAACATAATTAAAATATTGATAATGACCCCTAACAGAATTTCATCCTATGGTTAATTAATTGGCAACAAGTGTCCCTTGGACCACTTAGTCTCTCCAACACTTAATATTTCCTTTTTATCTTCAAAAATCCCCAATTCTCCATTTTTGTCCCCAATTTCACCGTATATATCTAACTTGTCAAAAATCATGCCTTTTATCTATTTTCTTCACAAAAATCTCATCTTTGCCAAACTTCTTACTCAATTCTTCAACTACTTCTATCTTGGTCATGACATAACACTACTTAAACATGATATACGAATACACATTATTTCAAGATTGTATACTAAATCATAACACATTAACAAAAAAAGGGAATTTACGAACTTGGAACAAAAAAGATTTAAAATCTATGCGAAGTCTTACAATTACTCGCTTCATCTTGTCGTGGAGAACGGCGGAGATGAGAACGGCGGCGGAGATGTGCGTGGAGAACGGCGGCGGAAATGGGTTAGGGTTAGAGGGACGGGAAAATTGGGGTTTTTTTAGAGGAATGCAATTGGGGCTCGATTTTTGAATTAATATGTAAATGTATTCAATTATGTTCGGGTATTAATTGAGGCTGGGAAACATTTAGACCGACCCGGTTCGGGTTGCATCATTTTTGGGATTTATTGGCCCAACTAAACAGGCCATATAGTATTGAAAATATTTGTGGCCCAAATATTGGGCCAACAATATGATCATATACTCTTTAATATAAATAAATTAATGAAATTATAAATATATGTTAAACATTGTATAAATTAAACAAGTATTATTTATTTATAATAAATAGGCTGTTAATGTATAAACATATGATATAAAAAACCATTTGTATTGACATTTTATTAAATACCAAAAAACATAAATATAAAAATAACAAAATTAATTATAATCATGAACATTATGTAACTTGTGCAATAACAAATTATACAATAAAAATTATACTATTTGATAGTATTATTTATTGAAATAAAAATTCTTCATAAATCATCCCCAAAAAAAGACACTAGATAATTAATTGGTTTATTTGTCTAGTATACGATCTATTCGGTCCAGTATTTCATCACTATCCTCATCCGAATCATCCCCCTCCGCCTCTACTTGATGATTTTCGTTTTCTTCTTCGCTATCTTTGTCCGTTTGTTCTTTTTCGTTTTCTTCTTCGCTATCTTCGTCCATTTGTTCTTTTTCGTTTTCTTCTTCGCTATCTTCGTCCGTTTGTTCTTTTTCGTTTTCTTCTTCGCTATCTTCGTCCGTTTCTTCTTTTTCGTTTTTTTCTTCGCTATCTTCGTCCGTTTCTTCTTTTTCTTTACCTTCTTCTGATATAAGATGATCATTTATTTGTTCTGTTCGTTGTTCCCTTTCCTCATCCGTGACCTGTGTCCTCGATTCCTCCCCCACACCATCATTTTGCTCTACGTCACGTCGCTTTTCCTCATCGATTTTTCATATCCATTCTTCCATTTCAGCCTGGAATGCTTCCCTATAAACAATGCATGAGATATAATATATTATTCCCTATAATTAATTCTAGCATATTTAATTATAAATTATTTTTATCCAATATAAATTATGAACTATTTCTTCATTATAAATTAGTTTTCAAAATTACTAAAAAACAATACTGAATCCAATAATTAATTAATAATATTTTAAAGGTAAAAAAAATGAAGAAATTGTGTTGAAACCAAAATATAGTCGACTTACCCGTGAGCATCATCCTCATCGTCATGAGCAATCTTTTTGTCAGTTTCATTTACGAAATTGTTGTTATTTTTACTGGGATCCATAATCGTAGTATGTTGAATTGTTTGTATTTAAAGAAATTATGAATGTTATATTTGGTTAATTAAAAATGAAAAAAGAGGTGGTTAGTATTTATAGATACATGAATCATTTTCATCTACTTTAACCGATGGGACGTGTCTATTAATATTTAAAGATGTGTCTTTTAAATATAAAAAAAAATATATACATATATATTAATTTATGAGCATTAAAAATTTTGATTAACTAATAATAAATATATAGGCGGTTATTATTTATAGATGTTTGACACCTTTTCATATTCTATAACTTATGGATGTGCCTCTAAAATAAAAAAAATAAGAAAAAAAAGAAAAAAATTTATAAAAAAAATAATTAACCAAATCGAATATTATGGTTGGTTAATTAATTGTGAATATATAGTTGTTACTAAAATAAAAGATATTTGAAGCCTACGGAATTCGAACCTAGGCCTTTAGTCTAAGAATTCAACCAACTACTCCATTGTCACATTTTGAAATTATAATACAGTGAATATAATACATCTTATATAACTAAAATAACTAACATGTGAATATAATACATCTTATATACACTCAATCAATTAAATTGAACATCCAAATTTGTTTGTTGGTTGACGGTAATACAGTCTATATAACTATATATAACTATAACTATAATCAATTGTGTTACAAGGAAATAATCGAACCTAGACTAAATCGACCAAATCCCTAAATCCCCAAATTAATCGACCAATCCCTAAATCCCCCAACTATTGTTCAACCCTTTAGTGATTCCATTAATACAACTAATTTCCAATAGATTTCATATCCAATATGTTAACTTAATTGAATAGTTTTTACTAACCCAATTAATTTCCTATCAAAATAATGTATAAAGGGTGCCAAAATAAGCTATCACATTTATAATAAACATTTATATACATAACTTTACATAACAACAACCCTAAGAACAATATTAATAAGAACAGTCATTAGATACTAAAATTAAAGTCAACAATCCATCATACAAACTAAAACATAATCATACAAAATAAAACATAATCACACAAAATAAAACATAAACAGTCCAACTAAAACATGAAAACCCCTAATCAGTCCTCCTTCTCTTGCTATTCGGCATGTCCGACGTCTCACCAAAATCATGCGGTGGCAACTAGTGACCCATCACTTTAAGTTCATCGAGCGGAAATGAATCTGCGAATATGACACTAAACTCCCACCAATATTTTTGTCCCTCGTTTCGGTACATGTCCGCCCACTCCCTTGTATCCGCGCGCTATACAATTAATCAAATGAAAATTAAAACAAATATTGGAAGATATTATGAAAACCGAATATTTGCAAATATATACTATATTCATTAAATTGATAAACATTATACCCGAAGAAGGCACGCCCAAGTCTTGTCATTAGTTTCAATCAAATTCTCCTTTTGATTCCATCTCACCAAGTTACAACTTTTTGCCTTTTCCCACATCCAATATCGATGGCGCAAGTCAAGAAACTTATAATATAAATCTCGCAATCGGAATGTATGCCCCGTCCTCTCATGCATAAGAGGAAGAATCCGATTAAAAGCCTCTGTGTTGTCCCTCTTCCAATGAATGTTTCCGTTGAAAGCTTCGTCCAACAAGAAGCCGACGAAGGTAGTCGTTTGCTGTTCCGTCGATTCCGAAGTCAACATTTCGACTGGCCAACTGTTTCCAATATAAATGTAACACAAGTCAATAAATTAACACAAAAAAGATAACACAATTTAGGGGAATTAACACAAGTCAATGTAACACAAGTCAATAAATAAATATTACAAACATATATATATATAATATACAAAATAGATAACACAATTTAGGGGAATTAATTTTAACTAAACGTTTTCAATCCACTTGAACCTTCAATTGTTGTGGAATTGAACATCCGAATGCTTGAATATATATAAATGGTTGTAGAGGTGGTAGTGGTGGTAGTTAATTTTAATTTGAAGGGATGTGATGGATAGGAATTTATAAAATCTTGTAACTTGTAGATATGATGAAGATTCATAGTAATTATTACTTTGTTCATGGCATTGGTAACTTGGAATGATGTGATTGTTAAAATAAACCACTACAAAAATTTACATAAGTAGATAAATACAGATTATAATTTTATAAAACAAAATCGACACTTATCTTGTGGCTAGGAATTTGGATGATTTTTTGTAATCCTGCTAAAAAAATGCATCTCCACTGCGTAATTAACACCATTCATGTTCGGTCCTGAGAAGCAACTGATTAAGTATTAGAACACGAAAATATGCTTGTTACAGACTTACAGAAATTTTAGGATGTTCAGGAAAAAAAATGACGAAAAACAATGGGAGAATGAAGAAGAGAGGGATAGAACCCTCCCAATACTTTGAACACGTGTGTTATCATTTTAAGAGAGAGAGACTGGGAAGAAATGTTTTTGGGGAATGTTTTCTGACATAATCATAATAAACCAATTGTTTTTCATATAATAATTTTTAATGAAGTCAAACTATATATTTAATAATGTAACATTGTTTTTATTTTTCAAATTCTTTAAAAAATATTATAATATTATATGCTAACAATTTTTTCATTATAAATGTAAAATTCCATAATAATATAATAAAATAATAGTGTATGTATATAATAATATACTAATTTAATATTACAAAATTCACCGTAAATAAATGTAGCTTTATGTCATCTCATTCGGCTCTTTTATTTGCAAGTAGATGAAAAAATATTCCATGCATCATGTATTATTTCACGTGGGATGATAGTATACAAAATATTATATATCTACCTATGTGAAAAAATATTCTCAAATTATATATCTACCTAGCTAGCTACATTCACACATCAAATCAAACATCAATTCACACCCCTTTTCACACACCATCACTTCACGTGTTATTACTTCTCCCACAAGTAGAAATCGGCTTTATGCAGTGAATTAATTATACCATTCTCCACTCTTTGTTTTTTATATTTTATTTGTTCCAATTGTATAGTTGTGTACATATACATGTTCAATTTATTTAGTGCATGTAGTTGTGGTTGCTAAATTAATTACATTAATTGTCTGCCTACTTATGCAGTGTGTTCAAAATAAATTAATTATAATCTTCCCAAATTAAGTAAGTTTTAATTGTGTGTGTTTAAAAATTTAGTGTGATATTATAATTTATGAAAACCGAAGGACCAATAGGCAATAGTGTAACTTGAATTTCTAAAAATCGGGGTGACATATAAATATGTTATGGAAATCATGGACTGTTTTGTAATCTGTGTGCTTCCACAATTATTCAGTGTGTTCAAATTACGGGAGACTTAATGTTCCATAATACTACCCGAGTCGTTTCGACCATCCAATTTATATGTTTTGTAAATTTAATATACATAAATCTTAAAACTTTGTTAAACTGTTGTTTAAAGAATATGTGACACATTGAATTAGAACAACATTAATATAATAGACATTGTAGGTGCTACTATGAGACGGATAATTAATCCATAATCAATTTATGTTTAAAGTTTTATTTTTTTTTCATTTATATTATTAATTTTTGTAGTTATTATAACACTATACGAGTCCTTTCGAGCGAAATAACGACCGTCTCACTAATTTTCTTATTTTTCATCGAAAGATTGGAATTACGGTGGACTTAGTGTTCCATAACACTATACGAGTCCTTTCGAGCGAAATAACGACCGTCTCACTAATTTTCTTATTTTTTGTCGAAAGATTGGAATTTCGGTGGACTTAGTGTTCCATAACACTATACGAGTCCTTTCGAGCGAAATAACGACCGTCTCACTAATTTTCTTATTTTTCATGGAAAGATTGGAATTACGGTGGACTTAGTGTTCCATAACACTATACGAGTCCTTTCGAGCGAAATAACGACCGTCTCACTAATTTTCTTATTTTTCATCGAAAGATTGGAATTACGGTGGACTTAGTGTTCCATAACACTATACGAGTCCTTTCGAGCGAAATAACGACCATCTCACTAATTTTCTTATTTTTTGTCGAAAGATTGGAAGTACGGTGGACTTAGTGTTCCATAACACTATACGAGTCCTTTCGAGCGAAATAACGACCGTCTCACTAATTTTCTTATTTTTTGTCGAAAGATTGGAATTACGGTGGACTTAGTGTTCCATAACACTATACGAGTCCTTTCGAGCGAAATAACGACCGTCTCACTAATTTTCATATTTTTCATCGAAAGATTGGAATTACGGTGGACTTAGTGTTCCATAACACTATACGAGTCCTTTCGAGCGAAATAACGACCGTCTCACTAATTTTCTTATTTTTCATCGAAAGATTGGAATTACGGTGGACTTAGTGTTCCATAACACTATACGAGTCGTTCCGAGCGAAATAACGACCGTCTCACTAATTTTTTTATTTTAGAAATAGTTGTGTAAATTTAAAATACATAACTCATGACAAAATCTTGAAACTTTGATAAACTGTTGTTTAAAGAATATGTGACACATTTAATTAGAACAACATTTAGTATACTTGAGATTGTAGATGCCACTATGAGATGGATAATTAATCCATAATCAATTTAGGTTTAAAGTTTTATTTTTTTTATTTATATTATTAATTTTCTTAATTTACAACTCCTTTAAATTTTGTAAGGTTCAAAAGCACAACTTAATTTAAGTAGATGAAAATGCATATCACAATTTGAATAGTACACTTGTCGTACGGTGGGGACAAGGTGTGGAATCTGAATTTTTGAAATATTTGATGTAATGAGTCATAGGTATCAAAATATCTATAATGTGGTTTGACCGAGAATTTTGGCCCAAATATTCAATGTTATAATTAAAATGGCCCAATAAGAATAAAGTACAATAAAAAAATGTTATTTTTTATTGAAATAACTTATCAATATAAAATTTTTGTGTTTACGAATTTCATGTTCAAATGATAATAATTATCCCACGTTAATTTCATGATAAACTGTTATTCAAACTATACATTTTATTGCTAATAATTTTTTACCTGGATTATATTGGCAAGTGTTACGAATCACGTCAAATGTGGAATAAACTAAAAAATTAAAATAAAAGGTGCATGAACTATTGTTCGCTTGAAATTAATTCTTAAAGCATACAATACAAAAAAACACATTACAATGATAAATATTCCCGTAAACTATTCATCATCGGTTGTATCCGAAATTGGAAAGTCGAGGTTCAAATTTTCATCGTCCGGGTATGAAGGCTGTATAGGTGTACTGCTATATGGTTTAGGCACATTTTCCTCTGATCTTCTCAATGACCTTAGGTGTGCACGTAGTGCAGATAAATTGTAAGTTACCCGAGCCTTCGGAACGCAAAAAGGTAGATCGTAAAAGTAATCATTTAAATATTTTTGAACAAAAATATAAATTGGAGAGATGCGACCAATGCGCATTAGGTCCGTCATTCGTTGAACATCAGTTGTATCACTAATGAATCTTAGACCGTCGCGATAGCTTTGATCTGGAACATGATACCAAACACCTTCCGGAATGTACCCAACTCTTCGTTTTATTGCATTAATTAAATGAGCATGATCAAATACAAGCCAATCTGTAATTGTAATCAAGTCTTCAGAAGTTCTCCCTTCATACAAAACTGCCCTTCTTTCGTACTCAAACCGACCTCCATAGATTACATGTAATTTGTATGTGTAATTCATTTTGGATGACCTTAATACATATAAGAGAAATTTATTAATTATCCCAGTAAGTAAAAATTGCGTATATGTTAAACTGAAAAAAAATTAAAATTACAAGTTACCTTTAAGAGATGAACGTTGGATTAAAATAAATACGTAAGTGAAAAAATAAACTGAAAACTTGTTCCAACTATGTGATGTTTACGGTTGATTTATATGTGTATATATATAATACACATATATAATCTAAATCCATGCTTGGAATAATTGAAAAATTGGAATGTTTTTAAATTGTGATCAAAACACATACAAACAAACAACATTCAATCACGTGGTCCCCTGACAAGATTGTCGGCCGAGACAATCTTGTCTCCCCCTTATTGTCCCAAGAAGTCAAATGTTGAATGCTTTTTTTTAATATAATATAATATAATATAATATAATATAATATAATATAATATAATATAATACTATTCAGTTATTTGTTCCAACTTGGCGAGTATATGTACTTATTTGGGCTTGCACTGATTTTGTATTGATTATTGTTACTAATTTGAGTGATGACAAAAATATTTAAAATAATTAACCACCATAACATGTAGTAATATAACACATGAGATGAAAACGTGAAAATACAAAAGGCGATTAATTTTAAATAAATTACATAAAATATATTAACAATATTGTTCCATTGTTAATTCCCAATAATAAAACATTGTTAGCTACCAATCAAATGAATCCTTAATAGAGAGAATTTCTTCTTTTATTTCATCCAACCATGCCAAATTTTCGTTCTCTTCCAATATGGCAATAGTCAAGTAATGGACTTCTTTCAACCCTTCGACAAATATGTGAATTAATTTGTCTTTAACCTCATCTCTAAAATGGAATATCGGACAACTTTCTCCGTTACTCTTTAAGTACTTCAAATATGTAGACATTCTGCAGAAGATTGTTGTTATTGCATTTAGAAAATTAATTTAACACCTTTTATAGAGTCTGATTATATTGCAAGAATTTACCTTTGTTTCACTGGCCCGGGGACATATGGCCTTCTCTTATACAACGCACTATGTCGAAATAATTTTATAAATTAAAAAGGGTTCCAAGCAACGTTAAAATCACGAAAATTAACATATGGACTATAGCTGTTAATACTTACGGAATTTTTGGACCGATATTTGCGTTATGGGACGCTTCAAAAAATTGCATTGCAATTTCGAATCTTTCGAATACACAAATACGAAGAGATTTGAAATACATTAAAAATTCCCCATTCGAGTACCTATCCACCAAGAGTTCAAGTAGTTTTGAAAATTATATTTTAAGACTGGTGATATATTGGCAACGTTCACAAGGGAAAGTTCGATTGCCACCTTCTTTGTCGACATGAGAGTCGCAACAACAACCGTAAATTTCACAAATTTTTTTTGAAGAACAAGATTCAATTTTCTGGGACATAATTGGATAAACTTTATATAAATTTTTAAGCACAAATATACGATCTTGTGCATGTATATAGAGAATATATATACAAATATATGAAAACAAGTGCAATTTTGGACTTATTATATATGAATTCACGTGAAGTCACTTTATTAAAAGAAGGAATGTGACTTGACACTATATAGGCAATTGTGGACATAGTGCTCGATTAATACAAAATTGGTCCCTATTTCAATTCCAATGTAATATTTGCAACATATAAATAGGACAAGTTAGTTTAAGTTTAATTTGTCACAATTCATGTACAAAAAATTATTCTGAATTTTTCTCACTAAACCATCAGTTTGAATTTATAAATAGTTTGAATTTTATTTTTTTCCAACTCATCCATTGTTATGGCTTCTCAACCAACATTACATGTCCGTTACGGGGGTCGGATTTTTACGGTCTACAATGTTTATCGTGAAATTGCATACAGGCCATCCCGACTCAACGACATCGTCACTATTACAAACGTAAATCAATTTACCTTTTGCGATATGGTCCAAATATTTAAAAGACGTGTTAATTTCATTCCGGCCGGTATTTGGTATCGAGTCCCTGATTTGCCGTTGGAGGAGGGTCTTAGAGTAATTAGCGATGAAGTTGACATCGCTCACATGTTTGACCTCATTCGCACTGGCAATTTAGAGTATTTGAAAATTTATGCACAAGATGTATTTCAAGCTCCCGGGGACTTCGAAGATGATGCTTACGTGATCCCCCCCAGTGTTCCAAAGCCTCGTCAGTATTTGGCCCTAAATGAATTACGTCTTACGCTTAGAAATATGCGAAGGTTTGAGAGGAGACATAGGCCACCATATACTATTAGACCTTACGCTCGCAACCCCGAACTTGCTCCTCCATATTTTGAATATCCACCAAGCGCAAGTGACGAAGAATAAGATGTACCACGTCCTATGTTTTAAAATAATAATAGTAGCCTTTGTTACTTCTTATTAAGAATGTATTTGATTTTCTTATGTATGGATTTTCATATAATGAGAATCTTTAAAGTTATTTCTAAATTATATATTTCTGGTTTCGTGCTACACATAATATGTAACATATTATAGCATCATAAGTTTGATAATTATTTAATTTTAACAATCTAAAACGAATTACGAAAAAATATTTTTTTGAGGGGATGTGGGAAAATTAACTAAGTTATAGGGGTTTTGAATGCAATAATCCGTGCACAAATCATTTCAATGTTCACGTGAAAGCTGAATTTGTTCCATAACACTCCTAAAATTGTAGCTATACGGGTTTTGGATTTGTCCACTTGTGTGTATATATATACTAGTATAATATATTTTACAACTACTTAGTATAATATTATATGCAACAATAATGATAGGTTGAAAAAAAGGCGTACTTGCCTCCCAACAATTCAATCAACTTTTCCCAATATATTCAAATTTTTTATTATTACGTGTCCCACGTCCGTGACCAAGCTCCATCCCAGTTTTTATAAATTGAAGCTGAAAATGTGGTTGCCTACTGCAAATTCACGTAGTTTCCATCTCTCCCTCATTTACAATTCCATTTTATGTCCACTGTACAAACCGTTTATTCAAATATAATTTGCCTAATGTCACTAAACATTATGCATTACCAGATTAGAGGTATGATGGTATATTTTGAATAAAATCTTCACCATTAATATTCTCAATTTGAATATATTAGAGATTACCTAATGCTTTTTATTACTATTGCAGACTTATTGATGCTAGATTGCAAGGAGATGCGTTGTACATAGGGCGTAACCAAGGGTCTAGAAAATCGGTGTTGGTGTGATACGAAGCATTGGAAACATAACTTTGTGCATCGTAGTAAATGTCGAAGACAAATAGTGTAAGAGTGTCACAATATGATTATCCTTGATCCATTTTGAAAATATCAAATATTTTTTGGCACTTCATTGCCAAGTCTTGATGTATGTATAAAGATTTGGCAATGGAGTACCAAAAAATATTTCTTATTTCAAACTGGGACAAGGATAATTATATTGTTGAACTCTTCCAGTATTTGTTTTCGACATTTACTACATGCACACATGTATATTTTCAATACTTTGTATGACACCCGTACCAATAAAGGCTTGTATCTTTTTAATTTTAAAATTGCGCAAATAGTTGAATGTAATAAGAACTATATATCTTTAATTTTATCATTGTATCAATTTTATCAATTTCAATATTTTGTATGACACCCGCATGGTAAACAAATTATAATTGGGACAATATGATTGAATGTAATAAGAAATATATAATTTACTATATAATACATTAACTAATTTTAGAATGACATTTGCGAACATATTTATAAATCATGTGGAAATACATACATAATTTTCCATTCAAATTACATCACGCAATGGATATAAGTAGTTTCCAACACATTCTTCTGGCAAGCTAGCAGCTTCTTTTTGTCCAAAGATGAAGTCTACTTGTTCGTAATAAGGGAAACCATTAGTCCTAAAATATCTCTCCACAATTGTTTTCTAGATTTAAGAAAGGATCAAAATTAAGTAGTTAGATTTTGGTAGTAAAATATATAAATAATGAATCAAAAAATTAAAGAATAGGGAGTGATAACCTCGTAAATTCGTATTATGTAATCTTCCCCAACAGTGACAATATTTGTTGCCCAATTGTATGTAACACCCGGTGTTTTTAGAAATTGATTAAACTGACGGAATTTAGAACGAATTTTAGAAATCTTACACCTTATGCTTGAGACCGTGTAGACTTTATTGAATTCGTCGTGCAACATACACCCAACTATTGTGCATGCACAACCCATTGAACGCAAGTCATTCAAAGGCTTATTCCTACCATATTGTACAAATGAAAATATAAGACACGTTTCTTCACTGGTGCTCCAATCAGGATCCGAGAAAATATCTTCAAAATCTTGAATACGTGCCATGGAGTTAAACTTTCTAATAAAAAAAATTTTTAGTGTCAAGTAATTAGAGATTTTGATATATAAATCATATAAACACTATACGTAAAAAAATGAAGCACTTACAATTAGCTTCGGTCAAATTTCCCAAGAGAGATTTATGCCAACCTTTTGTTTGGCCTCAATGCAACTCACAACTTGTGACAACACCTACATTGTAATTTATAGATATTTACACGGGTTGGGAACACCAAAATTGCAAGTCAAACCCCAACACAACTTTTAATAACTTAAGCAAAAAAATAAAATTTCTAGTTTTAAAGGTAAAAACTGATTTTTTATACTCAAATTGACAAAATATGCAAATACTAATTAGATTGTCAACTTTTTTAAATCCCAAGCTAATGACATTATTCAACCATCATTTTCATTAAATTAGAAATTTTATGGTTGGGACTAAATTTATAAAAAAAGTGAATTATGGGAATAAATTCGGCGAGTTGCTATCAGTTGGGAAGAAAATAAAAAATTAGTTGTTACTTCCGAGCGATGATTCAAATAACTATAAATTGTGGGACGAAATTTGCTGACGTAATCTTCGATGAAATAATGCGTTCGTAGTTTGGTTTTCGCAAAATACACTTTCAAATTATTTTTTTAAATTATAAATATTTTATTAATAATATAGAAATTATTGCTATATTATATTATATAAATTTTATATTTAATTAATAACTTTCAAATCCGGATTTGTAGTGAACCATAATACCATTTTAAATAAATTGTCATCATTTAAACTATATATATATATATAATGCTACAAAATTAATTTCATTATAGTACATACACAACAACAAAAACTAATGGATTAGACATGTAGTGCCACCTAGTCAACCCGAAAATCTTAGGCATGGCCTTTACTTGTGGCTTGTCATGTCTAATTAATGAAATGAATGATGATGACTAAAGGATTAATTAATTGGTTTCAATATACACTCAAAATTGACGGGATCAAAAATTAACTCATCTTCTTCATTTAATTTCAAGAAATTGGCAGAATCCATTAATGCAATAGAATTTATTTCTTCCACCTAACAATATATTTGTTTGTGCATAAGGAGTTATTAACAAGGTTTTATCATGAAGGATCCCAAAGTGTAAGTGCAACTTCAACATTAATTTCAAATTTATCTTGCCACAATCATTTCAGAATATATGGGTTTTTATATGTGGATTTAATGTTATTTGATGCTTGGATGGATTTGGATTTTGTCGGATATGTACGTATATAAAATTTGGATGGATTTGGATGTTTCCATATCATATATACATACATATATATATATATACATATATATATATATATATATATATATATATATATATATATATATATATATATATATATATATATATATATATATCCTATGACTAAAATTAGAAAAAAAATTCAAATATTGCATTCAAAACCATATATATAGAGGTTTATCAGCGAAGTCTGCCACAGGCTTCTGGTTTTCGAACACCTTTTGTGTAAGATACTTCTTCTGTTTTTCAGTATGAGTGGCGCCTATACAAAAAACCAAAATACTTGGAGGACTCTTCTAACAAAATAAAAAATCTATAATTGTCAGCAAAGTTGTTTCTTTTTTTTTGTTCAGTTCAAATCCAAAAAATTCTTCATATACATAAGGCATAGGTCGTCAATTCAGCATTGGATAAAATAAAGATAAAATAAACATAGATTTTTTATTTTGTTAGAAGAGTCCTCCAAGTATTTTGGTTTTTTGTATAGGCGCCACTCATACTGAAAAACAGAAGAAGTATCTTCCACAAAAGGTGTTCGAAAACCAGAAGCCTGTGGCAGACTTCGCTGATAAACCTCTTCATATATGGTTTTGAATGCAATATTTGAATTTTTTTTTTAATTTTAGTCATAGGATATATATATATATATATATATATATATATATATATATATATATATATATATATATATATATATATATATATATATATATCATTTCTCACCATTTAAGTGTTATTTGAATATTTTCCTTCAGTGAATTATTTCAAATATTGCAGAATAATTCCTTGTGAAATTTCGAAATTTCAAATAAGTATGATACATGTGATTGTATAAAATTAGTAGATGTATTATGTATATATTGTTATTTCTAGCATATAAATATATTCAAATATTGTTATTTCTAGCATATAAATATATTATGGAAGCAAGTGGGGTGTGACATATGGGTGTGATGGCTTGATGGGTGTCAGGCTTTATGGGTACCCGTGTATATATATAATTATTACTTTATACACGGTTTAGCTATATATATACATATGTATATATATACACTATTGAATATAAGTGGGCTTATTGAATGGGCTTAAGTATAAATCCATGAAGAAATATATGGGCTAAGAAATTATCTGTTAACTAATGAAAATTACGTGGGCTTTAAAAAAATTGTTAAGTCCAGATAAAGATTAATAAATAAACCAGATTGGCCCAAAGTTATCAAGGGAGTAATAATTCCTTATAGTTCGATTTCACATGTAATTTCGGGCATGAGCATTATATGTATTGAATAAAATAGATAATATTTTATAATATGTTAATCTGATATAGTGCAACTGTCCGATTGTGTTTAAAAAAAAAAACAGTTAGTCTATATTTAGAATAATGTAACAATGTTATTTTCTTATCAGGGACATCACAAAAAATAATGCACGGGCGAGTGCCAAACGTAAACTTGATGAAATTAATCAAAGCAACAAAGAGGCAACGCCAAAACTTCGTGGGACTTGGAAAGTACCAAATCTTACGCCAAAAACTCCGAATGCGTGGCCTCAGTTCACGAGCAATAGGACCAACCTTAAAGCATCAGAACGTAGAGATGCAAAATATGGAGGAAAAACGGTATATTACATTTTCATTATAATTACTCATTTAATTTCAGAATATCATGACATTATTTCTTTTTGAATAAATGTAGAATATAGACTCGATTCCATGCGAAGACGAACCCGCCAAAGCGTGGGAGGATATTTCAAGTCAAAGTAACAAAGATAGTGGGGAATTCGTGAGTCAATTGTTGCTAAATTAATTACATAATCTCCTACTAATATTATATTATAGTTACATTGCAATCTACCTATACGATATTATTATTTGTTTGAAAAATTGGATTTTCTCATCTTATAGGAGACACTGTTGGAGCATAGGACGTCCCTACCTAAGTTGGTAGAAGTTAATAAATTACTTACCAACGATCAAGTAGCGGTAATAAAAAACATGGGTTTCGGGTCCATGACGAAAATAGATATAAGAATATCTGACCATAAATTGTTGACATGGTTGGTTGATGGGTATGATACAAAAACCGGAACTATTAATGTTTTGGGC
Organism: Penstemon barbatus; assembly: GCA_003313485.2. NCBI lineage: Eukaryota > Viridiplantae > Streptophyta > Magnoliopsida > Lamiales > Plantaginaceae > Penstemon > Penstemon barbatus. Next base: position 40,286,435 of record CM064877.1, read on the forward strand.
AAACAAATCAAAATTACGGCAAAAACAGTTAGTCAAGTATTTGGCCTACCGAGTACAACCAATTTATTGCCGAAAATTAGTACTAGTACATCATCCATGGGACAAAGATTGTACGGTCCATTTTTTGTACATAACGGTTTACAAATGGAACTACCACTGCTGTTTAGAAAACTCAAGGCTTGTTCAACGCATGGAACCGAATTTAAAGTTCTATATTTAGTGTTTGTATTCACCGTAATTCTTTTCCCTGGCTATAACAAGAGCTTAGACCTTGCGAAATTAGAATATCTAATCGACTTAGATAATATTCACACGTACGATTGGTGTGGTCAAGTGTTCCACAGCCTTATCGAAGGCATTCAGAAATTCAAATCAAAAGGTGCTAAGAATATCATAGGATGCATGATGTTACTAGAGGTGATTTTTTTTCAATATCAATATATTACTTATTGTAATTACTTGGACACGTATTATCGTAATACTCTTATTAACAAAATGCAGATGTCATTCATCTCCGAATTAGTACACACCGACCTTGCATGCGGAAAGCTACTAGATGCAAACCTACCCATTATTGAACAATGGACACACATTGAGGTGATAAATTTGCTTAGGGCTTTCAACTTAAAAGGAGGTTACGTCAACAGTGGGGTAAGAATTTTATGTCAAAGTGCTTATGTTCCATAGTTTATTCAAACTTAATATTTCTTAACCACAAGGACATTGCAGATTTGGAACAAAACAAAAAAAGCCCCTGAGGATGAAAGTAAAGAACCACAACCCGAAGTGCCTGGGAAAAGTTCATCGATGGATTTTGATACACATTTGAGGTACTTGGACAATCAAATTCAAATGCTTCATAAAAGAATGAAAAATACACAACCTGGGGTGAGTACAATGTTATTTAATAAACACCATTATAAATTACAATTCAATATTTCAAGAGCATGTCATATTAACCAAATGTGAGAGAAATTGTAGGTTTCGAGTGAAAATGATGAAAAGCATGATACGGGAACATATTTGAGTCACTTAGGCAAACAAGTTCAAACGCTTAATCAACGAATGACAAATGCAGAAAATGAGATTAGTCAAATGTTGCTTCATAAATACCAATCAAATAGTTCCAATTCCAACTGTGATCATGGCAAAGATTTGATCAAGTTGGTAGAAACAATGTCAACCATTGTATCTAATTTACCATATCTACATCAGAGGTTTGAGGGTACTAGTACAGAAAAAGAACAACATACAAATCAACATACTACAAGGGGACATGGACAAAAGGAAAAAGAAAAACAAAAGGAAAGTCCGTTGTCTGATTCCCATGGCCTCAACCAAAGGTTTGAGAGTACTAGTACAAAAAAAGAACAACATACACAGCAAGATCCTAGTACGAGGGGAGATCGACAAAAAGCAAAAGAAAATCTAAAGGAAAGTCCATTGTCTGATTCTCATGGGCTCAACCCAAGCATTTTCGACATCATATGCTCCAATATGCCAGAAGATACAGACGTTGCGGCCTACCTCTTATCGAAGAACCTGAAACAAGAGTAAGAATTTCATGTTCTAAAAAGTATGCATAATTTGAGAATTTTGTGTTGCAATCATTACTAATTAATTATTAAAATTAATCAGTTATAGAGCGGTGGAGTTCTCCGATACTTGGATTGTTCTTAGATCAGGAATCAATACTTTGAACAAAGGGGAATGGATTAGCGGTGAAGTAAGTTCATATAAAAAAAATCCTCTAACTCGACCTACTTGACATTTTGGTTAAATATTTTTGTTAACTGAATTTGCCATCTTATCAAGGTAATCGATGCTGTTGCCTATATGATATGGGCAGAAGAACGTGCATCCGGAAAGCCGACTAACCATTGGTTTCTACCAGCCATGTTCAGCGTATGTACGCAATTTAGATACCTTTAATTTAATTATAACAAAACTGATATAAATAACTACATATGCAGAATATGGTGGGAAAATCAAAATTTAGTACCGATAAAGTCAACAGGATCATCTTTGGTGACAATGGCTGTTTTCGGGGTCCCCCGACTACTTGTGAAACAATTAATATCCCCCTCAACGACACCGGAAGACATTGGTACATCTGCACCATCGATTTGAGGAACAGAAAGATTATAATATCTGACTCGTGTTTGGTAGGAGAAAAGATTTCAACTACTAGACGTGACTATATTTCGAGCATGGTATGTCTTAATTGCTATGTCTTAATCTTCCACAAATGAGATTCATGAGTCATTTTGAGTCATTTTATGTCAAAATTCATGTTATTATATTCTTTTTAACAGTGTCAAGAATTAGAGATGATTGCTAGAGAGTGGGGTGAAGGAGATTTCATATATGATAATTGGGATTACAGATTTGATTATGTCAACAATCATTCTTTCCCACAACAGAAAAATTGGTGAGTAACATACAGTCTAAGATCTTCAAACTAGTTCTTATTTTATCATTAAGGATGAATTTAAGATTTTCGAAACGACAGGTACGATTGTGGACTTTATGTATGCCTGATGATGTTGTTTCCGGGGAAATTAGATCGTGCTTTAAGTGAGGTAAAATCAAAGGGAGATATATATCATTTATTATTTAAATTGTATTATAATTTTAAATTTAATTATTCGAATATATTGATTTTCAAAGGTTGAATCGAAAAAAGCCCGTGCAAGGCTGGCAGTTAAATTATACAACTGTAAAGCAAACAAAGCCGAAAAGGGGTATGAATATGCTATTTTTGATTTAAACTAAATTAAAATGTTGATTTGTTTCTGGAATTTCTTTAACTAAATACATTTGCTATTTATGCAGGAGAAGGCATGCATTATGCATTGAACATGGTAATCTCATGGTCTCTATACCTGACTTTGACACTATAGATATCAACTTCGATGAAATTTTGGATAGGATAATGTCCTCGGATGTTCTTGGGGGGAGGGTAAATGATCAAAATTTTCAACTGATGGAGGGAAAGATGCCGGCAAATAATGAGTACGTCCAGTTGCGCAATAACGAGGACATACTAAATCTTCTTAAATTGTACACCGAGATTGATCAGAAGTACGTTGACATTAGAATTACGACGTCTGAAGATTCGAGTGCATCATAGTGAAGTGAAGTTCATATTGTAAATCTACTATTTTTTAGGATATTTTTTTGACACAAAATTGTACAATACTACTTCAACTTAATTTCATATCTAACGGGTTTATATGAATACGGACACTCAAATTGTTTAGTCCAAATATGAAAATTCACATTTTCATATGGGATTATATTCATATAGATTATAGTAGCAGGAAATTGTCAATTTAATAGGCACATATATCACATAATTTATTTTTTCTTATATTGCAAACTTATACAACCCAATAACAATTCCTAAATAAATCACTTAAATATATTCATATAGACTAATCAATCAACACATATACAGAACAACTTTGTACTCTGTATTGAATACAATTCAACTTCATTCTAGATGAAATCCACAATAATCAATTAACTTCCTATAATGATCACAACAAATTTATTCCACTAATTATAAACATGATGGATAAAGTACAATAAATATCCGAGGATCATTGGAAGCATCAAAATCAAGATAGGTCTTCGTATATACCTGAAAACAAATACGGATCACTTGATTACGCAATGAATTCAAATACAGATGAAAGAGGCGGAGGAAGAACGAGACAAAGGATTACATTCTTAAACATGCAAAAAGATAGTAACAACAAATCCATCAGAAATGAAATGACATTAAAGAATATTATTACATAACACAAAATTTTAAAATAATCAAACCCGTTATTTTAGACCATTCTTTGTAAAGTTTAAAGAGGGGCTCCAAATCAAACTCATGGATAAAATGTAGATAAACAACCTGGAGAAGTTCATTTGGACAAGTTGCATCAACTCGTCCAAATGAACCTCTCCAGCTCCTTACTCTGCACTGCTTAGTGGCTATGAATATTTCAAGAAGGGCTCCAAATGCAACTCATGGATAAAATAAAGTAGATAAAGGAGCTGGAGAAGTTTTGTTGGATGAGTTGTCATAAACTCGTCTAACAAAACCTCCCCAGCTCCTTCGTCTCCATATTAAATGGTTTTGGCTCTAACAAATACTCCATCTGAAATAAAAAATAAAAAATAAAACCTTAGTTGACTGTTTTTATAATACTAATCATCAATACCTGAGTTCAGAAATTAACAAAACTACGTATCACCATGTTCGGTCAATATTTTTACAAAATTTTAAATAATAAAATCCAAACTACAACATTAACCCCAACAGTCCAAAAACTAACCACAACATTCAAAAAATTGAAAAACAAACAGAATAATCTAACTTATTCTAAAAATTCATAATATATAAAATCAAAACAATACCATATACCTAATTCAACATGACATTCCACGTACATCAGAACATTAAAAATGGACCTCAATTTATTAAACACAATGTAAATTCATTGACACTAATATTTTTACAACCTAATACATATGATAATTAATAACTAAATCTCCAGTGCAATGAATTCACACGTACATAATAATAAGTCCTCTAAAACAATAAAACAATAAAAATACAAAAAATAAATTACCATAACAAGCTCAACCTCAAAGAAGCAGTTACAAATCGTGCCTTAATTATTTAGGCCAGTGTTACAGATACAATAATAAATTCAATCAAATTAATATTCATTTTAACCAAGACATAAATTCCAAGTAATAAAATAATTCTCCAATTTACTAATTAAGTTATTTCCGACAAAAAAAAATAAAACAATAAATATAATGCAATTTCAAGAAAATTGTGGAAATAAATGGTAGCAAAGACAAAGGACAAATTGTGCAAATAAATGTTAGCAGCTAAAATTGTGAAAAGTGTGCAAATAAATTTTACCAGCTCAAATTCTGAAAATTGTGCAAATAAATTTAACCAGCTAAAATAATGAAAAAAACGAAGATGACCTAAGATTTTACATCTCGTATTGATCCCCAATTCTTCAATATTTCGGACTCCTTCTTCCACAATTTCATATAAGAAGCTTCAATTGGGATTTTTTCGGGAGATTTTTCCTTCAAAGGGTTTGGGAAGGCCAGATTTTTCCTTCAAAGGATTTGGGGTCGGATGTAAATTGATTTTTATACGAATTCTATGATAATTTTCTTCTAGGTAATGGGATATCAGCTAAAATTGGATATCAAAATGCAATTGATCCCCAATTCTTCACTATTTCGAACTCCTTCTTCCACAATTTCATATAAGAAGCTTCAAATGATTTGGGGTCGGATGTAATTGGGGAGATGTAAATCGATTTTGCAAAGTAAATTGATTTTTATACGAATTGTATGTAAATTGAAGATATTATACGTATTAGAGTCGAAGGGCAACCAAGTAATTACCAAAAGTGATATTTTATGGTTTAATATATATTAATAACAAGGAGGGGCAAATATGTAAATGAAATAAATGGGATTTTTTTATTTTAATATGTATTATTTAAATAGCAGGGGTAAATATGTAAAAGTACAAAAGGTGACCTGCTAACAGTGACCGGGTTAGCAGGTCACCAAAATAATAATAAAATAATTTATGTTAGAGGAACTATGGGCAGTTTTCCACAGGTGGAACTGCCCATAGCCGCTCCCATCTTGAAATATGTAGAGTATTTTTTTGCCAAAATTCGTGTAAATAATTGATTGTGTTTTAATCACGTGTTTAATATTTCAAAGTAAAACTCATTCCCTTAGGCTTAAAATTGATAAACTTCAAGTAGCACAACACATCCCTTTCCCAAATATCCTTTGAGCTTTTGGGCCCTTTTCCTTAACAAAATATTCAAAATAAATTCATATTTAGTCAATTTTTTTGGCATATATAACTGCAATAAATTGAGAAGTAACCACACATTATTATGTTAATATAAAACTCGTCATATATTATTTATAATAATAATTCAAATATAACTATAATATTTTTCTTAATTAATAATATTAGTGATAAGAATTACAATAACATTATCACTATCGATTATCAATCAATATATAAATAGATTGCCACTGAATCATCATGGCAATATTTATTATCACCAAACATGTGTCACTAATTAATATAGTGCATAGTAATAAACTACTATGTGCATATTTATTACATAATTGAATTAATCTCCTGTAATTTGCATTTTATTTGGCTGGTATTTTCACCCAATAGTTTACAGGGATTATTCATCTATTTAATTTCTCTTCATAATTTTATTTTATTTTTTGTCAGCCTAATTATATTAAAAAAATTTCTTCCCCTAATTATATTTGTCACAATTATTATTATTACTTTAACACAAGCAAATAGTGATTACTTTTATATTGTCCCTTCATAACATAGTATCTTTTTTGTTTAGTTAGGGTTAATAATAATGACATACAATGTCTTTATATAACGTAAAAATTAAACTTAAATAATTAATTTGTTATAACACATGAAAACTCATACAATGTCCATACATTTTTTTCTTTAAAATCTATTAGGCCATTACGTACACATGCAGTTATGCAAGTATCACAATAATTAATGCTAAATGTGGTGTACATTATCAGAAAACACCAACGTACGATATACGACTAAAATATTCCTAGTTTATAAATTCACATGGAAGATTCATATTAAATATTGGACAAAATGTTGATATTGGGAAGAACCATGTTAAGTTGTTGATGGGCAATAGCAATTAAATACAAATTCGTGTATAATTGTTGGCTGTTAAACGTCGTAACAAAACAACATATATATTTGGTACATAGGGTGTATGTGGATGGGTTTTAGCCCGGTCTCGTGAGTTTCGTGAGATCGAGCCAAAACCCTTTCAAATAAGTTTTCTTCAAATCCATAAAACCATGAAAAACTTATTTAGAAACTCACACTCAAACTCTTCAAACCTATAAAACATTGATTTGAAATATAACACCTATTTTGAAAGGAGTGACAAAAATATCCTTGAATTTTGGCATAAAATTCTCCTAGGGTGCAAAGTAAAATACAATATATATTTTGAGGGTGCAAAGTGAGATTAATTTTTTCTGAGAGTACAAAATGCCAAACCGATACATTCTCAGGATGCAAAGTGGAATTAAGAAGGGGAAAAAAAAAAAAAACTGACCCCCATTTTTCCTCCATTATCATTGCCCCATTTCCACCACAAATCTCCCGTCCACAAACCTCCTAATAATGACTTTGCCAATTTGAAATTAGTTGCTGGTTGACTTTTTCTCTCAGTCTTCAAACCTTCAAAATCCACATCCAAATGAAAAACATCCATCTTAAGCTTGAAGAAGAAGCCATTAATACTTGAGAATTGAGCTTTAAGTATTTGCTATAAGAAAAAGCCCTATTTTTTTTTGCCCTAATTTACTTTCAATTCACGGCAAAATGAAGAAATGAAAAAGGGAATGGCTGCCCTATTACGTTTATACGGGCAAATTGGTGCCCACACTTGTTCCTCACATGAACTTAACGGAGGAGGCTAAACTTCCGTTAAAAATTAAGGGCAGTATGATTTTTGATATTTTGGTATGAAAATTGAAATTTCCCCAATTCTATGGTACCAAAATTGAATTTTTGCCCCCAACAATATAATCGTGTTATTCCATGGAGCATATTCAACACTTCTTCTTTGCAGACAATAACTTTTACGGGAAACCAACTTTCCAGAACTCTACCTAATGATATGTGTTACCATTTACCAAAATTGGAGGGTTTGTTATACCTTGCATATAATCAATTAAGTGGAGATAGTATCCCAACAAGTTTATCTGCTTGGTCACAACTCAGATCCGGTAGTCCGCAGAATTCGGGGACCTTACAATGTTCGGTTCGTCGAACTTTCTTTGGCGTACAACAATTTCAACGGAAGGATACCAACGCATATGGAAAACTTGTCACGACTTCAATTACTCTACCTGCAAATAAAATAAAAGGAAAGTCTTTTGATATCATCTTAAAATAACTTCAATTCATTTTTTCTTTTCGTGTGTTTTACCATGCATGGAAAATAGTATGATATATCATCCAACTCAATTCACATATAATAGAAAAGTAACTCATGTGATTTGTTAATATCCTACGTTATTTACATTATGTAGTGTTATTTGAAATCCTGCATGTGCGGGCCAATTTTTATATAACGTGGCCAACATATGGGAGATTTGAGCCAATTATGGAATTGGGTCTTAACTGACACTAAAATTGTCACTGACGTTGAAGTTGTGACATTAAATGTGCTAGTCCAAAAGGATATGGGATAGAAACGCCAACGATCTATAGTCGTGGCACCAAAAATGGAACAATCCCTATGTTAATACATATGATAACATTTTTTGACTATTTTATTTTCAACTTTTATTAGACTAGAAAAGTGCACGTACGTTGTACGTGTCTAGTTGATTTCATAGATAAATTTTATAAATTATAATAAAATAAATTTGATCATGTCACAGAAAAGTACAAATTAATGACTAATATTCGATTTAAATAATAAAAATGATGTCTTTAAATTATTGTAATAAAATATAACTGATTGATTAGTTCATATGATCTTGTAGATTTTTTTCTAAAATAAGATCATAACAAAATTATTTAGTTCAATCCATTGTAGTAGTTTCCATTTAAAATTATTTGTTTTAAATATGTATTTGTTATTTGAAATGCCTTTGTTTACGGACAACTTTTTGTCCTCTCACGCCCATGTGTAGGACATTCAACCCCAGTTGATTAAATCCACTGAGGGTAGGATTAAGTAACCGTAATACCTAAAACGTTTTTCACTTATTCAATTCATTAGTTTAATTAATCTTTTCACGGGTTTATCCCGTCTTTTTTATCTTCTGCATTGATTTAATATAATTTTTTCATTTTTCATTTTCTTTTCGCGGCTATTGCCTGTTGTACTCTGTGCTATTCGTTTTTTCTACCCCATTCCTTTCTTCCTTTTTTTTTAATCTACCTTCAACTTGCTTCTTCAATGGCGATGGAGAGTTTTTCTTGTACCTATTGTATTTAGGTGTCCTCATTCCGAGGCCTAGGTTTGTTGACTTAGCGTACACTTTTCTTCACTCTCATGATGGTTTTATCATTTTTTTATAATTTTTTTGTGATGGAATTATTTTTTTCTCCGATTTATTCTTATTATATTTTGCAAGTTCATTGTATTTGGTTTGTTGGCGTCTTCTTTTTCCAGTAGGTCTACACCGTCTTTTTCTTCCAATGGCGTGTTTTCTTTGTCCTATTAAACTAGGTTTCACAGTTCCATTATTAATTGATACTTATTAATTGATTTGACACCTATTACCTACTTTTTTCCCTAACCACAACATTCAAACTCAATTCAAGTGGGTTTTCAATTTATTCAAACCACAAAACTCAAGAGCCAAAACCCATCCAAATGAAGTCTCAAAGGTTTCCATCGAAACCACCCAAACTAATTTTTTTAAACCAAAACTCATGAAACCGAGACAAAATCCATCCAAATAGACGCATAATGTTCATTATCCGACCATGACAATTGAATTACTTTCATTTGTAATAGCCAGACACGTATCATTCTATAATTTTACGATGTCTATCTATTTTTTACTTTTTTGGGTTTAATTACAATGTGTAACTTAATATAGCTAGAAACCTTGAAGTGCTAACATGTACTGTCCTACCATTATTTGAGATATTATATTTTTGATCTAATTAACTCATATTAAAGTTTAATTCTAACACAAAATTCTGAGGTGTTCTGGATGTTAATGTATGACGTACGTTTTGTATGCTCAAATTAGTTCAAAGTTAACATAAACGTACAAGAAAGAAGAATGTAGAATATACATAATAAGTATTGAAATTAATGACTGTATTATGAGTTTTATTGGCTACTAATTACATCCAACAGTTTAATTTGCATGTAAGATTATTAAATTATTTGTTGGTTTCTATATTGATGGGGGCTATTTCGCACCCCTTATAATGAACGAATCGACTGAAGAATAAAGGATCGGTTCGACCAGACAAGTCAGTTCGGGATCATCTTATCGACCCGGCCGAATACAACTCTCTTCGACAAGAAGACTACACTCCGGACTCAAGAAGGACAATTGGGCCGAGTCCTATTAGGATTATATTTCCTTGTAAAGCTAGGTTTTGTAGGATATAAATACCTAGTTAGTCATTGTATTACGGACACTTTTTGATACACAGCAAATACGCTACCACATTCTGCATATCAGCAGAATCCAAGATTATTCAATAAAGAAAAGAGCTTTCTCTTCATATTCAGGTTATTTTTTACGTTGGTTATGATAATTACTTGTTGTTCCCTCGAAATTGTTCTTCTTTGAGATTGATCCATCCTGAATAAAGTAACAGAGCCCTTTAAATCATATATATTGAGAATCCCCAATAACCCATATTCACTGATATAATTTACCCGACGAAATTCGGTTAAATCAGTTGGCGCCCACCCGTGGGGCTAGGTTAATTATTCGATCGACATATGGCTCGCCCAAGGAAGAGCGCTCGTAACGGAACAAGAAGTAACACGACCAACCAACGTGATGCGTCTGAGGATCTACCAGGCAATACCGATAATAACGCCCGTGTATCCAACGACAACCAGCAACAGAATGAGCATCATCAGAATCAGGTGGAACCACAAGGGATCCCAACTGGCACAATATCGGAAGAACATCTGGCTCCAACGATCCCAGTTCCCCTGTCAGATGCTCAGGAGAAAATTCGACAGATCACTATGCTCCTTAAATCACTCTCCCCAGAGGAATTACTCGTACTAGAACAAGTTCCTCGAAACGTTAGAACTACTAGGGTAAATCCCACTCAAAGAACGCCGAGGCAGAACGATCAAATCTCTCAACAAGCTGACAGCCCGGCGAGCGAGCGACGCTCGCTACACAGTCCGCAGCAGGGGAATTCAAAACCTTCCGATGACAACGTCCGGAGAAAAGCGGATCGAAGGAGACCACAACGCAACGAATCAAAGGAACACACCATTATCCCTATAGAGGATGACGCTGGCGAGGCGATCCCGAATCGACCAAGAATAATGTGATTCTCGGAAATAGAAATCGAAAAAATGGTAGAAGAACGACTCGAGCAACGCTTACGATCCGTTCAAAACCCGTGGGCCAGAACCACAAAACTCCAGGAGAGCCTAGCAGCGTGCTCCCCCTTCTGCAGAGAAATAAAAGAGGCACAGTCAATCGGACAGGTTCCGGGTAGACTACCCAGATACGACGGAACCACCGATCCAGATGACTATATCTTTAGTTTCACAAACATAATGAACTTGTATTATCACTCGGCGGAGTTCACCGCTAAGCTGATGGTGACCACGCTAGAAGGATTAGCTTTAGACTGGTTCGCCAAACAACCAGCCAACTCCATATTCAGTTTTCGAGAATTATGCAACAAACTAACGCAGCAATTCGCCAGTCAAAAAAGACAAAAATTGCCGATGAGCTATTTAGGAACCATCTATCAACAAGAAGGTGAATCTTTAAGGAACTGGTTGGCAAGATTTAATGTCGAATTACTCAAAATTGATTCCCCCAATATTGATTACATAATCTCGATTCTCTTCGACCTCACAAAGAATAGGCAGTTCGGAAACGCCCTCAGCCGAAAACAACCAAGAACGTTCGCGGACATCATGAGCCTGGCGTCTAAGTATATGACTCAGGAAGAGATGAATTCTTTTAAAGATAAGAACAAGAATAAAGTTTCGGGCTCAGGCCACAAACGGCAAGATAGAATCCCTACCCGAAGATCCATAGATTATGAAGAGACATTTAGAAAAGGCAACGTTTTTCAGCGGTTGGAGTACAATAAGAACGATCAGGATAAACGGCCTAACGTCTATCAAAGGCCTAGAACCGCGGAACCGGCAATCAGGAGCAGGATTAATCAAGTAGAACACTCAAGATTAACTATTCCGATAGAAGAAATCCTGCCTGTCCTGGAGAGGAATAATTGGATCCCGGAAGCAAAGAATATCGCTCAACCTAGACCTGGCTCCCGAAACTATGAGTGGTACTGCAAATATCACAGGGCGCATGGGCACCGCACTGAAGATTGTTTTCACCTTAGGAGGGAAATAGAAAAACTAATCGAACAAGGAAAACTAGACGACTATTTAGAACGGGATAACCGCAAAAGAGAAAGAAGTAGGAGCCCTGGGAATAATAATCAAAGGAGGAATTCCCGTCGAAAGTCACCCGAGGATGGCCCTGCACAGGAGTTAAACCATGACCAGGTCAATGGTACCATCCATACAATTTCCGGAGGACCCGCCGGCGGGGATAGTCGTAACGCTCGACGAAGGACGGCTAGATCCATAATCGGGGGCTTGAAATACCCAAGAGAAGTATGGACTCTAGAAAGTAAGTCATCAAACAACCAGCTGATCAGTTTTAACGAGGGCGAAGTACCCAAGAGTCTAGTTTGGGACACTAAAGAAGATAGCCCCGATTTCCCGATGGTGGTGTCGCTAGAAATAGCGAACTACAACGTCAAAAGAATCCTGATCGATAACGGAAGCTCAGCGAATATCATTTCTAGAGAAGTCCTAGCCCAGATGAACTTGGGGCAAATAACATTCCAAAAGGTAGCTACACCGTTGGTGGGGTTTGGAGGATCCGAAATTGTTCCCAGTGGAACAATAACTCTGAGTGTCTCACTCGGAAAGAAACCATATCGAACAGTAAAACTGGTAAAATTTTTAGTAGAAGAAACTCCATTCGCCTATAACGCAATTTTAGGGCGACCTGCCCTCAACCTATTTCGAGCTGTTGTCTCAACTTATCATCAGAAGATAAAATTTCCGACCAACACAGGTATCGGGGAAATAGTAAATGACCATTGTATGGCATGAGATTGCTACAGCACATCGTTAACTTTGAAAAACCCCCCTGAAGCAATTACCTCGAGCAAAAGAAAGCTCGAAGACGCTGTTGGTAGAAACGAGGTTGAAATCCCTAGCACTGACCGAATAGATAAAAAGGGAAAGGAGCCGCTGGATTTAGCCTTAAAACCACCAGAACATAAGGACGTCATTCTGGTACAAGGGGACTCATCGAAAACAACAAGAATAGGTACAGAATTAAGCAAGGAAGGGGAAATAATGTTGATCAACTTTCTCAGAAATAATATGGATGTCTTCGCTTGGAGTGCGAACGACATCGAAGGGATTGACCCTCGAGTAATCAACCATTCGCTAAAAATCGACCCTTTAGCAAAACCAGCTAGACAAAAGAAGAGAAATCATGGGCCAGTGAAAGATAAAATCATCAAAGCAGAAGTAGAAAGACTACTCAAAGCAAAACAAATTCGGGAAATACACTTCTCGGAATGGCTATGTAATGGTGTTCTGGTAGCAAAAGGGGATACAAAAGATAACAAGTGGAGAATGTGCAACGATTTTACTAACATTAACAAATTGTGTCCACGCGATCCGTATCCGCTCCCAAGGATCGACTTATTAGTCGACTCAACCGCTGGCTTTGCAATCTTCAGCATGATGGACGCTTTCCAAGGTTTTTATCAAATATACATGAATGAGCAAGACCAAGAGAAAACTGCATTCATAATCGAGCAAGGAGTATATTGTTTCATAGTTATGCCATTTGGGTTAAGGAACGCCGTGGCCACTTACCAAAGGTTAGTAAACCTAATGTTTAAAGAATTAATTGGAGAAATAATGGAAGTCTACGTGGATGACATGCTAGTCAAAAGTATGAATGAGGCGGATCACATAAGACATCTTGATCGATGCTTCCAAATATTGAGGAAATACCGCATGAAGCTAAATCCCGCAAAGTACACCTTCGGTGTTAAATCGGGAAAATTCTTGGGCTATTTGGTACATCAACGAGGAATCGAGGCCAACCCAGAAAAAATTCGAGCAATAACTGAAATGAAGTCGCCCAAAACCATCTCCCAAGTACAAAGCTTAGTAGGGAAGATTGTAGCATTGAACAGATTCATATCTAAATCGGCTGACAGAAGTTTGCCTTTCTTCCAAACCCTTCGTAAGGCAAAAAACTTTGTTTGGACAGAAGAATGCGATCAAGCTTTCGACCAGCTAAAAGAATATCTGACGACATCCCCGTTGTTGGCCAAACCAACCGAAGGGGAATCATTATATATCTACATCTCGATCTCCGATGCGGCCGTTAGTTCAGTCTTGGTCAAAATAGAAGGTTTGGAACATAAGCCTATCTATTACTTAAGCAAATTATTACAAGGGGCAGAGAAGAACTACTTGGAGATTGAAAAATTCGCTTTGGTCTTAGTAGTGGCAGCACGAAAACTCCGACCTTACATTTTGACCTACAAAATCGTGGTTTTAACAAACCAACCACTAAGACAGGTCTTAGCAAAGCCAGAAGCCTCTGGAAGACTAATCAAATGGCAATCGAACTTGGTCAATTCGAAATCGAGTACAAACCAAGAATTGCAATTAAAGTCCAAGTATTAGCTGACTTCCAACTGGAAACTCCGACACAAGTGACCGAACCAATAAACAGCCTTGACGACGATATATTGATCATAGAAAACCTGACCTGGTTAATGCATGTTGACGGTGCTTCATGCCGAGAAGGAGGGGGTGCCGGAATCAACTTCACCGGACCAAATAAAGAGGATATAAATTATGCGATAACATTGGACTTCGTTGTGACAAACAATGAAGCGGAATATGAAGCACTGATCGCAGGAATGGAAATGGCGATTAAGGCCAACATTAAAAGCCTTAAAGTATTAACCGATTCAGAGTTAGTACAAAGACAAATAGAAGGCCTATATGAGGCTAAGGAGTTTAATATGGTAAAATACCTCGCCAAAGTAAAGAAGTTGGCTGAGAAATTCGAAAGTTTCGGTATACAGAACATCCCACGCTCGGAAAATAAATGGGCTGATCAACTTTCTAGGTTCACTGGATCCCATGACGGAAAAACCGAAAGGGTGATCAACTGGTTAATCTCCAACGCACCAGCAATCGATATCGATGAGACACCAGTCGTCGAAATAATGGAAATCGAAGAAGCTGAAGAAAACTGGATGACTCCAATGATAGACTATCTTCGAGAAGGAAAATTGCCACTTGAACAAAATGAAGCTCGGAAAATAAAATATCGGGCTCCAAAATATACGTTGGTAGAAGGAAAACTTTACCGAAGATCGGTATCAGGAATTCTTCTAAAATGCATCTCCGATTCGCAAACCACCGATGTCCTACGAGAGGTACATGAAGGAGATGCAGGAAATCACAGCGGAGCAAGGGCATTAGCTTTAAAATGCCTCCGAACAGGTTATTATTGGCCTACCATCAACAACGATGCCATCCAATATGCCCAAAAATGTCATCACTGCCAAGTCCATGCTAATATATGTCATCAACCAGCAGAAAACATGCACCCAATACCGGTATGTTGGCCGTTCGATCAATGGGCAATGGACATTGTAGGACCATTCCCAGCAGCTAGATCCAAGAAAGCTTATGTCCTGGTCGCTGTTGAATACTTCAGCAAATGGATAGAATGCATCGCCCTTGCACGGATAACTCAGTTCCAAGTGATTAACTTTCTTTGGAAATTCATAGTATGTCGATTTGGCATCCCGAGAATTTTGATTTCTGATAATGGAACCTAATTCGCGGGAAAACAGGTAATTGAATGGTGTTCAAAACTAGGAATTCAGCAAAATTTCACTTCGGTCGAACATCCTAGAGCGAACGGACATACCGAGGTAGCTAACCGAGAAATAATAAAATCTTTGAAAAAAAGATTAGGAGCAGCCAAAGGAAAATGGCTTGATGAACTCCCAGGAGTGCTTTGGGCCAATCGAACCACAGTCAGAACTTCAACCGGGGAGACCCCATTCAGTCTAGTATATGGCTCGGAAGCTGTTATTCCTATCGAAACGTTAATTCCAACACAAAGGATTGAAATGTATGACGACCAGGAAAATGGAAAGATAAGAGAAAATGAAATTGATTTGACTGAAGCTCTAAGAGAAAAAGTGGCCGTACGATTGCAAGCCACCAAATCAAATATGGAAAAGGCTTATAATCAAAAGGTACGCATCCGAACCTTCAAAGAGGGGGACCTGGTCTTGAAAAAGGTAGAAGTATCCAAGCATGTGGGAAAGTTACAACAAAATTGGGATGAACCTTACGTTGTCATTGGCATAGGAAAGAAAGGCTCATACAAAATTGCACACTTGGATGGAACAGCCTTACCAAGAACCTAGAATGCAGTCAACCTTAGAAAATACTATGGTAAATAAATTTAAGTAGAACATGCTGCTTTACTTTGTTTTATTTTAGTAAGTTTTATTCTTTGTAATAAAGGCCTTAAGCCTACTGTTCGATTATTAAAAAGATTTTTAGCGGTTTTTAATCAAGATTGAGTATAAATCGATTGATTCGGTAAACACTCCTCGCGATCCTACGATAAGTATTCGTCAAATTCAAAATACGAACGAGTCGAGTATACATTGATCCGCTCAATAAACACTCCTCGATCTAACTACAAACGAGTCGAGTATACATTGATATGCTCAATAAAAACTCCTCGATCTACATTTAACGATTACAAGACTCTGGTATTGAAAACCTAAGTCTCAATAAAGCGAGTCGAGTATACATTGATCCGCTCAATAAACACTCCTCGATTTTTTAAACAATTAATAGACTTCTGGTATTAAAAACCTAAGTCTAAACAAAAAGAGTTGAGTATACATTGATCCGCTCAATAAACACTCCTCGATATTTTTTTTTAAACGATTAATAGACTTCTGGTATTAAAAACCTAAGTCTAAACAAAAAGAGTTGAGTATACATTGATCCGCTCAATAAACACTCCTCGATTATTTTTCAAACGATTAAAAGACTTTTGGTATTGAAAACCTAAGTCTCAATAAAGCGAGTCGAGTATACATTGATCCGCTCAATAAACACTCCTCGATTTTTTTTAAACGATTAATAGACTTCTGGTATTAGAAACCTAAGTTTAAACAAAAAGAGTTGAGTATACATTGATCCGCTCAATAAACGATCCTCGATTATTTTTCAAACGATTAAAAGACTTCTGGTATTAAAAACCTAAGTCTAAAAGAGTTGAGTATACATTGATCCGCTCAATAAACGCTCCTCGATTATTTTTTTAAAAGACTTCTGGTATTAAAAACCTAAGTCTAAACTAAAGGAGTTAAGTAAACATTGATCCGCTCAATAAACACTCCTCGATTAAGTCTACAAAGGACTTTTGGTAAAAAAAAAAAACCTAAGTCTTCAACAAAAAAGAGTTGAGTATATATAGATCCGCTCAATAAACACTCCTCGATGACAATTATAAATAATATTAAAATCGAATACAACAACAGGAAGAATGCAAGGAATACAAATAAAGTTTTATTCATCTATGAACATGTAAAAGAGTTACAAAAGCTGAATTACAAAGTCTGTATACGATTACATTGGTTTAGTTAAAACGATCCTACACTATAGATCGGTAATCTTCACGACAATGTCCACGGAAACATCAATCTCCTCCCTAGTGCCTCGATAGTGGTAACTGACCACCTAAGAAGCATGCTGCTCAGGATGGTCGACTTCTTTGGTTCGATGGCCAGACTTTGATGATCAATGTTCTTCTAGTTGAAATGAGCATTACCAGCCAGATAACCAGCAATACTCATTCACCCACAACAAGATACTGCTTTTACAATAAGAGTTAAAACATTTTACTCTGAAGCAGCATCTCGCAAGGACCGTCGCGGTGAGCACTTTACCAGCACACCCCGGTAGTCTATCACTCCGGAGGTAACATCAAAGAGCGGGGGTGACTGGCAAATATGAACCCTCCATGTGCAAACAGAAACCACGGACCTCAAATCTGTGAAGACAAAGATTGAGGCCTCATGGGACCGTTAGTACAAGGTAGGGCTTCCATGGGACCCGTCAGTACAAGGCAGATGAAATTTAAGTCATTATGATATAAATCGCGATAATGTGACTTTTTGAATATTATGGGATCAGAAGGCAAAATGAAATCTAAGGAAACTGAGATCTCCATCTTTTCTGAGAAAAAATAAAAGATATGGAAACTGCCTACATATTTATAGGCGCTCGTGCAAATGATCCTACGGCTGGATAGAAATTTGATCAAGGGACGAAAATGCGACTTTTCGATTTCCCGTAATAAATGCAAGTAAGTTGGAACGGCACCTCACTGGTCGACTCATCAAATCGGTGATAAATGCGAAAGAAGATCGCTTCGATCAATGCACTAGAAAGCAGATCTAAAAGAGCTACAGACTAGGAAAATTTACACACTCACATATGCTATTCGCTTGGTAAAAAACCAAAAAATCCCCGATATTACATCAAGATGTTAGCTCGACTAAAAGAATGAAGAACTTCGTAATCCAACCTACGAGGTCGTAACTGCCTCATATGTCACAGAGAATAATTATTAGCTAACCATGTTTGGACCTCATTTGGAATCCAAGAAATCTGACATGGAAATTAGAAGAATAGCCGTCATAACTCAAGATTTCAAAAAAGTCACTGCCTAACAATCCAAAGAATTGCTGAAGGGGGTCTGAACAAGCTAGATCTGGCTAATAATTCTACGTTTTCCATTTCCTCCCATATCAAAGAAATGATATATTGATACACTGGTTGCTTTATTCGAGAAACGAGGAACTCACAAGCACTACAGGGAAACATGGATCTTAAGAGCTTATCTGTTGGTCCCAAGTGGTCAGATGAGGTCTAGAGGGGGGGGGGGGGGGGGGAATAGACCTCTGAAAATTTTTGAACTTAAAAACTTTTCAGTCTTCTGTCAGCAGACTAAGCTGATGAAGAACAGTAAGCAGACTTAGCTGATTGTGAACAAATCTTGAACAGCAGACTGACCACTCTTCTTACAAATACTTAGCTGTTTTTCAGCAAAACAGTTTTTCAAAGAGTATACTTGCAGCGGATTGTTTAAAAGTGTTTTTCACAAGTAAACTAAGTTCTAAAAAGATTTTATCCCCAGTTTTGAAACTCCTTATAAAATCTTTTAATAATTCAAAGTGTTTAAATATGCAAACTTTAAATATGCAAGAGAACTTGAATGCAAAATAACACAAAGAATTTTTATAGTGGTTATATGGATAAAAATCCTTTAGTCCACTCTTCCAGATCACTTAGATTCTGGGTTATACTATAATCACAAAGATTACAATATTTCTCCACTTATACCTAGACAACTAATGAAAATGCTATAAGCTCACAATAGAAAATCACTAAGAAATTCTACTCTCTGAAGTTTGATCACTCACAAAGATGGATCACAACTTCTCACAACACTCAGCTTTTTACAAGATCACTCAGATCGCAATTTTCTGTTTTCTTCAACTGGGTTTCTGTCAACAGATGACTTCCACCAGACGAGTGAGCTGTTTTGAGCTTTTTGAGACTTAGACAAATTCTGCTTCAAAAACGAAATCTCTGATGTTGTTGTGTGTCTCGCTCGTTGAAAATCAGCTCTATTTATACTTGGATTTGAATTTATGACCGTTGAAGCAAATCACATCATCAAATCCATCACCTTTACCAGAATAAAAAACGGCAACCTGCTACAGTACTTTTTCTGCTGTACTTTCCTGCAACAGCATTAAATGCACTCTGCTGATACGAGGTTTTCTTCAATCATTTGCCATTACTACCCTTCTCTTACATCATTTATTACTCCAAGTGCATTTATTACCGTTGGACTGAACTCTTGATCTCTTCTACTCTGCTGATTGAAGCAACCCATCTGATAGGCACTCTGCTGATCAAATACTGAACTAATCTGATTTGACTCGGCTGATGACCTACCTTTCTGTTCGCTGTTTCAGCATGAAATCACTAGTCTTCTGGTCTTTGAACTTTGAACTCTTCTGATATCTTCTTTGTTTGTTCAAGGTTCTTCTAAGGGAGCTAAGCTTTCCATACTTAGCTGATTATGATGTTTTGGAAATCATCAAAACCTTCCCTTAATCACTTGTCTTCTTTGCTCTTCAACTCCATCTTCATCCAACAATTTCCCCCTTTTTGATGATGACAAAACTTCAGCTAAGTACCTGTACCTAAACTAAAGTTTTGATCCTCAAAAATTTCTGAGATAGAAATAGTGTGTTGGATTCAAACTTGCAATTTTATAGATAATTGAACTGATTACATATTACAAGTGTTGAAAGATGAAAAGTGCAAAGTACTTAAAATATTACAAGTATTTTTAAGATAAAGGAAAAGTCTAGCCTAAACTAGTCTTCTTCCTTCTTCTCTTCTTCTGAATTTTTCTTCTCTTCTTCAGCTTCTTCTTTCTTTTCTTCTTCAGTTTCCTTGTCTTCTTTTTCAGATTCTTCATCAGACGGTTTGGAAGTTTCAGCTTCCAACTCTTCAAAGAATCTTTTCCTCAGCAGCTCTATCTTCTTGTTCTTAACATCAGGATCAAGCTGTTCTTCAGCTGAGTCTTTGGCAGCAGCTAGCTCTTTATCAGTCTTAGCTTTTGCTTCAGTTTCAGCATTGTCAGCTTCTTCTTCTTCAGTGATCTCCTCTTCTGTTAGTCTGCTTGTTCCTTCAATGTTTTGATCAGTCTTATCAGCAGAACTACTTGGAGCTTCAGCTTCAGTTCCTTCCTTTTTATCAGTTTTAGTTGCTTGCTCCTCACAATCTTCCCCCTTTTTGTCATCATCAGCAGGGATGATTGGATAACTTGGTAGGATAGGAGTGATCTGAAGTGAATCACAAAGAAGCTTGATGTTTTCTTCTAGAGCATCCATCTGAGCTCCTTGCCTTAGCTGATTGATTTTGATAATATTAACTTGAGCAGCAAGGGTTGATTGGTTAGCTTCCATAGCATTCATTCTGTTGAGAACATCTTCACCTTGTTCACCCAACTGAAATTGGGTTGCAAGTACCATATCAGCAGAGGATTTGAAGGCTTTGCCCATATTTACCAATGTTTCATCTTCTGCTTTGATGGCCATCTCAACAGTTTCTGTGATATCCCTCCAACCAGCAGTTGTGCTTTGAGTCCTTTTCCTGAGTACATCCATCTCTTGACAGATAGATTGAACATTCTGAGCAGTCTCCTCAATCAGATGAGTTGGGACAGCAGCAGCTTTTTGAGTGGGTTGACTTACAGCAGCCAACACATCAGCAGTTAACTTCTCCTGCATTTCCTTCAATGAATTTGATATTAGTTGCTGAATGGAATCCAACAAAGATGTTTGTGCAGCCTGAGAAGTGGAAGGAATATCTGTTGGAATAGGAGGTAGAGCAAGAGGTGTTTCTCCACTAAGTTGCTCTGCTGCTTGAATTATCAGTTCAAGAGACTGATCTGCTGGACCAGAAATAGATTCAACTTCCTTGGCCTTATCAGCATGACTAGGAGTGTTTTCCTTCTCCTTAGTCTGATCATCTTTTGCAACAGCAGCCTCCTTTTCTTTGATTTGATCAGCTGGAGTGATTTCTCCTTTCTTTGATTCATCAGCTGTGTCAGACTTGTCACCCTTGTCTCTGTTCTGATCAGATGGGTCTGATGTACCCTCTTTGTCCTTTTGTTGATCAGAAGATTCTTCTTTTTCCTTGTCAGCAGGGGACTTGATCTTCTTAACAGTCTCAACTGTTTTCATCAAACCTTCATTATCTACAGCAGACCTGTGAGAAATCCATGTAAAATTATCAAGAGGAATAAAAGGTGAGTATGGTTCCTCAGGTAGCTCTTCAAATGGTTTGATGTTTGGACCATAGACAATGTTCTTGATGTTAGGAAGAGGGACCAATGAGCTGGGTTGTCCCTTCAGCTTCCTAGACTTCTTTGCCCAAAGCTCCATTGCTTGAGCAATAGCCAACTTGATTGATCTTTCCTTGAGGTCTTTTGATTCATCATAGTCCTCAGGAACAGATTCAAAAATCTTCTTTGCTTCAGCCTTGACTATGTGACTTATTCTCAATCTTAACCTGTCCAGAAAGAATTCTGAATCAAGTGCTTGAATTAAGGATCCAGTCTCAAGCCACTTCAGCACCCAGGCTTCTTCAGCAGTGAAGGCTTTCCACTTGGCCATTTCAGCTGGACTCTTTGTCAGTCTGAATTTTCTCCATCTGTTGTATCTGATCTTTTCAGCATTGAATAATGTCAGACGGTTGATTCTTGCACCTTCAGCATCCAACCTTTTAAGGAATTCTTCAAAGATAGCAGGGTCATCCCTGACAATCTCCAAAGACAATCTAATCTCCTCTCTTCTTTTTGGCTTTATCTTTGGTGCAGGCATAGCTGGTATTGGTTTGTTAGGATCTCTTTGTTCACCAATAACTACTCCACCAGTATGCTGTGGTCCATGAGCATCCTTGGTGCTTGCTTGAATAGCAGCAACCAATTCTGCTTCCTCAATAGCGTCCCTTTGCTCTTAAGTCATCTTGCTGGCCTCTTCTTCCAGCCTTTTTAACTCTAGGCTTTTCAGCCTGTCTTCTTCTGCCTTTTCTGCAGCTTTCCTTAGCTTTTCAGCAGCATCTTGTCTTTTCTTTTCAGCAGCAGTTAGGTATGTTGCAATTTTACCAGTCCTTTTTCTCCTTGATTCAGGACTTTCAACTGCTTGAAGAGGGGTTGCAGCAACGGGAGTAGGATGCAACAAGAGTGCATCTTTTTCATGTGTTGAACTAGTCTGCTGTGCTTCTTCAACTTCAGCAGATAGTGCAGCAGATGAGTCTTCTGTAGATACTCCAATTTTAGAGACAACTTCTTCAGTAGGCTTATCAGCAGGTTCTTCAACAACTAATGGCCTGTCTGCTGATGTTGTTGTTTCTCTAACTGTTGCAACTGGCTCCTCAGAGAAAGTGACCTTTCTCTTGACCTTTGATTTGGCAATTCTTTTGGCAGGGGGTTTGACAGTAGGAGGTCCCCTTGCCTCACTTCTGGTTCTCAACCTTTTCAACCTTTGAAGAGGCATTTCTTCCTCAGACTCAGTTCTTTCAGGAGAAGAATCAGTCTTCATCTGCTCAATCTCCTTGGTGAAATCTTCAATCATCTTTTCTGGAACTGCTTCTTCAGTTTGTGCTGATTCAATCACAACAGCAGACTGTGCTGTTGGCTCAACATGTTGACTTGTCTGACCCTCCTTCTTGCTCTTCTTAGAAGGGGTCTTTTTGGATTTTGCAGTGGCCTTTCTTTTTGGTTTTGCCACCACTTGTCTCACTGGTTCATACAATTTGAACTCCTTGCTACTGTGAGTGGTCTTTCCACCACCCATAGGACATTGCAGGGATGCAAACAGATTACTGAGTAAGATGGCATGAGAAGTCCTCTTATCACTCAGCAGCTCATAAACGTGAGCAGCCCAGTTAACTTTCAGTCCATAGTATATGCAAACCATGGTGTAGTACCTTTTCCTTGGTAACCCATCTAGTGAGCTCGTGCTACAATCCAGCACCTTCGCAATGATGTCTGCGAACCTCTGATACTCATCCTTTAATTGAGTTTTCATCAGAGTTCCAGTCATCTTTTCTCCCTCTTTCGCACAAATTGCCCAAAATTCATCTTCTTTTTATGACCCTAAGCTGGTCACATCTCCTCCCTTATGTACGGCCCGAAACCGGCACCTGCCTGCTAAGACATAAATAAATAATAAAATAACCTTGATAAATTTCCAATAATTGCAGTTCAGAGCTCTAACTATCTATTACAATACATTAATTTTTTCCAACTCACAAATTACTTTAAAACTTTCATTACAAACCAGACCTTCACCTGACAAATTCTAGAAACTCTATGGTAGACGTCCAATTGAAATCCCTTAGTCTGATGTGGCCCATCCTGCCCTTTGGTGAGATTCTGAAAGAGTAATAATTTGAAAGCGTAAGTTGTAAAAACAACTTAGTGAGGCCTGTACCAGGGTGCAGTTGAATTTTATGCAAGAAACAATTTAGAAATCTATGAATTGCCTATTTCATTTCAAAATCAATCCACAATAGTATAACAATTATATTGATATCACAAATGAAATCACGTTCAATTACCCGGCAAAACGGGCTAAACAACTCCTCCACTTCATTAGGATACAATGATCACAGAATGGATCAATAGTTAGTACGCCGGTTAGATAAGGGAGAAGGTGCTACCTTGCCCTTCTCGGTGGCACTGACATGTCTTAGCCGGATAATGTGAGTCACTCCCCAAGGTGCTCTAATCCTTGGTTTGTGAGCTCGGTCAATGGCAGAGCTTTGGTAACCCTGTAGCCCCCAGCTACCCAGAATTATCCAGAGAATACCATCAAACTAGAGCAGATGAACGCGCAAATAATCATGCACAAACAATTGGTACATAGGGTGAGATAAAGTACTACACCTTAGTACCATTCATCAATATGAGGTGAGATAAAGTACTACACCCCATTATTCAACAAATATCATATGATGCGAGAAATGCAAACCAGTATAGAATTATCAGTTCTACTATGAAGAAGTCGTACATGCTTCAAGCATTGCAAATAATTATAAACGGAGATATAACAACAGTAGTCATTTCAAATGAGAAATACATGTATATGATATGATTTTCTTGAAAAGCTCTTTCAGTTTTAAAAACGTTTTATTGAGGCGCTCACCTTTCTCAGGATAGGGTTGCTACTCAACGGTAGACAGATGACCTCATGACCCGCTTAACGATTTAAACCTTCTTGGGTGGCTTGATAGAGAAACGACTTCGAACCAAAATAAATCCATGTCTTGACTTTATAATCCAATAATCACTTATCAAATAATCTCAAATTACCTACAATGGTATTTCAATAATATCAGCAAGGATCTCACAATTCACTACCCTGAAAGAGTGCATCAGCCATTCTATTTCTTATTGGTCATTAAATTCGATAATAATACTATGATATTACTATGACCTTTAATTAAATACTCATTGCCGAAGACATGAAATTATCATGTACTAGTTATTAAGTAAACTTATAGTTCTTGATTTAAGATTTCAATTAGTTTAAACATATACATATGACCTTATAATTACATAATATAATAATCCAACCCATTTCCTTCCCAACTGACCACCCAATCCATGAAATTATATATGTACTAAACTGGTAACATTAATTGTTATATGTTTATTGAATCACAAGTTAATCAATGTTTGAATATATTAGTTACAGCCATAATAACTAGGAAAATATGATTATAAGGTTCTATACTTCTCTAATAAAATTTATAATCTTAGTGAATCATGGTTAATTATCATAGTTGATTAATTCGTGGATGAAGACAAGGTTTTCTTCAAATTGTTATCATATCAATTGCTAGTTCTCATCAAATTAATTTATTATCCTCAAATTAATATTAACCAATCAATTATAAACTATTAAAAATTAATCAAAATAATGAACAAAATCTTTACTAATTAATAAACCCCTGAACCGTACACATCAATTCAAAACTCGAATACGAATATTTTAATTCAAAATAAGATTACCTGAAGTTGAAATGATATAAGAACAAAGTAATTTCCTTTTTACTTCTTAATTAACTTCCACTTGCCACTCTAAATTATTTCACCAAGATATGCATACTTGTTTTGTTGTCTGAATAATAGGTGTGTAAGTCTGTATGTGTAGTTTGTTTTCTTATTCACTATTAGTAATGACCGTATGTTTTGGGTAAAGGAATGGGATAATCTCATGGCATTATTGCTTAGTAATTTATGCTATATAATAGCCTAGCCTACATGGAAATCAACCACACATGGTTAGTCATATATTTTGCTACGTGGAAGAAGAAATAGGAATTGGAAGAACTTAACACTTAGTCCTTGACTTTTAGTAATTATATATTAACCCCAAAACTTCTAACTATATAATTTATAGCTCATAATTAATTTAGTTGACTTCTTTAACTTTTATATATGATCGTTAAAGTCTACTATATTTCTTAAAACATTCACTTTAGTAATCTACTATGATTTGACACTCCAATTTATTTCTAATGTTCAATTATTGTAATAAAATGTTGAAGTAGTTTGGTACCGTACTATATATATATTTAGATAGATAAGCTTACAACAAATTTTAATATCGAACTACAAATTTCACATTAGGTCCATAATTTTATTTTGACACTCATATTACCCTTGTCTATTAAGGATCTATTCAATTGATCCTAAATGAATTTAATGAGTCCCATTTTCTTTCTACGAAACATACAAGTCATATAAGTCCCATTCCAAAACTAATAAATTAAGTTTCCTATTCAAATTAAAATTTAACTAAAATTCATTTTACTCTTATTTAAAAATGCGGGGTATTACACTCACCCCACCTTCAAAGAATTTGGCCCCCAAATTCTCTCTCACTTATTTGGTTCTAGTTATAATAATCATTGATAGAAGAAATAGTACCAGTAATGGTACCAACTGAAGGATGATTCTAAGTAATGTGGCTCAATAAGTTATTAGATCAAATGATAGGGTAGAGTATGTTTAAAGGTTTATGATAAATAATAAGTTATTGTTTAATCACATGTGAGCAAGAAGAGGATCACAAGTACGAGTTGAGAAAATAAGATATGAAATATACAAATTCTAGAGTTTCTAAGAAGGATGATTAGAAGGGAACGTATTACCCAAGTGAAATCCATATCAAGTGTCCTAAAACTAATTGTTGAAAGAATAAAATCAATAGGATCATGTCGAACTTATGAAATTAGTATGAATCTTATAAGAGGTCTAATCTAAGAATGATTAGATCAAATTTTGAAATTATTCAAGACAAGAAAAACCAGGTAGGATGACTAATAAAAAGTTTTAATAAAGAAATGTTTTAGCTATTACTGGCGCGGACAAATAATGTGTTACAGAAGATCCTATTAGTAGAGTTGAATCAAACATAATAGGTAAAGTGATTGAAAGAAGTGAACTTGTAGATCTCCAAGTGGTATAAGCATAGGATGAAAGCAAGGGTGAAAGAAAAACACTAAATATACTCCTAGACAAGATTTCACACTTCCTCCTTCGACTACCCAAATGTCTTCTTGTCACTTTCATTAGGACATTTAAGTCTTTATCATTCTCAATTCAAAATTTAACAATTTGACGATCCTCAATTGATTCCTAGTTAAATAAAGAGTGGACTATCTCATTGGATATTTTGATCCTATTTGGCTAACGAATTTCATAACGCAACATTCTATAATTGGTGGTATATAAAGCATTTTATGATTATCTAATTGATGTCCCCTAATCTATTGTTGTCGTTGAAATAAATTTCCAATGATTAGATCATAATGGAAGAAGTTCCATTTTCCCTGATTACAACTCTATCGTCACGTGAAGTTGGCACAAACTTTTCTTCCATAAGCTTCTTCTCAGAAATTTGTCGCTGACTTTTATCCTTGTGGACACGAAGATGCTAGATCTTTATTTTATGGTTCGATTATCCAAGATTGTATCAAGCATAGCGTCGTTCTAGTAATACATACGAGTTGACTAATTGTTCGATTATTCTAGTAGAAACACAAATTATCATGATAGTTTACTATAGTTCGAGTTAAGTATAACTCCTAAGAGTTAATCGAGTTAAACGTAGGCTTAAGGATTACTATAATCTAAGTCCATCACAATGAGGTCATTATCTTAGTGTACAAGGAACTTAGCAAAGTTCGGATTCAATTCCGCTCAGGGAATGTTAAAAGATGAGTATGAGAAACCAAGGAAATAGCAGACATTGGAGCAATCTAAGATAAATTGATAGATATACGAAAAGACCTTACAACTACTTAGTTGTTCTAAAAAGAAACCAAAGGTTTCAACAATCTTGTTGAATAGAAAATGGAAAGATAGGATTCTAACTTGCTTGATTTGTTACAGATCTAGACCAATTCTCAGGTGAAATCTTTCAAATACAAACTT
This sequence comes from Penstemon barbatus, assembly GCA_003313485.2. Classification (NCBI taxonomy): domain Eukaryota; kingdom Viridiplantae; phylum Streptophyta; class Magnoliopsida; order Lamiales; family Plantaginaceae; genus Penstemon; species Penstemon barbatus. The sequence goes on from CM064877.1 coordinate 40,314,458, forward strand.
ACCCCGTCGGAAAACACCTATCTTAGTACCATAATTGTAATGATTCACATGTTGGTCGCGTGCCCCAATAGTGATTCACGACAATTGGGTACTAAGGGTTCTTCCAATGACTCGATTGAAAATCTTAATGGTTATATAGAATTTCTTTTGGTATAACTACCCACAGTCAAAGGAACCTATCCTGACATAGCACTAACACAACTTAATGCTTTGATACCACCTGTAACGGCCCGAAACCGGCACCTGCCTGCTAAGACATAAATAAATAATAAAATAACCTTGATAAATTTCCAATAATTGCAGTTCAGAGCTCTAACTATCTATTACAATACATTAATTTTTTCCAACTCACATATTACTTTAAAACTTTCATTACAAACCAGACCTTCACCTGACAAATTCTAGAAACTCTATGGTAGACGTCCAATTGAAATCCCTTAGTCTGATGTGGCCCATCCTGCCCTTTGGTGAGATTCTGAAAGAGTAATAATTTGCAAGCGTAAGTTGTAAAAACAACTTAGTGAGGCCTGTACCAGGGTGCAGTTGAATTTTATGCAAGAAATAATTTAGAAATCTATGAATTGCCTATTTCATTTCAAAATCAATCCACAATAGTATAACAATTATATTGATATCACAAATGAAATCACGTTCAATTACCCGGCAAAACGGGCTAAACAACTCCTCCACTTCATAAGGATACAATGATCACAGAATGGATCAATAGTTAGTACGCCGGTTAGATAAGGGAGAAGGTGCTACCTTTCCCTTCTCGGTGGCACTGACATGTCTTAGCCGGATAATGTGAGTCACTCCCCAAGGTGCTCTAATCCTTGGTTTGTGAGCTCGGTCAATGGCAGAGCTCTGGTAATCCTGTAGCCCCCAGCTACCCAGAATTATCCAGAGAATACCATCAAACTAGAGCAGATGAGCGCGCAAATAATCATGCACAAACAATTGGTACATAGGGTGAGATAAAGTACTACACCTTAGTACCATTCATCAATATGAGATGAGATAAAGTACTACACCCCATTATTCAACAAATATCATATGATGCGAGAAATGCATACCAGTATAGAATTATCAGTTCTACTATGAAGAAGTCGTACATGCTTCAAGCATTGCAAATAATTATAAACGGAGATATAACAACAGTAGTCATTTCAAATGAGAAATACATGTATATGATATGATTTTCTTGAAAAGCTCTTTCAGTTTTAAAAACGTTTTATTGAGGCGCTCACCTTTCTCAGGATAGGGTTGCTACTCAACGGTAGACAGATGACCTCATGACCCGCTTAACGATTTAAACCTTCTTGGGTGGCTTGATAGAGAAACGACTTCGAACTTAAATAAATCCATGTCTTGACTTTATAATCCAATAATCACTTATCAAATAATCTCAAATTACCTACAATGGTATTTCAATAATATCAGCAAGGATCTCACAATTCACTACCCTGAAAGAGTGCATCAGCCATTCTATTTCTTATTGGTCATTAAATTCGATAATAATACTATGATATTACTATGACCTTTAATTAAATACTCATTGCCGAAGACATGAAATTATGTACTAGTTATTAAGTAAACTTATAGTTCTTGATTTAAGATTTCAATTAGTTTAAACATATACATATGACCTTATAATTACATAATATAATAATCCAACCCATTTCCTTCCCAACTGACCACCCAATCCATGAAATTATATATGTACTAAACTGGTAACATTAATTGTTATATGTTTATTGAATCACAAGTTAATCAATGTTTGAATATATTAATTACAGCCATAATAACTAGGAAAATATGATTATAAGGTTCTATACTTTTCTAATAAAATTTATAATCTTAGTGAATCATGGTTAATTATCATAGTTGATTAATTCGTGGATGAAGACAAGGTTTTCGTCAAATTGTTATCATATCAATTGCTAGTTCTCATCAAATTAATTTATTATCCTCAAATTAATATTAACCAATCAATTATAAACTATTAAAAATTAATCAAAATAATGAACAAAATCTTTACTAATTAATAAACCCCTGAACCGTACACATCAATTCAAAACTCGAATACGAATATTTTAATTCAAAATAAGATTACCTGAAGTTGAAATGATATAAGAACAAAGTAATTTCCTTTTTACTTCTTAATTAACTTCCACTTGCCACTCTAAATTATTTCACCAAGATATGCATACTTGTTTTGTTGTCTGAATAATAGGTGTGTAAGTCTGTATGTGTAGTTTGTTTTCTTATTCACTATTAGTAATGACCGTATGTTTTGGGTAAAGGAATGGGATAATCTCATGGCATTATTGCTTAGTAATTTATGCTATATAATAGCCTAGCCTACATGGAAATCAACCACACATGGTTAGTCATATATTTTGCTACGTGGAAGAAGAAATAGGAATTGGAAGAACTTAACACTTAGTCCTTGACTTTTAGTAATTATATATTAACCCCAAAACTTCTAACTATATAATTTATAGCTCATAATTAATTTAGTTGACTTCTTTAACTTTTATATATGATCGTTAAAGTCTACTATATTTCTTAAAACATTCACTTTAGTAATCTACTATGATTTGACACTCCAATTTATTTCTAATGTTCAATTATTGTAATAAAATGTTGAAGTAGTTTGGTACCGTACTATATATATATTTAGATAGATAAGCTTACAACAAATTTTAATATCGAACTACAAATTTCACATTAGGTCCATAATTTTATTTTGACACTCATATTACCCTTGTCTATTAAGGATCTATTCAATTGATCCTAAATGAATTTAATGAGTCCCATTTTCTTTCTACGAAACATACAAGTCATATAAGTCCCATTCCAAAACTAATAAATTAAGTTTCCTATTCAAATTAAAATTTAACTAAAATTCATTTTACTCTTATTTAAAAATGCGGGGTATTACACCTTATCTGCTAACTTGTAAATTTCACTAAGAACAGCAGCAGAAATAGCAATTTTCTTACCACCAATGACAGCCGTCATAACAGTGTCATTTTTCGAGAATTCCCTGTTCTTGTAGAAGTGATCAACATCTTCTAGGTAAACCCTATCTTCATGCGCTTCAAGAACAGGAACAAGTGATGCCTCTTTGATTTTCTCCAGGAGTGAGCGCATCAGATCAGTACCCGAAAAGTGAAATTTGCTGTAGCTTAGGTATCTTCCATCAATAATCTTTTCCATTTCTGAGATTAGTGAGTAGAATTCTGCGAAAGCAATAAACTTTCGAAACAGGAAAGCTTGAGATTTAGAGAATTTGAGAGTGTTTGAGTGCGTAAGACGACTGTGCTGTTCAGATCGGACTTTATAGGTTTCCTTTGATTTGGTTATCATGATTAATCTGAAACGTTGATCTAATCTGACAGTTTTAAATCGTGTGAATGGGAGTTGCGGATTTCAAATTTTAATATTTTAATGTCAGACAGGCGGGAAACTCAAACGTTACTTATAGAAGCGTGTTTCTAAAAATGCGACTTTATAACCATGCTTATATAAGACATCAGATGAGTAGAGTTTAACTTATCTGACAGACGAGTGATCTGATATCTGTTATTACTAGAGAATCCCAATAGCTAGTAATCTTCCTCTGCTGTTTGTCAATCCAACAAGATAAAATAATCTTCAGTCTTCAAGAATTAGGAACATATCTTCTTGATAACTTAACTTCAACTAACTGTCATTAACTGATTTCATCTTTAGAACAGAAGTACCGCTAGTCTTACACGTTCCCCCTGACTTTAAGAATCCATAAGCTAACTAGTCTGTTGAAGGTTAATTCTTGAATATAATAGTGAATAACTAAGCTGTTGAACTTCAGTCTTCTGATGAGTTCCCCCTAAGCTTATGCATCCAATTTAAGTAGTCCTAGCTCAGCTCTTAGAGTTGAAAACCTTACTTCACTTAAAGGTTTAGTGAAAATATCAGCAATCTGATTGTCAGTATGAACATACTCTATCATAACATTGCCTTTTTCCACATGATCTCTAATGAAGTGATGCTTGATCTCTATATGTTTAGTCCTTGAATGACTTGTAGTGTTCTGAGTAAGAGAGATTGCACTTGTGTTATCACAGTAGATTGAAATTCCACTGATTTTGATGTTGTAGTCTTCTAGTTGATGCTTCAACCAAAGTATCTGTGCACAGCAAGCTCCAGCAGCTATATATTCAGCTTCAGCAGTAGATATAGAAACTGAGGTCTGTTTCTTACTCATCCATGAGATCAGACGACTACCTAAGAATTGACAGGCACCTGTTGTGCTTTTTCTATCAATCTTGCAGCCTGCAAGGTCAGAATCTGAATATCCAATAAGCTCAAATCCAGACTCTCTAGGGTACCATAATCCCAATTCTTGAGTGCCCTTAATATATTTCAATATTCTCTTGGCAGCTAAGAGATGAGATTCTTTGGGGTTTGATTGGAATCTTGCACAGACCCCAACAGAGTACATGATATCAGGTCTGCTGGCTGTTAGATATAACAGTGACCCAATAATGCCTCTGTATTTGGTTATGTCTACTGATTTGACATCTTCATCTTTATCCAAACGAAGACTTGTAGACATTGGAATTGTAGCAGTAGAGCTAGTTTCCATACCAAATTTCTTGAACAGATCCTTTGTGTATTTTGCTTGGCTGATGAAAATTCCATCAGGCAACTGTCTAACTTGCAAACCAAGAAAATAGTTAAGTTCTCCCATCATGCTCATTTCAAACTTGTTCTGCATCAGCTTTGAGAACTTATCACACATCTGTTGATTAGTTGAACCAAAAATAATATCGTCCACATAAATTTGCACAAGCAAAATATGTTCTTCCCATTCAATAGTGAACAAGGTCTTGTCAACTTTACCTTTGCGAAATCCTTTAATTAAAAGAAAGTCAGATAAAGTATCATACCATGCTCTTGGAGCCTGTTTCAGTCCATAAAGAGCTTTCTTCAGACGATATACTTTGTCCTCTTCTTGATAAGCTTCAAATCCAGGAGGTTGTTCAACATAAACTTCTTCTTGCAATTCTCCATTGAGAAAAGCTGATTTCACATCCATCTGATAGACTGTGAAATTCTTGTGAGCAGCGTAGGCTAGAAAGAGTCTGATTGCCTCTAATCTTGCTACTGGTGCAAAAGTTTCATCAAAGTCAATGCCTTCTTCTTGGCAGTAACCCTTGGCCACTAATCTTGCTTTGTTTCTGGTGACTTCACCATCTTCATTCATTTTATTTCTGAATACCCACTTAGTGCCAATGACTCTTTGATGACTTGGTCTAGGAACTAAGTACCAGACTTCATTCCTTTCAAATTGATTTAGCTCCTCCTGCATAGCTTCAATCCAGTTGGAGTCACTAAGAGCTTCTTCAATCTGTTTAGGCTCAATTTGAGATAGAAAACTAGCAAACATAGCATCTTGTGCAGCAGCTCTTCTTGTTTTCACTCTGTCTAAAGGATCACCAATCACTAACTCTGGTGGGTGATTTCTGAGCCATCTGAGATCAGGTTGCAAATCATAATGTTGTCCTTTGTCTTGATCTTGCAACACTACTGTTGGAGATTCAGTAGTAGTCTGTTGAACATTTGCAGTCTGTTGAACAGTCTCTGGTCTATCAGATGTTTGCAACTCGTCTGTTAGACAATCAGCTCTGTGATTTTGAACAGCACTTGAGTTATCAGCTGAGTTGAGATCAGGTAGTATGATGGGAACATATTCTTCATTCTTTCCAACATTCATCTTCTGTAAATCAGTAGACAGATCTTGATTAACATTTTGATTCTTTTCAGAGGATTGACTTGGCTCATCAAATACTACATGAATGGATTCTTCTATTAGTAATGTTCTTTTATTGAAAACTCTATAAGCCTTACTAACAGATGAGTATCCTACAAAGACAGCTTCATCAGCCTTTTCTGCAAATGCAGTAAGGTGATTTTTACCATTATTTAAAACATAGCATTTACAACCAAAAATCTTAAAGTAATGAATGTTTGGCTTCCTGTTGTTCCAAACTTCATATGGAGTCTTGTTTTGGTGCTTGTTGATCATGCATCTGTTTTGGGTAAAACATGCTGTATTTGTTGCTTCTGCCCAAAATCTTTGTGGCAGCTTTGCTTCAGCTATCATGGTTCTGACAGCTTCTTTCAGTGTTCTGTTTCTCCTTTCAGCAACACCATTCTGTTGAGGGGTTCTAGCAGCTGAATACTCGTGATGTATTCCTTTGACATTACAATACTCTTCAACAGTAGAGTTTGTGAACTCTGTCCCTCTATCTGATCTGATCTTCAATATTTTGATACTCTTTTCATTCTGGATCAGTTCCATCAGATTTGTAAGATGTTCCTTGGTTTCACTTTTCTTCTTCATGAAAATCACCCAAGTATATCTTGAATAATCATCCACAACAGCTAGGCAGTATTTCTTTCCACCATTGCTGACTGGATCAATGGGTCCAAATAAGTCCATATGTAGTAGCTCCAATATCCTTCCAGAAGATTGGTGCTTCTTGCTTTTGAACGATGACTTGATTTGTTTACCCTTCTGACAGGCGTCACAGAGCTTATCTTTGCTCATGACTGTTTTAGGAATCCCTTCTACCAAATCATTCTTGATTAATCTGTTGATGGTCTTGAAGTTTAAATGATTCATTCTTTTGTGCCATAGCCAACTAACTTCACTTGGTGCAGATGCAACCAAACAGACACTTGAATTCTTGTCAGCAGAATTCCAGTCGACTATGTAGACATTCCCTTGTCTTTTTCCAGATAAAATTACCTTCTTTGTACCAATCTGTTCAACATAGCACTTATCTGTTGAGAAGATGACTGAATATCCCTTGTCACAAAATTGACTTATGCTCAGCAGATTATATTTGAGGCCTTTGACATATGAGACGTCAGATATCTCTATGTTTCCTCTGATTAACCTTCCTTTAGCTTTAATCTTGCCTTCTTTGCTGTCTCCAAATGTAACACTTGGACCATCCACAGCAACTGCATCAGTCAGCTCATGTATGTTTCCACACATGTGTCTTGAACATCCACTGTCCAAGTACCAAATATTCTCTACTTTACTCCTACTCCTAATCCTATCCTACAAAACAAAAATAAAATTGTTTTAGGTACCCTTATTGAGAGGGTCCTGAAGGATTAGTTCCACCTTTGACAACCCAAGATGTTGATGTCTTAGGCTTCTTAGGTTTCTGAGTTTTGACAGGAGCTTGAACAGTTCTATTTTCATCATAATTATCAGATAAGTTATGTTGATGATCAGTATGATAAGAATAATGTTCATAAGCAGGGTAAGGTGCATGATAAGCAGGATATGCATGCATAGGATGAGCAGGATAAGGTGCATAGTAACTAGGAAATTGAGGTGCATGATACATAGGATGATATGCAGCAGGTTGCACATAATATGACTCATTTCCATACCAAGCATTTTGATTTTTCTTGTTCTTATGCTTCTTTGGTTTACTAACAGTTTGCTCATTAACAGACGACTTAGTTTTCTCACTAGTCTGATTAGTCTTAACCTTATCAGAAGACTTCCTAGGACTCTTCTGTTTGGGTTTACCACTACAAGAAAAATGGGCTTCACCTACGGCAGATTCCGTTGGTGAAGCCCTGATTTCCGTTGGTATTCATGCGTAGCGACGCTTTTTTTCCGTTGGTTGATTCGTAGGTGAAGGCCCCGTAGGTAAATGAAGCAACGTTTTTTTTTTTCGTTGGTAAATGTTGCAACGGTTAGTTTTTGTTGGTATTTTTGTTGGAAAAAGCGTCGGATGAACGATCGGGCTCGATTATTTTTTCCGACAATTTTGTTGTTGGAAATGCGTAGGAAAGTTACTAACTGATTTCCAACGGCATAAATATGTCGGTATTTTGTCGCCAATCTGTTGGAATCATTCTGACGGATTTAGCATTGAAATGTTTCCGTTAATTTATTTTTGTCACTAATTTGAAGGAAATCAGTTGGAACCTAGTGACAACTTATTTGTTGCTGATTCCGTTACTAGCAATCGGGTCGGAGTAAAAAAATTAAACCTCGACTTAGCATTGACTGAGTCGTTCCTGGGCGCGCCTGAGGCTGACCCAGGTGTCTAGGTCTCGCCTAAGCTTGACTGAGGCGCCTAGGCCAAGCTTGGTTATAGCCCAGGCGCCGGGGCCACTCATGGCGCTGCCTCGGGCGCCTCTGTATCGCCTGGGCTTGGCCTAGGCGCGGCCCCGGCGCCTGGGCTATAACCAAGCTTGGCCTAGGCGCCAATGCCACTCATGGGACTGCCTAGAGCTCGCCTGGGCTTGGCCTAGGCGCCTAGGTCACGCACGGGTCTTGTCTGGGCCACTCATGGGACTGCCTCGGATGCCTAGGTCTCGCCTGGGCGACTAGGCAATGTAATTTTAATTAACTTGCTGGATGTGGGATTTGAACCCTTGACCTCATATATATACATATTAAAGGATCAAACCAGTTGAGCTGGACAACTTTATTGTATTTTCATTAGACAATTATATATATATGAGCCAACTAATAGTTTATTTCACCAAGTTGTCATCGATTTAAATCATTTTTAACCGTTGACCCATTTCCCACCGATTTAATCTATTTAATCATTAATTTCATCGATGGTAAATTTTTTTTATTGATTTAACCCGTTTTGTTCACAAATTTCAGCGATTTAAACTGTTTTGGACCAACTTAACTCATTTTTTTACCAATCTCATAAGTTTTTTTTTTCAATTTCATCGATTGAACCCATTTTTCATTGATTTCACCCATTTTTCCCCAAATTTATTGATTTAATTTTTTTTATCGATATAACTAGTTTTTCCCCTTAATTTCATCATTTAAATCGTTTTGACCAATTTAGCTAGTTTTTCCACCATTTTCATTCTCTTTTTACTAATTTAATCAAATTTAATCGTATTCACCCATTTTTCATCGACTTCACTTATTTTAACTAAGTTAGCGGATTCAACATGTTTCAAAACAATTAAATTCTTTTTTTTTTACCGATTTCATTCAATTTTTTACGAATATCATCAAATTTACATGTTCCTGATAGGTTAAACTCATTTTAAATCGAATTCACCAATTTTTTTCTTCAATTTAACTGAAATCACCTGTTTTCAATGACTTTACCCATTTTCACCATTTCCCCACCAATTTACACATTTACACATTTTTTCGCCGAGTAACTTGTTTTTTCACTAATTTTATCGAAGTGTAAAATCAATGAAAATATATAAAATTTATGAATCGATAAAAAATTGGTTAATCCATTGAAAAATGAATTTAATCAATGAAAATATATTCGGGAAACATATTTCTATCGTTGGTTTTGTCGCTATTCAGTTACACATTTGTTATGAGAGCTAAATAGCACGGAAAATTTCCGTTGGAACAATTTCATCGCTGTGGATAACTTTTTCCTACAACTTAACAACCGAATTCCTATGAAAAATATTTTTTTCCAATTTTTCGTTGGTTATTATTGGTGGAACATATTTTTGTTGATGGTTCCGTCGCTGTTCAGTTACTAAAATCTAAATAGCGACGGATAATTTTCCGTTGGAATGATTTCGTCGCTATGGATAAATTTTTCCTACAACTTAACAACTGAATTTTTACGAAAAATATTTTTTCCCAATTTTTTGTTTGTTATTATTCGTTATTATTGGCATAACATATTTTTGTTGATGGTTCCGTCGCTGTTCAGTTACTAAAATCTAAATAGCGACGGATAATTTTCCGTTGGAATGATTTCGTCGCTATGGATAAATTTTTCCTACAACTTAACAACTGAATTCGTACGAAAAATATTTTTTCCCAATTTTTTGTTGGTTATTTGTCGTTATTATTAGCGGAACATATTTTTGTTGATGGTTCCGTCGCTGTTCAGTAACTAAAATCTAAATAGCGACAGATAATTTTCCGTTGGAATGATTTCGTCGCTATAAATAATTTTTCCCTACAACTTAACAACCGAATTCCTACAAAAAATAATTTTGTCGACATTCCATCGGTAATTTGTCGCTATTATTGAAGGTAGATTTTCTAATTGAAATTATGTTGGTATTTGGTTACTAATCCGTCACTAAGAGCGACAAATTTATTTTCGTTGGAATCAGGTCGTAGGTGAAGCCCCTTTTTTTTGTAGTGTACTAGTCTGTTTTTCTACACTAGGCTCTTTGCTCTTTTTAGCCTTAGGAGTTTTCTTCTCCTTTACCACTTTCTCAGATGAGGTAGGTTTAGAAGTTTGAACATACAGAATGACCTTACTATTGTCAGCAGAAATGAATTTTTCAGTATGATTCAATTCTAATTTATCTTTTTCTAAAGGTGTCTCCTGTTTACTAGATGTAGGCATGGATGCAACAGTTGACTTATCATGAGACTCGATAATTTTCTCAAGTTCCATGATTTTTCCTTTATAGACCTCACATTCAGCTTTCAGAGATTCATGCTCTTGCTCAAGTTGTTTATACTCAGCTGATTCTTTAGGCTTTTCAGCTTTAAGTTTCAGTGAGTTATTTTGCTCTTTTAGCAAGCTCATCTCTTCCTTAAGCTTAACAAATTCTCCAGCAATAGTAGTATTATTTAACATCATTTGCTCTAGAGAATCAAACAGTTCATTATTTGGAGAAGTTACCTCATCCTCGGAGTCATCAGATTCCTTAGCCATCAGGCAGAGGAGAGCAGGTTTCTCTTCATCAGAAGATTCTTCATCAGACGTGTCTGAATCTGAATCAGATGAGTAGACAGCAGCAAGCTTTTCTGCTTCAGCTACCATTGCTTTCCCTCTTTGATGATTTCTTTCCTTTCTGATTCTCTTCTCTTACTCAGTGTATTTTTCTGCTTTTGGATATGGACAGTCCCTGATGAAATGTCCCAATTTCCTGCAGTTATAACACATTAGTTTTGCTTTATAATCATCTTTCTCTTGAGAAGAAGAGTTAGGTTTAGAAGTAGAAGCAGCATGATTGTATTTGTTTTTCATCTTTCTCTTATAGAACTTCTTGAAGTTGTTCATCAATAATGCTACATCTCCAGCAGTGTACTCCTTTTTGTTGAGTAGAGATGCTTCATCAGATGAGTCCACATCTTTGCTTTTGTGAGCTGGTCTTCTTGGATTTTCAGCAGCAACAAGTGCAGCTGTGGGACTTGAAGTTGAGGTTTCTTCAACACCCATTCTAGGCAGTTTATACTCATACGCCTTGAGTACGGAGAACAGCTCTGTAAGAGAAATCTTCCCCAGATCTCTTGATTCTTCCATAGCTGTCACCTTCATATTGAACTTGGGGGGCAGGGCCTTCAGAACTCTGACGGTGATCTCCTTGTCAGTAAAGGTCTTTCCCAGCTTAAGAACTTCATTCAATGTTCTGGTAAACCTGGTATCCATCTGATCGATGGTCTCTCCAGATTTCATCTTGAAGTTGTCCAGCTTCTCCAAGGCAACACTGAGCTGATGCTCTTTGATGGCGTCGTTTCCTTCACTCATGTCACGAACCTTGTCCCACATCTCTTTTGCAGTTTTGCAATGTTTGACCTTGTCAAACCGATCATTATCCAGGGCTTTGGTCATGATGAAACGGCCAACTTTATCCAGATTGAACAGCTTTATTTCTTCGGCTGTCATCTCTGTCAGATCTTTTTCCACCACCATTTCAGCTTCATCAACTATAATGGTCTTGGTGAATTTGAATGGACCTTTAATGATACATGTGTACATGTTGTCATTATAGGCTGCTAGAAAGATTTCCATTCTAATCTTCCAGTCCTCAAAGGACATACCAGCAATGTGGGGAACATAACTGATACAATCCATTTTTCAAAAAGTTTTGATTTTTCAAAAATATGCTCTTTTGAAAAAGTTTGAAAACCTTTGAAAAACACTTGGATCAAGCTCGTTGATCAGGCAGCTGATTCAAATGAACCACCCGCTCTGATACCACTTGTTGGTCCCAAGTGGTCAGAAGAGGTTTAGAGGGGGGGGGGGTGAATAAACCTCTTTAAAAATTTTCTTCAATTTTAACTTTAAAACTTTTACTCTTAACTGAACAGACTAAGCTTATCAGATTAGTTAGTTACAGTTCTGTTCGCGAACAAATCTTTGAACAGCCTTGTTGACCACTCGTCTGATTATCACTTAGCTGATTTTGCTAAAATCAGTTTTAATACTTAGAGTACTTGCAGCGGATTTTCAAAGTGTTTTTCACAAGCAATCTTAGTAGTTTGAAAAATGTTTCCCCAGTTTTATAAACTCCTTTAAATTCTTTTTTTTAAACAGTTAAGTTAATGTGTTCTAAGCAAACAGAAAATATGCAAGTAAAATGCAAACAAAACACAAGCAATTTTTATAGTGGTTATATGGATTTGAATATTCTTTAGTCCACTCTTCCAAGTCACACAGATCTTGGGTTATACTATAATCACTAAGTTTACAGTATACTCTGCTTGCGCCAATCAACAAATGAAACGGCCACAAGTGCGCAGTAAGAAATCACAAAGAAATCCTACTTCTCTGAAGTAATATCACTCACTTAGATGGATATCTACTTCTCACAACACTCTTGATTACAAAATCACTCAGAAGATGTATTTTTCTTGATTCTTCAACTCTGCTTTCGTCAACAAATGACTCGGCTGATGAGTGAGCTGTTCTTGAGACTTAAAGAATTTTGCTTCGGAAATTTCTCTCAGAAAGTGTGTTGCTTGTTTCTTCTTCGTCTCTTTCAGCTATTTATACTTGAGGATAGAAAAATGTCCGTTGAAGAGAGACAAGATTCAAAATCCTCGAGTACTGGTCCTTAAAATCCGCGAACGGCTCTTTTGCAGTCTGTCCGTACTATGAACAGTACTATTCTGCAGGCAGCATTAAATGCAGCATTAAATGCACCCAGCTGATGTGAAGCATTTCTTCAATCATTTGTCTTTAATAACCTTGTACTTCAGCATTTATTACTCCAAGGGGCATTTATTACCGTTGGGAACACTTCATGATCTTCTTCACTTGGCTGACGAAAGTACACGTCTGATGGCGAACTCGGCTGATCTCAAACTTGAACAAATCTGATTTGAGTCGGCTGATCTTCATCAGTCTGATAACTTTACTTCAGCAGATCAGAAGTCTTGGACCTTGAAACTTTGACTCTTCTGATGTCTTCTTTACTTAGTCAAAATTTCTTCTAAGGGATCATCAGCTAAGTTACTCCATACTTAGCCAATCTTGAAGTTTTGGAATCCTTCAAAACCTCCCTTTACAAATTGTCTTCAGTGCCTTCATCTTCATCCTTATCCAACAACAGGCACCTGTTATGCTCTTTCTGTCAATCTTGCAGCCAACAAGGTCTGAATCTGAATAACCAATAAGCTCAAATCCAGATTATCTAGGATACCACAATCCCAATTCTTGAGTACCTTTAATGTATTTCAATATCCTCTTGGCAGCTAAGAGATGAGATTCCTTGGGGATTGATTGAAATCTTGCACATACTCCAACTGAGTACATTATATCAGGTCTACTTGCTGTTAGATACAACAATGAACCAATAATGCCTCTATATTTGGTTATGTCCACTGATTTGCCATCTTCATCTTTATCCAAACGAAGACTTGTAGACATAGGAATGGTAGCAGTTGAGCTAGTTTTCATACCAAACTTCTTGAACAGATCTCTTGTGTATTTTGCTTGGCTGATGAATATTCCATCAGGCAACTGTCTAACTTGCAGACCAAGAAAATAATTAAGTTCACCCATCATGCTCATTTCAAACTTGTTCTGCATCAGCTTGGAGAACTTATCACACATCTGTTGGTTAGTTGAACCAAAAATAATATCGTCCACATATATTTGCACAAGTAATATATGATTTTCCCATTCAATTGTAAACAAGGTTTTATCTACCTTACCTTTATGAAATCCTTTAATTAAAAGAAAATCAGATAAGGTATCATACCATGCTCTTGGAGCCTGTTTCAGTCCATAGAGGGCTTTCTTCAGACGATATACCTTGTCCTCTTCTTGATAGACTTCAAATCCAGGAGGTTGTTCAACATATACCTCTTCTTGCAGTTCTCCATTGAGAAAAGCAGACTTCACATCCATCTGATAAACAATGAAGTTCTTATAAGCAGCATAGGCTAGAAACAGTCTGATTGGTTCAAGTCTTGCTACTGGTGCAAATGTTTCATCAAAGTCTATTCCTTCTTCTTGACAATAACCCTTGGCCACTAATCTTGCTTTGTTTCTGGTAACAATACCATCTTCATTCATCTTATTTCTGAAAACCCATTTAGTGCCAATTACTCTTTGATGACTTGGTCTAGGAACTAAGTACCAGACTTCATTCCTTTCAAATTGATTCAACTCTTCTTGCATAGCCTCTATCCAGAAGGAATCATTTAGAGCTTCTTCAATTTGCTTAGGCTCTATTTGAGATAGAAAAGTGACAAACATAACATCTTGTGCAGCAGCTCTTCTTGTTCTCACTCTATCTAAATGATCACCAATTACTAATTCAGGTGGGTGATTCTTGAGCCATCTAAGATCAGGTTGTAGATCAGGATGTTGTCCTCTGTCTTGATCTTGCAACACTACTGTTGGAGTTCCAGTAGTAGTCTGTTGAACATTTGCAGTTTGTTGAACAGTCTCTGGTCTGTCAGCTGTTTGCAACTCGTCTGTTAGACAATCAGCACGGTGATTTTGAACAGCACTTGAGTCAGCAGCTGAACTAAGATTAGGTCGTATGATGGGAACATATTCTTCATTTCTTCCAATGTCTAATTTCTGTAAATCAGTAGACAGATCTTGGTTAACATTTTGATTCTTTTCAGATGATTGACTTGGCTCATCAAATATTACATGGATAGATTCTTCTATTAGTAATGTTCTTTTGTTAAAAACTCTGTAAGCCTTACTAACAGTTGAATATCCTACAAAGACAGCTTCATTAGCCTTTTCTGCAAATGCAGTAAGGTGATTTTTCCCATTAATCAATACAAAACATTTGCAACCAAAAATCTTAAAGTAATGAATGTTTGGTCTTCTGTTGTTCCAAACTTCATATGGAGTCTTGTTCTGATTTTTGTTGATCATACACATGTTTTGGGTAAAGCATGCTGTATTTGTTGCTTCTGCCCAAAATCTTTGTGGCAGCTTAGCTTCAGCTATCATGGTCCTGACAGCTTCTTTTAGTGTTCTGTTTCTCCTTTCAGCAACACCATTCTGTTGAGGGGTTCTAGCAGCTGAATACTCATGATGTATTCCCTTGATATTACAATACTCTTCAACAGTAGAGTTTGTAAACTCTGTCCCTCTATCTGATCTGATCTTCAATATTTTGATACTCTTCTCATTCTGGATCAGTTCCATCAGATTGGTAAGATGTTCCTTGGTTTCACTCTTCTTCTTCATGAAAATCACCCAAGTATGTCTTTAATAATCGTCCACAACAGCTAGGCAGTATTTCTTTCCACCATTGCTGACTGGATCAATGGGTCCAAATAAGTCCATATGTAGTAGCTCCAATATCCTTCCAGAAGATTGGTGCTTCTTGCCTTTGAATGATTACTTGATTTGTTTACCCTTCTGACAGGCGTCACAGAGCTTGTCTTTGCTCATGACTGCTTTTGGAATCCCTTCTACCAGATCATTCTTGATTAATCTGTTTATGGTCTTGAAGTTTAGATGATTCATTCTCTTGTGCCATAGCCAGCTAACTTCACTTGGTGCAGATGCCACCAAACAAACACTTGAATTCTTATTTGCAGAATTCCAGTCGACTATGTAGATATTTCCTTGTCTACTTCCAGATAAGATTACCTTCTTTGTACCAATCTGTTCAACATAGCACTTATCTGTTGAGAAGATGACTGAATATCCTTTGTCACAAAATTGACTTATGCTCAGCAGGTTGTACTTTAGGCCTTTAACATATGAGACGTCAGATATCTCAATGTTTCCTTTGATAACCCTTCATTTAGCTACAATCTTGCCTTCTTTACTGTCTCCAAAAGTAACTTTTGGACCATCCACAGCAACTGCATCAGTCAGCTCATGTATGTTTCCACACATGTGTCTTGAACATCCACTGTCCAAGTACCAAATCTTCTCTACTTTACTCCTACTCCTAATCCTAACCTACAAAACAAAATAAAATTGTTTTAGGTACCCTTATTGAGAGGGTTCTGAAGGATTAGTTTCACCTTTGACAACCCAAGATGTTGATGTCTTAGGCTTCTTAGGTTTCTGAGCTTTGACAGGAGCATGAACAGCTTTATTTTTATCATAGTTATCAGATAAGTCATGTTGATGATCAGTATGATAAGGAAAATGTTCATAAGCAGGGTAGGGTGCATGATAAGCAGGGTATGCATGCATTGGATGAGCAGGGTAAGGTGCATAGTAACCTGGAAATTGAGGTGCATGATACATAGGATGATATGCAGCAGGTTGCACATAATATGACTCATTTCCATACCAAGCATTTTGATTTTTCTTGTTTTTATGCTTCTTTGGTTTACTAGATGCTTGCTCAATTGGTTTTGACTTAGTTTTAACAACAGATTGATTCGATTTAGCTTTATCAGCAGACTTCTTAGGACTCTGCTGTTTGGTCTTACTAGTCTGATTTCCTATACTAGGCTCTTTGCTCTTTTTAGCCTTAGGAGATTTCTTCTCCTTTAATTCTTTCTCAGGTGAAGCAGGTTTAGTTGTCTGAACATAAAGAATGACCTTACTGTTGTCAGTTGATACAAATTTTTCAGTATGGTTCAGTTCAAACTTATCATGTTCTAAAGGTGTCTTCTGTTTACTAGATATATGAGTGGATGCAACAGATGATTTTTCATGAGACTCAATGACTTTTTCAAGTTCCATGATTTTTCCTTTATAAACTTCACATTCAGCTTTCAGAGACTCATATTCTTGCTCAAGCTGTTTGTATTCAGCTGATTCCTTTGGCTTTTCAGCTAAAAGTTTCAGTGAACTATTTTGCTCTTTTAGCAATATCATCTCTTCCTTAAGCTTTTTATATGCTTCAGCAATACCAGTATTGTTAAGCATCATTTGTTTAAATGAATTAAACAATTCATTGTCAAGAGGAGTTACCTCATCCTCAGAGTCATCAGATTCCTTTGCCATCAGGCACAGGAGAGCAGGTTTTTCTTCATCAGACGATTCTTCATCAGACGTGTCTGAATCTGAATCAGATGAATAGACAGCAGTCAGCTTTTCTGCTTCAGCCATCATTGCCTTGCCTCTCTGATGCTTTCTTTCTTTTCTCATTTTCTTCTCCTCTTCAGTGTATTTTTCTGCTTTTGGATATGGGCAGTCTTTGATGAAGTGTCCCAATTTCCTGCAGTTGTAACACTTTAGTTCTGCTTTATAATCATCTTTATCTTGAGAAGAAAAGTTAGGTTTAGAAGTAGAAGCATTGCTGTATTTGTTCTTCATTTTTCTTTTGTAGAACTTCTTGAAATTATTTATCAACAGTGCAACATCTCCAGCAGTATACTCCTTTTTGTTGAGTAGAGTGGCTTCATCAGATGAGTCCACTTCTTTGCTTTTTTGTGCTGGTCTTCTGGTGTTTTCAGCAGCAACCAGTGCAGCTGTGGGTCCTGAAGTTGAGGTTTCTTCAATTCCCATTCTAGGCAGTTTATACTCGAATGCCTTGAGTACAGAAAACAGCTCAGTAAGAGAGATTTTTCCCAAATCCCTTGATTCTTCCATTGCTGTCACTTTCATGTTGAATTTTGGGGGTAGGGCCTTTAGTACTCTGACAGTGATCTCTTTGTCAGTGAAGGTCTTTCCCAACTTTAAAACTTCATTCAAAGTTCTAGTGAATCTGGTATCCATCTGATCAATGGTTTCTCCAGACTTCATCTTGAAGTTATCAAGTTTCTCCAAAGCAACAGTGAGCTGATGCTCCTTTATTGCATCATTGCCTTCGCTCATGTCTCTGACTTTGTCCCACATCTCCTTTGCAGTCTTGCAATGTTTGACCTTGTCAAACCGATCATTATCCAGGGCTTTAGTCATGATGAATCTCCCAACTTTGTCTAGATTGTAAAGCTTTATTTCTTCCGGAGTCATCTCATGAAGGTCTTTTTCCACAACCGTGTCAACCTCATTTATCTTTATGGTCTTTGTGAATCTGAATGGACCTTTAATGATACATGTGTACATGTTGTCATTATAAGCAGCTAGGAAAATCTCCATTCTGATTTTCCAGTCCTCAAAGGACATACCAGCAATGTGGGGAACATGGCTGATACAATCCATTTTTCAAAAAGTTTTGATTTTTCAAAAAGATGCTCTTTTGAAAAGTTTTGAAAACCTTTGAAAAACACTTGGATCAAGCTCGTTGATCAGGCAGCTGATTCTAATGAACCACCTGCTCTGATACCAATTGTTGGTCCCAAGTGGTCAGATGAGGTCTAGAGGGGGGGGGGGGGGGGGGTGAATAGACCTCTGAAAATTTTTGAACTTAAAAACTTTTCAGTCTTCTGTCAGCAGACTAAGCTGATGAAGAACAGTAAGCAGACTTAGCTGATCGTGAACAAATCTTGAACAGCAGACTGACCACTCTTCTTACAAATACTTAGCTGTTTTTCAGCAAAACAGTTTTTCAAAGAGTATACTTGCAGCGGATTGTTTAAAAGTATTTTTCACAAGTAAACTAAGTTCTAAAATGATTTTATCCCCAGTTTTGAAACTCCTTATAAAATCTTTTAATAATTCAAAGTGTTTAAATATGCAAACTTTAAATATGCAAGAGAACTTGAATGCAAAATAACACAAAGAATTTTTATAGTGGTTATATGGATAAAAATCCTTTAGTCCACTCTTCCAAATCACTTAGATTCTGGGTTATACTATAATCACAAAGATTACAATATTTCTCCACTTATACCTAGACAACTAATGGAAAGGCTATAAGCTCACAATAGAAAATCACTAAGAAATTCTACTCTCTGAAGTTTGATCACTCACAAAGATGGATCACAACTTCTCACAACACTCAGCTTTTTACAAGATCACTCAGATCGCAATTTTCTGTTTTCTTCAACTGGGTTTCTGTCAACAGATGACTTCCACCAGACGAGTGAGCTGTTTTGAGCTTTTTGAGACTTAGACAAATTCTGCTTCAAAAACGAAATCTCTGATTGTTGTTGTGTGTCTCGCTCGTTGAAAATCAGCTCTATTTATACTTGGATTTGAATTTATGACCGTTGAAGCAAATCACATCATCAAATCCATCGCCTTTACCAGAATCAAAAACGGCAACCTGCTACAGTACTTTTTCTGCTGTACTTTCCTGCAGCAGCATTAAATGCACTCTGCTGATACGAGGTTTTCTTCAATCATTTGCCATTACTACCCTTCTCTTACAGCATTTATTACTCCAAGTGCATTTATTACCGTTGGACTGAACTCTTGATCTCTTCTACTCTGCTGATTGAAGCAACCCATCTGATAGGCACTCTGCTGATCAAATACTGAACTAATCTGATTTGACTCGGCTGATGACCTACCTTTCTGTTCGCTGTTTCAGCATGAGATCACTAGTCTTCTGGTCTTTGAACTTTGAACTCTTCTGATATCTTCTTTGTTTGTTCAAGGTTCTTCTAAGGGAGCTAAGCTTTCCATACTTAGCTGATTATGATGTTTTGGAAATCATCAAAACCTTCCCTTATTCACTTGTCTTCTTTGCTCTTCAACTCCATCTTCATCCAACATTATCTCTCCACGATTTTGTAGTTTCAGAAAAAAGAAGAGCAGAGCTCAACAGTAGAAATAACAACGTCCTTAAATAAAATATCTTTAACTAAAAGACAAATTTACAAGGGACTGGTCGAACAGCGACGACAAAGCTGAGAATTTCTTTAAAATATTCGATCAACTATCTACATGGATGCCTTGCTATTCATATTTTTATGTCTAACACGACTTCTGGAAGACCATAAGGGATCATGCTCGGTTGATCATCATTCTTAAACTTCATTTTAAAGAATTTGATTTGCAGAAACAAACGTTGTATCATCCAGTTACTTGAACATTGATCAAGCAAGATTAAAGCTACATTTTCAAAGACTAGACGTCCTCCGAGAAGACCAACATGAGATAAGTATACTACTCTATACTGATTATTTCATGATGTTATATTTATGCATAACAGCAAAATGTGCATAACAAAATATATCTACAGAATAAAATTGATCAAGGCAAGGATCTGCCTGCAAAAGATCATAGTTTTTAATTGAGTCGTTCTCCCAATACAAAAATTCAGCCCAAGCAACTACACAAAAAAGTTGGGCACTAAAAAAAAAAAAAAAATGGGAAACAGCCCTAGGCCTGCCAGGTCGAACAGATCACTGAGAAGAGTTGTCAACAGGCCGACTAGCAGAAACAGTCCTCCGAGGAGTCAAGTTACCAGCAAACGCCATCAACTCCTCCTGACGCTTTAGATAACCGGCATCATAACCTTCTTCATAGGACCGCCGTTGAGACTCCTCTGCTAGGGCAGCAGCCCGAACCAAGTCACTTTTCTCTTTCTCCCAGACAGACTTTTCTTCTTGCAATTTTTGCAGATCATCATTGGCAAGCTGCAGTTGGAGACTCTGCCCTCTGGCCTTGGCCGACTCTGATTCCAAACGACGTTGATAAGCATCTCTGCTTATCCACAGATCGTCATTTTGCACACCCAGCTGGAGTGCAAAGTACTTAGCCTGGAAAAAGAAAGCAGTCCTTATGTAACAGGGCAATCAAAATGAAAGCGGGAAAAATAATGAAAGATAGGTCTACCTGCTCGCACAACTTCACTAGCGACTGTACAAGGCGTACATTGGAAGTACTCTCAAGCTTCCTCAACTCACCGGGCAAAATAGTGCTCAAGCCCAGATCCCAGGACAAAGCATCGGGCTCAACAGAGCCCGGTAGTTCACTAAGAAGAGGGACATTGTCAGGGCGGGGAGTCGCTGACCGCAAGATATCCTTAACCTGCTCAAGGATACAACGATCATCTAACAGACGAGGGGATTCCCACTCGTTGGGGCTAACCGAGGTTTCCTTACCCGAAGCAGATATAACGGTCCGGCGACCAGGCCTTGACTCAGTTTGACTTCCAGAAGGACCGCCAGATTCAAAGGAGGCATTAACAATAGTTGTATCATGGAATAAAAAATCAGAAAAATCATGAGACACAGATTGTGTCATAGACGAATTCAAAAAAGAATCTTCAACAACCGCCCCCGTTGCATCTCCCCTTAAGGGTCCGCTCACAAGCTGTGCGGAAGAAAGAGAGTAAGAAACGGAGTTGTTAGGAACCTCTCCGTGAAAAGCATGCTCAAAGGAAGAAACACCTGAAGTAACGGGTATATTATAAGTCTGATCCTCATTGGACATATCGCCAAAAGCCACCCGACCAGGGGAAGGCATACTTCCAACGTCAACGGAAGAAGGAAAGATTGGTTCTGCAAACGATGAACTAACTACAGGAAAAGGTTCGGAGGGGACGACAAAGGAATCGGTCACCGACCTACTAACAGAAGATGAACGAGGAGGTTCCATCGAGGATCCTTCTGTTCGAGACTTCTTCAGTCTGGGATTTCTAGCGTTCTCACGGGAAGGACGCTTTGATGTATTACCGAAAAGATTAGTCATGATCGGAATTCAAGAAGTAAAGTTAAAATATCGAGAAAGCTTATCGACCTAACAAAGAAGGAGTATTCAGTTGAGAGATAAGCAAAGCGGTAAATAGCGAGACAAATTTTTACCTTTTATATTTATACTATACGAAAAGACGCGATAGACCCAAGGAAAGGGCGCGAAATAGAACAACTGACCTTGGAATGAACACTAGAATTTGAAAAGACACACGCATAATGATTACGGCGAAGTTAATAACTTGTCTGAATTGTTACGGCAAAGATGAAAAGACGCGACTGTCAGAATATGAAACGTTTAACGTACAAAGAGGCGAAAGAGTAATATTACATTTAGTTCTACGATAGATAATTACAAAAGATATTTCCATGAATCAATATATCATACAGCCTGATCGTCCTCCGGAATCGTATGGTCGCCAGCGACATCTTCTCCTTTTGCTGGCTCAATAACCTATCCCTCTTCCTCTGGATCGATAAAATTGTCATCGAGCTCATCATTAACATCAGAAGGAGGAATCGGCAATGGGTTTCCGAACTCTTTGACGAGGTGAGCCAAAGGAAAATTTTGATATACGACGTCTGGAAGCTCGGAAGGAGAGTATACTTCGCCATAACGATTTAACCTAATGTGTGCCATTTTAAAATATTCTTTTCGACGATCCTCTATCATTTCAAAAGCAACCAACTGATGAACCGCCTTCTTGAATGTACTTTCTAGGAGCGGACCGACCATTTGATATACCAACGCCGTGTGGACAGGAGAATTAAGGAATTCCCGAATCACTTTTTCGTCAGGATTCCTGCCATAGCGATCCCTGAGTCCACTAAGAGGAGTATCTTCCTCATACTCCTCTAAAGAGGCTTGAAGACTTGATACTTGAGATTCCAACTCGCTAATCCGAGCAGTACTCTGAAATTGGAATTCCTCTAACTTTTTAGCCATTTGGTTAGCTTGTTCTTGAGCACGGGAAATCTCCAAAACCCTGTTTATAACCTCCTGGTCTTCAGTCCCCGTAGCCCTCGTCTCTAAGACCGGAACGGAAGAAGACGTTGATGGACCCACCTCTGAACCAGAAGATTTATGAAGTAAAGCTTTGTATTTCTCATCCAGAAACTCACATTGTTGTTTCCAGAGAGCAGTTTCATAGGCATATGAGGCTAAACAAGTATTAGTCTGAAAAAGTAAAGGGGTAAAACAAGAAATGAGTTAGCAAACTAAAAGATCTTCGAAGGAAAATATCATATAAAGCAAACTTAAAATAGAGGTTACCTTTTCAGCATAAAGAGAAGCTCGCTGAAATTTCTCCAGAGGATCCTTCCGAAGAAGCTTATTTAGATCGCGAGTAAAAACGCCGGACAGAAGAACACGAGTTGCCTTATCAACCGCATTCTCGCTATCGTCATGAACAAGTGAATCATTCTCGGAATAGCCAGCGGCCCTCTTTCCCTCTAAATGATCCTCGATCATTTCGACCAAAGTAGGTTTTGGATGATTGTCGCCGAGTGAAGAAAGATCGTTACCAGAACGATCATAGTAGCTCCTCTTTCTCTCCACTGGATTATTATTAGGATGAGGCATCGACCAGCTGCAACATCCACGAATACCCAAGGATGTTCTAAGCTGAAGGGGGGGATAACCGGATCCTGTCCCCTGACGAATAGGGGACTCTTGAGAAGAATCTGGAGATTCCTCTCCATTCTCCTCGGACTCATGACTCAACTCCAGCTTTCTCTTCCGAGACACTCTCTGCTCGATAGGGACGTTCTCTATGGATTTGGAGGATTTGGACAACACTATTTCTCCCTTTGAAGAATGTCTGGAATTTTCTACCATATGAGCTGAAGAAGAAACAAGATAAAAGTTAGATTCTCTGAAGAAAAGGTATCATCTCAATACTAAGCTGAAATAAAATGCTTACTAAGTGATTCAGATGATGAACTGATTGGAAAATCATGAGCACTCAATCCCGCTTTACGAAGGAAAGCTTCCCCAATCAGAAGAGCACTCTGATATTTGTTGGTACGCATAGCGTGGATTTCACAAATAAACTGAGCATCATCAGGAATGAGTTCACCAGTCGGCAGGCGACCTCCGTAAACCCATTTGGAGCCATGATCCCACGAGAAGGGCATGGTCGAACCATCCGCCAAACGAAGACGAGGTGGGGGGGCGAACAAAGAAAAAATGAGATTTCCAAGAAGGGTTGCTAGAAATTGGGGAATCAAAGATTGCTCGACTAGGCCTCTGACTAGCGAAGAAATATCCGCGATTGGAGGAACTGGAAATATTAAATCGAAAAAGTTGTGTAAAGTTACGAAAGGAAGGTTTGAACCCTTTCGCGATCATTAAGACAGAAAAACAAACCACGAAGGCCACAAAATTTGGAACTAATTGTGTCAAGGACACACTGAATATTTTTAGAATATCAAGAAAGTGGGGAGACAACGGAAGACGCAGACCACTATTAAAGTGGGCCGTGTAAAAGGCTCGACATCCTTCCGGTGGTGATGTAACCCTATCAGAAGGAGAAGGGAGAACTATCTCAGAACCCTCCGGAAAATATTTGGCATAGTTGTTCACAACCTCGGGGAAAGTATCCACCGTGTAAGCACAAGCTAAGTCCTCAATTGGTTCAGAAATTTGAGGAGCAGTACCTTTGCCCTTTTTGGCTCGGGCAGCGACATCTGTATCGGAAAGGATTTGTACCTTAAAGGTATCTTAAACAGGAACAACAAATTCAGAAAATCCAGTTTGCTCGCTCAAAGGATTAGAATGCAACTCTTCCTCGTTAGTGGGAGCGACATCCCCCCTAGAGGAGGAAGAAGGTTTTCTTAAAGAGGCCATGTTTTTGGACACTCGGAGGATATAAGTCGATAAAAGGAAAACTTTATATGATGAACGACTAAGCAAGAAAATGACTACGAACTATAAGGAAGTATAAAGGAGAAATGACAAACTCAATAGTCACCTATTTATACTGAGAAAAGAAAAGACGTTTCGAACTCGTCACAACTAATCACATTCCCGCCAAAAACGGAAGAAGATAAAAAGCCTCCCCGAAGGGACGCATGGCGATTCATAATTGGAAAGAGAAAACGACTATCTATGATGCGTAGCACTCTTTTCCTTACTTAAGATTTTTTCCCACTGGGTTTTTTCTTAAGTAAGGTTTTTAACGAGGCACCAGTCATAGAAGATAACAGTCGTAAAAAATTGTCTACTTCTGCGAGCTTCTACTACTTATACGCTCGAAGAAGTGAGGGAGTACTGATGGGGGCTATTTCGCACCCCTTATAATGAACGGATCGACTGAAGAATAAAGGATCGGTTCGACCAGACAAGTCAGTTCGGGATCATCTTATCGACCCGGCCGAATACAACTCTCTTCGACAAGAAGACTACACTCCGGACTCAAGAAGGACAATTGGGCCGAGTCCTATTAGGATTATATTTCCTTGTAAAGCTAGGTTTTGTAGGATATAAATACCTAGTTAGTCATTTTATTACGGACACTTTTTGATACACAGCAAATACGCTACCACATTCTGCAAATCAGCAGAATCCAAGATTATTCAATAAAGAAAAGAGCTTTCTCTTCATATTCAGGTTATTTTTTACGTTGGTTATGATAATTACTTGTTGTTCCCTCGAAATTGTTCTTCTTTGAGATTGATCCATCCTGAATAAAGTAACAGAGCCCTTTAAATCATATATATTGAGAATCCCCAATAACCCATATTCACTGATATAATTTACCCGACGAAATTCGGTTAAATCATATATATTAATACTAATAAGAGACGAGAGCTTTTGTGAATAGTGCTTTTTTATTCTTTTATTTTTATTTTTAGACGTTTGTTAATAAAACCACGTCGTTTTATATAACTCTTAGCTGATATATGCTTGTTGTACACCGTGCTGTCCTGATTTTCTTTTCGATTTAATTTTGTTATTTTCTTACTTCGACCAACAACTGATCTAGGCCCCCACCATTCCGTTTTTCCTTTCCTTTTCGCGGCTATTGCCTGTTGTACTCTGTGCTATTCGTTTTTTCTCCCCCATTCCTTTCTTCCTTTTTTTTTTTTAATATACCTTCAACTTGCTTCTTCCATGGCGATGGAGTTTCTTTCTTGTACCTATTGTATTTAGGTGTCCTCATTCCGAGGCCTAGGTTTGTTGACTTAGCGTACTCTTTTCTTATCTCTCATGATGGTTTTATCATTTTTTTTATAATTTTTTTGTGATGGAATTATTTTTGCCCCGATTTATTCTTATTATATTTTGCCGGTTCATTGTATTTCGTTTGTTGGCGTCTTCTTTTTCCAGTAGGTCTACACCATCTTTCTCTTCCAATGGCGTGTTTTCTTTGTCCTATTAAACTAGGTTTCACAGTTCCATTAATAATTGATACTTATTAATTGATTTGACACCTATTACCTACTTTTTTCCATAAACCCCAACATCCAAACACAATCCAAGTGGGTTTTCAACTTATTCAAACCACAAAACTCAAGAGCCAAAACCCATCCAAATGAAGTCTCAATGGTTTCCATCGAAATCACCCAAACTAATTTTTTTAAACTAAGACTCGTGAAATTGAGGCAAAACCCATCCAAATAGACCCATAATGTTCATTATCCGACCATGACAATTGAATTACTTTCATTTGTAGTAGCCAGACACGTATCATTCTATAATTTTACGATGTCTATCTATTTTTTACTTTTTTGGGTTTAATTACAATGTGTAACTTAATATAGCTAGAAACCTTGAAGTGCTAACATGTACTGTCCTACCATTATTTGAGATATTATATTTTTGATCTAATTAACTCATATTAAAGTTTAATTCTAACACAAAATTCTGAGGTGTTCTGGATGTTAATGTATGACGTACGTTTTGTATGCTCAAATTAGTTCAAAGTTAACATAAACGTACAAGAAAGAAGAATTTAGAATATACATAATAAGTATTGAAATTAATGACTGTATTATGAGTTTTAATTGGCTACTATTTACATCCAACAGTTTAATTTGCATGTAAGATTATTAAATTATTTGTTGGTTTCTATATATTAATACTAATAAGAGACGAGACCTTCTGTGAACAGTGCTATTTTATTCTTTTATTTTTATTTTTAGAAGTTTGTTAATAAAACGACGTCGTTTTATATAACTCTTAGCTGATGCATTACAAGAAAAATAGGATTTTCCGATGGAATTTTCGACGGATTTCGAGCAAAATCCGTCGGAAAATGGATTTTCCGACGAATCACTTGTCGGAAATTCCGTCGAAAAAAGTGGCGTGCGAAATTTTCCGACAGATTTTTCCCGTCGGAAAATCTGTCGGAAAATTTCCGACAGCTCCGGCATGCATTTTCCGACGGGTTAATTCCATCCGAAAATATAATTTCCGACGGAATTTTTCAGTCGGAAATTGTAATTTTCAATGGAAATATTCCGTCGGAAATATCTTAAAATTGTATTTTTTTCGAGGGAATAATTCCGTCAGAAATTATAACTATTATATTTTTTCAGACGGAATAGTTCTGTCGGAAATTAATTTTTTTCTTTTTTTTATTTTCCGACGGAAAATTTCCATGGGAAAAAATTGAAATTAAAAATTTCAAAAATATTTACAATTATTAATAAAAATTTCAAACCTGCTAATAAAAAACATAATCAATTATGATTCATAAATTATTTATGATTCCATCGTCATCACAAAAAACAGTAGAAACATAAACCATAAAAAAATCACCAAGTATTAAAATTACAGGAAAATATCACAACATTCAACAAGTTTCAATCACTAAGGCCATTAATTGAAGAGCCAATGACAACTCGAATTGAGTATTGCAACCTTCATACAAAGGTCGTTGAGCAGCATCTAAAATTTCATAGAACTTCTGAGCTTCTGCATTCGGAGGGATATTCGCGTTCATAGAATCTCCGACAGTGCAATCGAAGGAACCACCTCTCATGGCATCATATACAACATCTTCATATCTATTGTCTTCCTCATCTTCCATAATATGATCACTAATCGAAGCTCTAATATTAGTGTTTAGATTATATGGTTGAACTTCTCCATGGCATGTCCAATACCAATAATCAGCCACAAAACCATTTGCGAGCATATCTGCATGGACTTCCTTATAATCCGCATACCTCTTATTCTTGCACTTCCGACATGGGCACCTAATCTGTCGACTTCCTAAAGATTGGATATTCGATTTTGCGAACTCTATGAATTGATTAACCCCAACTAACCACTCTGGGTTGAAATCCCTTCCAAGCATACGGTTGTACATCCAACCACGTTGAATACGAATATCCATCTAGATTCTACATTATTTTTTTAACATTATTTACCAAATAGTTAATACATGACTATCGATTGATACCATTTAAACATTAATAACATAAATGATTTATAAAAATAAAGAAAAAACCCTTTACCTCAATCAAATAAAAGTTTGTTTCATACGTTTATGAACATATTATGTTTCAACATTTGTAATCAATCCATATACATCACCAAAAACTTCAACCAAAATAAACATACTTCACACACAAAAAATTCAATTTCATCACACAAATAATCTATAACCACCACTACTGTGGATACAAGTGATTGTCTTTACAGTTGTCAAGATGCTTAGGCAAGCCGAGGTCAATAGCATGATCCAGTAAAAAGTGAGAAAAGAAAAAACAAATCTAACTTAAATCTGGTATAAATTAGTTTTACTTATCCATTGATATATCTATCTTTATCTGTATATAATATATTTAATTTTCAAATTATCAAAACTTGCTTTGACCATTCCTTGATACTATGTACAATTGCCAACCCAATTTTCGATTATTTATCTATTTAATCTTCTTGCTTCAAAAAAAAAAAAAGTTAAAGAGACCTTTTCCTTTAATACTCATTAACTTCTTACTTTGAAATGTGACAGTGGGCACTTAGTTGTATCAAACAAAGAAACATAGTTGTTTATCGGTAAAAAGGAAAACAGGGGACTCAACAACTCAATTAAAAATCAATTGCATATTTTGTAAAATTACATTTTTAGTCCCATATTATGGTATCCTCAACACTTTTGGTCCCATCCCCTTTCACTAATAGTAATTTTACCCTTTTGTTTGTTGGTAAAAATCCAAGGGGTAGATGGAAAATTTTCAAGTATAGGGGTAGATACCCTTCTTTTTAGCATTTTCAAAAAAATAAAGTGCTAAAAGGAGGAAAATGTTGAATCTTATTAGACTAAAAGCACAATTTTGTAATTAGACTAAAAGGAGCAGAAAAAATGTACTAAAAGGCCGGGCCAAAAATTTTTAGTACTAACCCTGTTTAGTTTCTAAAAATGTTATTACAGAAAAAATGTTAGAACAAAGATACTAAAAATGCAGAAAAAATGCAATTAGACTAACCCTGTTTATTACAGAAAAAATGCAATTAGACTAAAGGAGCAGCCATTTCTTCAAAAAATTGAAGAACTTACTTGAAGGAAGAAGCTAACGGGTCGGGCTGGCCGTGGTGGAGTACTCACGCGGGTTCGGGCTTGCGGCAGGGGCGGCGGAGTGGATCTACCATGGTGGAGTCGCCGGCTGCGGGAAGGACTAGGGCTGCGGCTGTTGTTGGGCGGCTGCGGGAACGACTTGCTGCGGCTGCCGGCTGCGGGAACGACTTGCTGCGGCTGCGGGAAAGAGCTAAGGTTGCCGCTGCCGAGAAATGGAGAGTGAAGGAGGGTGCAGCGGGAAATGAATTAGGCAGAAAGAGAGTTTGAGGAGGGGTGGAAAAATTAGGGCTTTTCAATTATTTTAGGAAACATTTGAAAATACATGATTCTAGTAGGAAAAAAATGAAATAATTATTTTACTATATTTATCTTATGTTATATTTATTGTATTTGTGGATTTTGTAATATAATTGTGTTTGTTTTTTTTTTAAATTTTTTTTTTTTTTTTTTGAGAAATAAGTATATACTACTTCGGTCGAGTTTGGTATATAAAATCAAACACAGAGGGGGTTTTGGGAATTTAAAATGACACATAGGGGATTTTTTGGGAGTTAAACAATGTATAAATGTGTTTTTGTCTTTCGAAGTCACAGGTAGAATTGTCATATCAAAAGCAAAATATGAACAAATACTTGTAATTTTGGCGTTTGAAACACTCTCTCTTTTTTGGGGGTGTATTTGACACTTATTTGAAATTTTAGGGGGTTTTTTTAGAGTTAAAATATTGAGGTTGTTCGAAATTAAATATGGTTAATTAGTTGCTTGAAATTCATGATTAATTAGTTAATTAGAATGTAATTCAAAATTAATAATGACTATATATGGTTATATGCGTATATTCATGAGATTATTCGCAATCAGATTGATTGACTATCGATTTGTAACATTAATGACCAATTGTTGACCTTAGAGGTGTATATATACCTTGAGGTTATTCAAAATCAAATTCATACTTGGCTCGAAAATTTAATTAAAATTGTAGGTTATATATATATGTACATTTAGCTAGGTTACTCGCATCAGATCAATTGACCAAAATTCAGTCCATATTGAATTTATAGTAAAAGAAATGTCCTTTTAGAACCAAATGCAAAATAAAAATTAAAGATTGAATTATTTAATAAGAAAATTTAGAATCACGTAAACAAACTCATGTAAATTTTAGAGTTGAACTCACATAACCTAATAAGAATTATATGATTATTGATTTGTAACATTAATAACCAATTGTTGAATACATGTACATTGAGGTTATTCAAAATTAATCGAAGATCTAAACGGGAGACTAACTTGTACATAACCACTAATCCCTACATGTACAAATCAAAGTCTAGGGAAAATTATTTCGAAATTTCGTCAATTGAAGATCAAAATGGGAGACTAACTTGTATAAGACCACTAACCCCTCCGTAAATCAAAGTTTAGGGAGAATTATTTCAAAATTTCGTCAATCGAAGATCCAAATGGGAAACTAACTTGGCTCTACAATTCTAAACTATTGCAAAAAGTGATTTAAATCGATCAGAATTTATGAAAAATGAGTCAAGTCAATGAAATCTGCAATAATATGGATCAAAATATTTTTATATTCTATATTTATTATTATTATTTTGCATAGGAAATAATTAAGTTATTATTTTTTATAGAAAATAATTAAAAAAAAAATTTAGTTATTTTTCGATGACTGAATTCCGTCGGAAAAAATCAAATAATTATTTTCCGACGACATTTTTCCATTGGAAAATATTTAATATTTTTTAATTATTTTTCGACGGCTAAATTTCGTCGGAACAAAATAAATTATTATTTTTTATAAATATTTTCCGACGGATTTAAATCCGTCGAAAAATAAATTTATTTTTTGTATATATTTTCCGACCGATTTAGATCCGTCAGAAAATAAATTTATTTTTTGTATATATTTTCCGACTGATTTAAATCTGTCGGAAAATAATTTATTTTTATTTTTCATTATATTCCGTCGGATATTAGTTAATTTATGTTTCGTTTTGCTTTTTATAAATATTTTTCGACGGAAATATAATTCCGTCGAAAAATAATTAATTTTTTATTTTTTATTATTTTCCGACGGAAAATTTCCGTCGGAAACCTTTTAAATTTTATTTTTAATTTATTTTTATTGACTTTTCCGGCGGAGTTTATACCCCGTCGGAAATTCTGTCGGAAATTTCCGATGAATATTATTCCGTTGGAAAATTTGTCGGAAATTCCGACGGAAATTTGCTCGTCGAAAATTCCGTCGAAAATTTCCGACGGAATTTTCCGTCGGAAATTCCTGTTTTTTTTGTAGTGATGCTTGTTGTACACCGTGCTGTCCTGATTTTCTTTTCGATTTAATTTTGTTATTTTCTTACTTCGACCAACAACTGATCTAGGCCCCCACCATTCCGTTTTTCCTTTTCTCTTCGCGGCTATTGCCTGTTGTGCTCTGTGCTATTCGTTTTTTCTCCCCCATTCCTTTCTTCCTTTTTTTTTTTTAATCTACCTTCAACTTGCTCTTTCTTGTACCTATTGTATTTAGGTGTCCTCATTATGAGGCCTAGGTTTGTTGACTTAGAGTACTCTTTTCTTCCCTCTCATGATGGTTTTATCATTTTTTTTATAATTTTTTTGTGATGGAATTATTTTTTGCTCCGATTTATTCTTATTATATTTTGAAGGTTCATTGTATTTTGTTTGTTGGCGTCTTCTTTTTCCAGTAGGTCTACACCGTCTTTCTCTTCCAATGGCGTGCTTTCTTTGTCCTATTAAACTAGGTTTTCACAGTTCCATTATTAATTGATACTTATTTAGCAGGTAATTTTTGGGGGCTATTTTTATTTTTATTTGGTTTCTTCTAATGTTATAATTGGGTTAACGTTTGGTATTATTACTTCCCGCAGGTTCAATCTTACTCAAATGTATTTATTGTTTATTATTTGGTGTGGACTTGGTTTGTCTGTTTGTTCTCAAAAGTATTTATTATTTATTCCTTGGTGTGGACTTGGTTTTTCTGTTTGTTTGAGCCAAAATTTGTTAATGTTGTCTACCAATGATTTTGCGAGACTGTTTGTGTATTTATTGTGTTAAGGCTAATTTTTTTATTTTCTCTTTTTTTTTTTCCCCTGTTGCTTGGGGTTGGATTGGCTCGGGATCAGGTTTTGGTGTAATGTTATTTGTTTTAGTGTTTCTGAAGCCTTTTTTTTTTTTTTTTTCGTCTCTTGTTTTCTTAAAATCTTCTTGCTATTTGTTTGTTGAGACATAATTTGGGATTCATAATAAGTTGATCTTATGGATCGCAAAAGTGATCCAAAATGTATGCGTAATGAGAAAGATAGAGCTAGGTATGCTTCTATGGATTTGTCCTCCAAAGAGGAGTTACTTGTTCGGAAACTGCGGTCACGTGTTTCGTGCTCTTCTGTGTCTCCTGTGATTCCTGAGTCCTATGTGGATGTTGATCCTGTTTCTTCATCCACTGTTCCTGATATATTAATTGGAGGCTTGCATTTTGAAATTGAATGAGCATGCGCATGTGGACAATCGTGAGTGTTTTTAATTAAACGATGGATCAACGTATTTGTGAACTATTCTTGTTGATGATGTGAGTTGTGAACAGCGTGTGAGTTATTTGTTTTTTTATTTCTAGATTGATTTTTTCCATTGTTTGTTTATATTTTCTTTATATTTGCTTTTTTAAATTATTGCAGATGCATTGGGAAAAAATACTCCTTCTTTCGGGTGTGGTACTTCTGATGGTGTGCATCGTGAGTACTTTTATTTTTTGTTCTATGCATCGATCTTATTTTTTTATTTATTTTATGTTTAATTGATTTTATTGCATCAGATTCTGGTATTGTTTCATCTTGCAAAGGTTCGTTTGAGATATGCTTCTATGGATCCAATGGAGAAGTCTGCTTTCTCGAGCAAGCGCCGTGCCAATATCCTCTTCGTTGAAACACTACAAGAAAATGCACTTTTGGTTACAAAGCAATTGTAACTAATGAATAATTCGTTACAGAATGTCATTTTCTTGTAACAAAAGTTTATCTCTTCACAAAAAGAGGATCTTTTTGTAATGAAAAATTGATTTTGTTACAAAAAGTTAAAATTTGTTACAAAAAAGTGTATTTTAGGCATAGTAGTAAGTATCGTGCGATACACGATATGTGTCGTACGATACGAAACGATTCGGAGCCTTGCCGATACAACTCGCCGAAATAATCGCAGGGGTGTTTTTCTCGGAACGATTCAGGCACGATACGATACGAATCGCATGTATCGCGATACATGGGAGATACATACGGTTTTTTTTAATTTTCGGATCATGGGTCGACCCGGTTTTTTTTAACAGCCAAACCCTCCATTTTTTACCCTAATTTCAAATTTTTTCACCTATCTTTGTGCCGCTTCTTTTCTCCCAAGTAAATCCCAGATTTTTTTTACTTCATTTCATTAATTTCTAAACATTTTCATCTAATTTCTTGGTCAAAAAATCAAAATATTGCGATTCCCATAGAAAATATCGCGATTCTAGTCCGATTCTTGTTCGATTCAGACCGATTCACTCCGATTCAAATCCGAAATTTGGTGGTTTCGGGCTTCGGCACTATTCCGGCGTGTTCAAACTTGGTTTTGGTCATCTAAGCTTTGTTAAAAAATTCGTCCCTTCTGTCTAGGTGCATTAATAATTTAATATCCTCTTTGCTCACTAGTCCACCAATTATGTAGATAAACTGTTCGATGAAATGTTCTTACAAATTCTTGTTGTAAATGGTGTTACATGTTCAGTTTTTTCTTTAATACTTGGAATTGGAACTTGTACAAGTTGATTGGATTATATAATCAATCCATTAATTTAGGTTTTTGTTTTTTTGTACTTTTGTTGCTTTAATTTATCATTTTTTAATGCTCTTTATAAAATTTCAAAAAGCATAAGTAATTAAGTATTGAGATTGACAATTTACGGTGTATAGTTATATAGAGTTATAGAATTTATTTGGTTATAATATAAGTATTTAAGTAACTTTATTTGTTTGATAATTGTAGTAAAATTTCATTTGTTTGGTTGAAACCTTTCGGTATATATTAAGATCAATAATTTTATATATATGTGGTTTGAATGTCTGATTATTGATGCTATTATTTACTTGTTATGCTTGAATGTGCTAGTTAGCTCTTTTGTTGATTAAATGAAACTTGATGCTACATGGAAGCATTGTCAAAATGTTGAGGGGGTAAAGAAGGAGAAGGAGGAGGAGATAAGCGTAGGCTTAGAGTACAATGCAATTATTGCTCGCATCAATGTTGGGGTGGAACAACAAGGATGAAACATCATCTTGCCTGGACAAAAAAAGATGTTATTGCATGCACAAGTGTTCCCGATGATGTTAAAGCATTTTATGAGAAGTTTTTTCAAACTAAACAAGAGATCAAAGAAGCTACTAATCTTGAAAGCTTGAGTGAACAAGTGGAAGATGTTCCTAAGGAAAAAGGAGCAATAGAGAAATTTGTTTCTAAAGGTGGAGAAGGATTATCCAAAATGCTTAAGCAAATGACAATGAATGAAGCTTTGAAAAATCGGGACCTAGTTATTCGAGATATATGCCGGTGCATATATGGTAATGATTTACCATTCAATTTGGTGAGAAGTCCGTTGTTCAAACAAATGATAAAATCGATTGGTGAATATGGTAGAGGTTTGAAATCTCCCTCTTATCATGAAGTGAGAGTTTCTTACTTAAAGAAAGAAGTTGATCATGTCAATGAAGATCTTGAAATATATAGAAAAAATTGGAAGAAATGGGGATGCACGCTAATGTGCGATGGTTGGAGTGATGGGAAATCAAGATCACTGACCAATTTCTTAGTTAACAGTCCAAGAGGGACTATTTTTTTGAGATCCGTCGACACTAGTGATGTGATCAAAGACGGTCAAAAAATGTTCGAATTGTTGGACAATGTAGTTGAGGAGATTGGAGAAGAAAATATAGTCCAAGTCATGGATCAAAATTTCCATCTTTTCCTTCGAAAACATCGAAAAGTTTTCGTTTTTGAATCAAGTGAAACGAAAATAAGATGTAATTTCGAAACTATTTGTTTGCCTTAAACTCTGTTATTTATCTAAATTTAGGAACTTTTATTAAAATTTTCCTTAGTGTTTCCGAAACGTCTCGAAAAGTTTCCAATATTTGACTGACCGAAACATACACTTGAAACGAAATTTTGATCTATGGTCCAAGTTGTGACTGATAGTGCCTCCAATCTTGTAGTAGCTGGGAGGAAACTAGAAGAGAAGAGAAAATATTTGTTTTGGTCTCCATGTGCAGCCCATCTCATCGACTTGGTGCTAGAAGACATTGGGGAGATTCCGGTCTTCCATAGTACCATCACAAAAGCAAAAAGGGTCACAAAATTTATTTACAGGCATCAGTGGGTCCTTGTTTTATTTAGAAAACACTTAGAAGGAAGAGAATTAGCAAAACCTGGAGTTACACGGTTTGCTACAACTTTTCTTACATTAAATCGATAGTGGAGCAAAGGGATGCCATTAGAACTTTATTTGCTTCAACAGAATGGAGAACTAGTTCTTATTCTAGTAGAGTTGAGGGAAACAAAGTGGAGGACATAATTTTGACTGATAGAAAATTTTGGATGGCCATCCAATATTGCTTGAAGTGTGTGAGTCCACTTGTCAAACTATTGAGGCTTGTAGATGGTGATGTAAAGCCGGCCATGCCATATATTTACCAAGCAATTGATAGAGCCAAGGAGCAAATAGCCAAGAACTTCAGTCATAAGTTCGAACACTATAAGAAGGTGTGGAAACTTATTGATGACAGGTGGGAGAAGCAAATACACAGACCTCTACATGCAGCCGCATACTTTCTTAATCCTCAGTACATGCTCGTTAAGTTTTATGCAATTAGTTCTTTTCTTAAAGATTAATTTAAATTTATATTCAATTTAAAAAAATAAAAAATCTTATTATTGTTTTATCAGGTTGCGTTTTAGTGAGACATTTAAGTGTGATAGTGAAGTTCGTGTTGGTTTATACAAAACCATTGAGAGGATGTATCCCGATTTAGAAATTGAGATTGATAGACAGATTGATAAATTCAGAGATTCGAATGGGCTTTTTGGAATGCGTATAGCCGTGCCGACAAGGGATAAAAAGCAACCTGGCAAAGTTTTAACTTTCTAATTTCATAATTTTAAACTTTTATTTTTAATCATAAAGTAGTAACATACATTTTCTTTTTTTAAATAGCTCTTTGGTGGGAAAGCTATGGTGGAGAATGTCCGGAGCTACAAAGATTATCTATGAAAGTTTTGAGTCTCACATGTAGTGCTACCGGATGTGAAAGAAATTGGAGCGTGTTAAAAAATGTGCATACAAAGAGAAGAAATCGTTTAGAGCAACAAAGGTTAAATGCTTTAGTTTTTGTGAAATACAATCTTCCGCTTGATGTGAGACAAAAACGACGAATAGAGCAAGGAGAGTGGATCACTGACAATGAGGACCCATGCTTACATGAAAGCTTCACTATTGAAGAAGGAGCTCCAAGTCTAAAAAGAAAAAGAAGTACATTTATTTAATTTAAATTTACAAATCTTAAATCGCATATCATTAAAATTTAACTTTTACATAGGTCCAAGAAATTTAAATGTCAATGCCAATGCCAATATGAGAGGAAAAGCTAAAGTGGTAGAGATTGAAGATGTTGTCAATAAGAAGGGAAAAGCCAAAGTAATAGAGATTGAAGAGGTTGATGAAGATGAGGAAGATGAAGAAGAAGATTTAATGACATTGGATGATGAATTAGATCTAAATGACATTATTGGAGATAATCTTTAGTTTATTTATGATAAAATTATCATTTGAATTGATATTTTGATGTTAATTTAGTAAATATAACTATTTATTTTTATTTTGTGACTTAAAGGTCAAACTTGTAACTAAAGGTATACACCTATATGATGTTTTTGACTTTAATTTGTTAGTCTTTACATGTTTCTATTTTTTTTTATTATGAAGAATATGTGATTTATGCATTTTTTTTATAACTGATTTGTATCTTATGATATGATACACGATACACAATTTGAGTCGATACGATACAAGGGCTCATCGATACGCGATACGATTCACGGTTCAATAACTATGATTTTAGGTAACAAGGATGTAAACTTGCCGCAATATACAATGTTTCGTCACCAAAAGATCGGATGTTAGGTAACGAATAAATATTTCTTTACTATAGTTAAAAATTTTGTTACAAAATATTTTTTTTTATGTAACAAATGAAACCGTTGTTACAAAAAGTCATTATATCAAGAAATAAGGGTTTTTTTTTTTTTTTTAAAAAAAAAAGTAAAAAACATTACTAAATTAATATAATAAAGGGGTTAATATCCAAATCCCAATATCCCATTGTTATATATATAATAACTTTTCCCTTTTTTTCACTTATTTTACTTTTAGCACAAAGTTTTAGGTAAGAGTCGAAAAAGTGAAACTTTTAAGTATTATTTACTTTATATACCCTAAAAAATAGTGGTTGAGAATTACTGGTGTCAAATCGATCATTACTTTATAGGGTGATTTACACTCAGACCCCCTCAGGTTTGTACATATTACAAGGAACCCCCCGTTGTTTCAAAAATTACAGGGACACCCCCTCAGGTTTGGTCATATTACAAGAAACCCCTTACGACGTTCAAAACATACGGAATATGATGACGTCAACAAAAAAATTTGATTTTCCAAATTTACCCCTAGCTAAATATACCCACATGGGGTGTCTATGTGATAATATTATACCACTGGGGGTGTCTATGTAATAATTTCATACCACGGGGGGTGTATTTGAAACATCGGGGGGTTTCTTGTAATATGCCCGAACCTGAGGGGTCTAAGTGTAAATCACCCTACTTTATATGTGAAGGGTCAAATTTTGCGTTCTTTATATAAAGCTCTTGAAGAGAGTTTTCTAATGGTACAAGTTTCGGTTCATGAAACGCAATAAATAATATGTAGAATTAACAAAGTTTCTTGATATATAATTAATAATCAAAATTAAATCATATGTCAAAATCTACAAGGAATCATGTTATAATAATTTCACATATATATATTATAGGGCATGTAAATATGCTATGGTAAAAAAAATTGGAGCATAATTTTAAGCATACCCGAAATCATCGTTAAAACTCAATCACATGTGAAAAAGTCCTTCAATTTTGATATTAAATGTGTTTTTTTTAAGGTTTAATACCAAATGTCTAAAGTTGGTAAAAGTTTAATATGAAAAATGTAATTTCATAAAAAAAAGTAAAATAATATTTTGCTTATAGAAAAAAAAAAAAAAAGCCAAATAAAACATTTAATTTTTTATTCACAAATATGTAAAACTTGGCCCTCATCACCAAGTTATACTGGCGGAAATATTTCCCCCTAAAATTGGTTTCCCTCTCACTTTTTCTTTTGCGCCTTTTCATTTATTTATTTTCTTATTACTAACTAATTAAACAAACAAAACTAAGATGAGGATTATTAGGATTCTAAAATTTATTGTCACTCGCTATTCGATTCCTTATCTTGCTTCAATTTTTTGGGTCTTTGTGTGAGCTA
The DNA here is from genome assembly GCA_003313485.2 of Penstemon barbatus. Classification (NCBI taxonomy): domain Eukaryota; kingdom Viridiplantae; phylum Streptophyta; class Magnoliopsida; order Lamiales; family Plantaginaceae; genus Penstemon; species Penstemon barbatus. The sequence goes on from CM064877.1 coordinate 40,353,312, forward strand.
ATTGAAGGAAAATCAGCTGTCCATCTTGCCGTTACTAAGCTCTCTATTTGATAGTTACAAAATCTCTTGCAATATGGTAAATCCCTCTCTATTTTGTATCTATGAACTTTTATTTTCGTTTTTCTTTTTTCTTTTTACCTCTGAAATTTGTGGCTAGCTTCTTTGTTATTTTTTCTGAAACGATTCTCTAATTAACATGGGTTCTTTCAAAAAATTTATGAAGTTAGAGTATTAGAAATATTTTTAATATAAGATAATGGAGCAAGTGGTGTTTGGGCTAGAAATAAACTGATTATTTCAAGTTTTATGTGGTTTAGTAAGTTATTTGAAATTTTTGTGATTTCAATTGTCAAGTTATTGTACTTAAATTTACAAAAGTTTTGTAAGCTTAGTGGTATTTTAAATTCTGCTATATCATGTGCTTTTTATTATTGTATATGTGAGTGGTGTATTACCTTGTGTGGATGGATATATGCACAATATTGGACCCTCCAACACTTTTGGTCTTTTACTTTATGAAATTACAGATCAGATTCAATACTAATATGCGCCTATGGTATGATTTTTTAAAATATTATACACCTTTTGTCTCATAAAATAGTATTTGTCTAATACCTTTGGCCTAATAGGTCTTTCTTAATTGCAATTTTAATTTAGATGGAAATGAGGCGATATCGATGGCCCAAAAGTAAAAGATACTAATAAGACATATAACTAAATTTTACTACTCATTCTTGCAGCTATGGATAAAAGTAGGGTTGATGAAAAAGATAGGTTCTCTTCTACATATATTAATGGTGTGGAATCATTTTTTAAATTCTTAATGGAAAATGCAATCGGCTCTGATAATAAAATTCTTTGTTCATGTAATGAATGTTGAAACATAAAACGTAAAAATCTTGTTGATGTGAAAAGAGATTTGCACTTGAAAGGATTTTGTATATTCTACAAAGACTGGATATTTCACGGAGAGCATAAAATTCCACGTTTTTCATTTAGACAAAATAGCCAAACTAATGATCCTTTACAATGTCAGACTAGTGATTCTCAACAAACTGAAAATCTTGTTTTTGAGGATCAAAACGAGCATGATGATCAAGAGATTGATGAATTATTTGACTTGATAGGGGAGATAAGAGATGCCACTACAAGAAATTTGACTTTTGGCTACGAAAAATTTCATCGCTAAATATCATAATTTCGTCGCTAAAGTGTATTAGGGATGAAATATTTCCGTTGCTCATATTGTCTCCAACTCCGCGTTGCTAATAGTCTTCAGCTACGGTTTATATGATATCGTCGCGAATTGTGACTATTTGCATAATATCGTCCCTGAATATGTGTTATCGTGTACGGCATATTTCGTCACAAAAACTTAATAATACTATACCTAAAATGTGTGGTTCGTAGCTAAATATCTATACTTTGGGGACGAATAGTATGCGTACCCAATTCGTTTAATATTTGGGGACGCCCGATTGTGTACCCAAAATGTGAATCTTTCTCGCACCCAAAAAGGTAAGTCTTTGGGGACGCTAAATAGTGTACCCAAATTATTTAGTATTTGGGGACTTTACTTAGCGTCCCCAAAAGTATTTGGGGACTTTACTTAGCGTACCCAAAAAGGTAATTCATTTGGGGACACTATTTAGTATTTGGGGACGCTACTTAGCGTACCCAATAAGGTAATTCTTTGGGAAAGAAATATTTTCATACCCAGCTTTGCAAATTTGCATTTATCTGCCATCAATAGGCACATATAAAAATAAAATATTATTTTATCATGAAACTTCTTCAATTTAAATTTCTAAATCATAAAAGGCTTTCATTATCATTGGAAATATAGTTGAATCTATATATAATATCAATGCTTCACTTAGAACCAAAATAGATACTAGATCTCTAATTCAAACAAAAATATAGATCATAATAGATACCAGATCTCTAATTCAAACAAAAACATAGATCAAAATAGATATCAGTGAATTTGTAATATCGGGGGGGTTTACGATATTTGTATATATATTTAGTAGGGCTCTGTTACTTTATTCCGGATGGATCGATTACAAAGAAAAGCATTAATCAAGAACAAGAAGTAAAACCACAAACAAAGCTAAGAACACACCGATATGGAGATCAAAAGCTATGAATAATATTGAATCTTATTCGGTTGTGCTGCAATAAGCAGTGTATAATCATGTATTCTTGAAGTTGAGGGATTTCGTAGTTGTTTAATACAATGATTAACTAGGTATTTATACAATGTTAAACCTAGCGTTACAAGGAAACATAGTCCTAATAGGACTCGGCCCAAATGTCCTTCATGGGTCCGGAATATTGTCTTCTGATCGAAGAGAGCTGTATTCGGTCTGGTCGATGAGATGATCTTGAACAGCTTGATTTGGTCGAACTGATCTCAATGTCTTTAGTCGATAGTACATTATGTAGGGTGCGAAATAGCCCCCATCAGTACTCCCTCACTTCTTCGAGCGTATAGATAATAGAAGCTCGTAGAAGTAGATAAATTTTCACGACCGTTTGTTTTCCATGAATGGAGCCTCGTTAAAAACCTTTCTTAAGAAAAAACCCTGTGGGAAAAAATCTTAAGTAAGGAAAAGAGTGCTACATATCATAGATAGTCGTTTTCTCTGCCGATTACGAATCGCCACGCGTCTATTCAGGAGGTTCTTTATATCCTACCGTTTTTGGCGGGAATATGATTAGCTGCGATGAGTTCGAAACGTGTTTTCTCATTTCATTATAAATAGGTGACTCTTAAGTTCGCCATTCTTCCTTTATACTTCCTTATAATTCGTAGTTATTTTCCTGCTTGGTCGTTCATCACGCGAAATTTTTCCTTTTATCGACCTTCATTTTCCGAGAACTAGAATACATGGCTTCTACAAGAAGATCTTCTTCTAGAGAGATTGTCGCCCCCGATAATGAGGAGGAGTTGCATTCTAGTCTTTTGGGCGAACAATCTACTGTAACCGACTTCGTCGTCCCTGTAGAGGATACCTTCAAGGTACGAATCCTTACTGACGCGGATGTGGCTGCCCGAGCCAAAAAGGGCAAAGGTACTGTTCCTCAGATTTCTGAACCAATTGAGGATGTTGCTTGTGCTTATACAGTGGAAACATTTCCGGAGGTTGTGAATAATTATACCAAATATTTCCCGGAAGGTTCCGAGATAATTCTTCCTTCCCCTACTGATAGGGTCACATCTCCACCGGAGGGATGTCGAGCTTTTTATTCGGCCCACTTTAATAGCGGACTGCGTCTTCCCTTGTCTCCCCTTTTTCTTGAAGTTTTGAAAACTTTCACTGTGTGCCTGACACAGCTGGTTCCAAATTCCGTTGCTTTTGTAGTTTTCTTTTCTGTTTTGATGATCGCAAAGGGGTTTAAACCTTCTTTTCGTAATTTTACGCAACTTTTCCGCTTCAATATTTCTAGTTCTTCAAATCGTGGATACTTCTTCGCTAGTCAGCGGCCTAGTCGAGCGATCTTTGACGCCCCTGTTTCTAGTAATCCTTCATGGAAATCTCATTTTTTCTTTGTTCGTCCTTCGTCTAATCTTTGCTTGGCGGATGGTTCGAGCGTGCCTTTTTCATGGGATCATGATTCCAGTTGGATTCCTGGAGGTCGCTTACCGACAGGTGAACTAGTTCCCGACGATGCAAAGTTTATCGCTGAGATCTCCGAAATGCGTGCAAACAAATATCAAAGTGCTCTTCTGATCGGGGAAGCTTTCCTTCGTAAGGCGGGGTTAAGTGTTCACAACTTTCCCATCAATTCATCATCTGAACTTCTTGGTTAGTACTTTATTTTAGCCTGGTGTTGTGATGATACCGTTTATAGGGAAGATAAATAACTTATAATTTATTTCTTTTTCAGCTGATATGGTAGAAAACTCTCGACACTCTTCGAAGGGAAAAATGGTGTTGTCGAAATCTTCCAAATCCGTAGAGAACGCCCCTATTGAGCAGAGAGCATCACGAAAAAGAAAGTTGGAGTTAGGTCATGAATCTGAGGAGGACAGAGAGGAATCTCCAGAATCTCTTCATGAGCCCCCTATTCGTCAGGGCACGGGATCCGGTTATCCTCCTCTTCATCTTAGAACATCTTTGGGTGTCCGAGGATGTCGCACCTGGTCGATGCCTCATCCTACTAATAATCCAGTTGATAGAAAGAGGAGTTATTACGGACGCTCTGGCCACGATCTTTCTTTAGTTGGAGATAAACATCCAAAACCTACCCTTGTCGAAATGATCGAGGATCATTTAGAGGGAAAAAGGGCCGCTGGTTATTCCGAGAAGGACTCTCTTATTCACGATGATAATGAGAATGCGATCGATAAGGCAACCCGTGTTCTTTTGTCTGGTGTTTTTACTCGCGATCTGAATAAGCTTCTTCATAAGGATCCTCTGGAGAAATTCCAGCGAGCTTCTCTTTATGCTGAAAAGGTGATATCTTTTTCCTTTGATCATGCTAACATATAATTTTTAAAGGTCTTCCTTAATTTACTAATCCATCTCTTTTTCTTGCTTTCTTTGTTCGTCCAGACTAAAACTTGTCTTGCGTCATACGCCTATGAAAATGCACTTTGGAAACAACAGTGCGAGTTCCTGGAGGAGAAGAATAAAGCTTTACTTCGTAAATCCTCCGGTTCAGAGGTTGGTCCCTCGACATCTTCTTCCGTTCCCGTCATAGAGACTCCTGCTACCGGGACTGAAGATCAAGAAATGATGAACAGGGTGATGGAGGTTTCTCGTGCTCAAGAGCAGGCCAATCAAATGGCTAGAAAGTTAGAGGAATTCCAGTTACAGAGCACGGCTCGAATTAGTGAGCTCGAATCTCAAGTGTCAATCCTTGAAACTTCTTTATAGGAATACGAAAAGGATGTTCCACTTAGTGGACTTAGGGATCGATACGGTAGGAATCCTGACGAAAGAGTTGTTCGTGAATTCCTTAATTCTCCTGTTCATACGGCGTTGGTGTATCGGATGGTCGGTCCTTTACTCGAAAATACTTTTAAGAAAGCGATTCATCAGCTGGTCGCCCTGGAGATGATCGACGACCGTCGAAAGGAGTATTTTAAGGCTGCTCACATTCGGTTGAATCGCTACGGAGAACTTTATTCTTCTTCTGAGGTTCCAGATGTTGTATATCAAGGTTTTCCTTTGGCTCACCTTGTCGAAGAATTTGGAAATCCATTGCCGATTCCTCCTTCCGATGTTAACGAGGAGCTCGATAATACTTTTATTGATCCCGAAGTCGAAGAAGAAGAGGAAGATGATATAGGTATGACCGAGGACGTCGGTAGTGATCAGAGAATTCCAGATAGCGAGCAGGCTTCTTAAAATAGTGATTTTTTGAAATAATCATTGTAATTATTTACTCGTAGGTTTTAATTGTAATTTTACCCTTTTTTCTCTTTGTACCTTAAACGTTTCGTATTCTGTCAGTCGCGTCTTTTCACATTCGCCGTAATAATTCAGACAAGTCATTAAATTCGCCGTAATCATTATGCGTGTGTCTTTTCAAATTCTAGCGTTTGCTCCAAGGTCAGTTCTTCTGTTTCGCGCCCTTTCTTTGGGTCTGTCGTGTCCTTTCGTGCAGTATAAATATGAAAGGTAAAAACTTGACTTATTTTTTACTGCTATACTCCTCTCTTAACAGAATACTCTTTCTTTGGCTAGTCGATAAACTTTCTCGATATTAATTTGTATTTTTCCATAATCCGATCATGAGTAACCTTTTTGGTAATACTTCGAAGCGACCTTCTCGTGAGGGCGCTAGAGATAATAGACCCAAAAAACATCGAAGAGATGGGCCGTCGATTGAGCCTCCTCGTTCATCCCCAATAATTAGGTCGGAGATTGATACTCACGTTATTGCCTCCGAACCTCTTTCTGTAGTAAACTCGTCGTTTTCAGAACCAGTCTTCTCTTCTTCCACTCAAATAGGGAGCATGCCTTCCCTTGGTCGGATAGCTTTCGGAGATTCTTCTAACGTGGAGCAGGTTTACAGTATACCTGTTTCATCAGGTTTTTCTTCTTACGAGTATGGAGGGGATTTTGTTAGTTCCCTTCCTTTTTCTACTTCTACTGCCCCAGTCGCCAGCGGAGGGCGAGCTGGTGATGACCTTTTTGTCAATCCTTCCGCAACACAATCTATTTTGCAAGATTGTCCTGAATATTTGTTTCATGATACCACAATAACGGCTACTTCTTTTGAATCTGGAGGACCTTCTGAGGGTCAGTTTGGGTCAAGGTCTGGTCGTCGGACCGTTATTTCTGCTTCAGGCAAGGAGACCTCCGTTAGCCCCGACGAGAGGGGATCTTCTCGTCTGCTAGATGATCGATGTATCTTTGAGCAAGTCAAGGATATTATGTTGTCAGAGACTCCTCGTTCTGATGGTGTCCCTTCCAATAGTGAATTGCCCGGCTCAGTTGAGCCTGATGCTTTGTCATGGGATCTGGGTTTAAGCACTATCTTGCCTGGTGAGCTGAAGAAGCTTGAGGATGCTTCCAACGTACGCCTTGTTCAATCACTGGTGAAGATATGTGAACAGGTGGGCGAGTCTTTTCATTTTTTTATTTGTTTTAGTTTTTGACTTCCTTCTTACGTAAGGATTGTTTTCTTTTTTTTTTTAGGGTAAGTACTTTGCACTCCAGCTGGGTGTGCAAAACGATGAACTGTGGAGAAGTAAAGGTGCTTATCAACGTCGTTTGGAGTCGGAGTTGGCGAAGGTTGCTGGGCAGTCTCTCGAACTGCAGCTTGCCAATGATGATTTGAAAAAATTGCAGGAGGAGAAGTCCGTCTGGGAGAAAGAGAAAAGTGACTTGGTTCAGGCTGCTGCCTTAGCGGAGGAGTCTCAACGGCGGTCCTATGAGGAAGGATATGACGCTGGTTATCTAAAGCGTCAAGAAGAGTTGATGGCTTTTGCTGGCAATATGACTCCTCGGAAGGCTGTTTCTGGTAGTCCGCCTGCTGACCGTTCTTCTCAGTGACCTTTGCTCGACCTGGCAGGCCTTGGACTGTCTCCTTTTTTTTTTTTTTTTTTTTTTTTTTTTTATTTGGTTGCCCGACTTTTGTGCATTTGTTTGGGCTGAAATTTTTGTAATGGGAGAAGCTCTAAATTGGAAATCATTACCTTTTGTAGGCAGATTCTTGCCTTGATCAATCTTCTTTAGTAGATATACTTTGTTATTCTCGTCCTTCCTTTGTGCATAAATATAATGTTTGCTTCAGCAAATCAAATCTTTATACAATGTTTGCTTCTGCAAGTCAAGTCTTTTGTTGATCAAATCCAGTATATTCCTTTGGTTTACACGCACCAGCATGTTTTACGTCATAATTTAGACAATAGGTTATTCATATCGATAATGCCCCTCATCTTGGTCGATGCTCAATCTAAGCCTTGTACTTTTGTCTTTTTGTGACCTAAATCTTATATAAAGAGGCTATTGTCCCTTTGTTGAACTTCGTTTTTCTTTACGTCAACCTAAAGAAAAATATCCCTTTCAATCTCTTCCATGGCCCTTATGTTTCCCAGCATTAATGTTGAACAATATGTTCATTGGCTAGTGTATTATTATATCACTTTCTTGATATGGGAGGAATTGGAAAATGTAGTGTTCACGGCCAGATCTATCCTGTTCAGACCTCCTTAAGCAATTCTTTGGTATGTTAGGCAGTTACGTCCTTGCTGTTTCAAATAAGGAGGACTATTCTCCTGATTTCTATGTCAGATATCTTGGACTCCATAGGAGTTTCTCTACAGCTTAGTCAATGGTCATCCATATGATGTATGAGGCAGTGACGTCCCTCGTATGGTGAACGGTTTGGTCTTTTATCTTTTATCTTTTATCGAGCAACTGTCCTTTTTGCCGCGATTTTAAAGCTTGTATGACTTTGTTTGTGGATTCCAGGTTTTTAAGCCATCGACCATGAAGTATGACCGTTCCGGTATGTCCGATCTGGAGTTCTTTAAGGTTTGCTTGTGTTATTTGGGCGATCGCTTCGATCCATGACCTCTTTTGTTGTCGACCAGTTGAGGCGAATAGATGGTGCCGTTCCAACTTATTTGCATTTATTACGGGGAGTCAAAGGGTCGTATCCATGTCCGTTGATCAAATGCTTTTTCAGCCGTTGGATCCCTTAGATCTACCCCTATAAATAGGGGGGGTGGTTTATATTCTTCATTTGCAATTTCCCAAAAAGGATGGAGATCTCAGATTCCTTAGATTTTATTCTCCCATCTGATCCCATTGTCTTCAAAAAATCACATTATTACGATTTGTTTTTTCAAAATAGTGAAACCGTTCCCAGTCTTGTATTGACGGGTCCCATGTCAGCCCTACCTTGTATCGACGGGTCCCATGAGATCTCTGCATTGGTCTTCATCATCTTAGAGGTCCGTGGTTTCTTGTTTGCACATGGAGGGTTCATACCTGCCAGTCATCCCCGCTCTTGGATGTTACCTCAGGGGTGATGGACCACCGGGGTGGCTGGTAAACTTACCGTTTCACGACGGTCCCGAAGAGATGCTGCTTTAGGATAAAATGTTTTATAGATAATGTAAAAGCAGTATCTTTTCGCGGGTGAGTGAGCATTGCTAGTTATCTGGCTGGTAATGCTCATTTCGTCTGGAAGAACATTTGATCTTCAGAGCCTAGCCATCGAACTAAAGAAGTCGACCATCCTGAGCAGCATGTTTCTTAGGTGGTTCATTATAATCGACGAGGTACTAGGGAGGAGATTGGTGTTTCCGTTGACATTGTCGTGAAGATCGCCGATCTTAGAGGATCATCTTATTTAAATCATTGTAACGATCTTTAAGTAGCATGTAGATCTTTGTAATGTAGGATTTTTGTATGTAACTGATTTGATGAATAAAATATTACTTTTATCCTTCGTATCTTCCTTGTCGTTAATTCTGTCATAATTTATTTACGAGTAGCATTTTCCGAGCAGACGGTTTTATACTCAGTCTTTCTTCAAAACTTCAAGAGTATTAGCAGATCATTTAGATCGTTAGGAACATAGCAAGGAGGTTTTTATTGAGCGGATCAACGTTTACTCGACTCGCTTTTAATTTAGACTTAGGTTTTTAACCCAAAAAGTCTTTTGATCATCGAGGAGTTTTTATTGAGCGGATCAATGTTTACTCGACTCGTTTTTAATTTAGACTTAGGTTTTTTAACCCAAAAGTCTTTTTGTTCGTTGGATATATATCGAGGAGTTTTTATTGAGCGGATCAATGTTTACTCGACTCGCTTTTAATTTAGACTTAGGTTTTTAACCCAAAAGTCTTTTGACACATCGAGGAGTTTTTATGAGCGGATCAATGTTTACTCGACTCGTTTTTAATTTAGACTTAGGTTTTTAACCCAAAGTCTTTTTGTTCGTTGTATATATATCGAGGAGTTTTTATTGAGCGGATCAATGTTTACTCGACTCGCTTTTAATTTAGACTTAGGTTTTTAACCCAAAAAGTCTTTTGACACATCGAGGAGTTTTTATTGAGCGGATCAATGTTTACTCGACTCGTTTTTAATTTAGACTTAGGTTTTTAACCCAAAAGTCTTTTGACACATCGAGGAGTTTTTATTGAGCGGATCAATGTTTACTCGACTCGTTTTTAATTTAGACTTAGGTTTTTAGTACCTGAAAGTCTTTTTGATATATCGAGGAGTTTATATTGAGCGGATCAATGTTTACTCGACTCGTTTTTGACAGTCGGAATGAGGAGTGTGTATTGAGCGGATCAATGTATACTCGACTCATTATAATTTAAACTTAGGTTCACCACCAAAAAGTCTTTAGGTCGATGAGACTGAGCGAGGAGTTTTTATTGAGCAGATCAATGTATACTCGACTCGTTTCGTTCTAATTTCCATCAATATGATTGTGCAATTCCAAGGAGTGTTAACCGAAATAATCGATGTATAGAAAATGCTAAAAAAGATCTTTAATAATTGAACTGTAGGCTAAGGCCTTTGTTACAAGGATTGAAACTTGATAAAGTAAAATAAAACAATGCAGTATAATCTGCTAAAATTTATTTACCATAGTATTTCCTAAGGTTGACAGCATTCCAGGTTCTTGGTAAGGCTGTTCCATCCAAGTGTGCGATTTTGTATGAACCTTTCTTCCCTACACCAATGACGATGTAAGGTCCATCCCAATTTTGTTGTAACTTTCCCACATGCTTGGATACTTCTACCTTTTTCAAGACCAAGTCCCCTTCTTTGAAGGTTCGGATGCGTACTTTTTGATTGTATGCTTTCTCCATATTTGCTTTAGTGGCTTGTAGACGTACATCAGCTTTATCTCTTAAAGCTTCTGTTAAATCAATGTCATTTTCTCTCAACTTTTCATTTTCTTGATCATCGAACATCTCTATTCTTGGCGTTGGGATTAAGGTTTCAACAGGGATAACCGCTTCCGACCCATATACCAAGCTAAATGGGGTTTCCCCGGTTGAGCTCCTTACTGTGGTCCGATTAGCCCATAGTACTCCTGGGAGTTCGTCAAGCCATTTTCCTTTGGCAGCTCCTAATCTTTTTTCCAATGATTTTATTATCTCTCGGTTTGCTACTTCAGTTTGTCCATTTGCTCGAGGATGTCCTACTGAGGTAAAATTCTGTTGAATTCCAAGTTTTGTGCACCATTCTATTATTTGTTTTCCCGCGAATTGAGTTCCATTATCGGAGATAAGGATCCTTGGGATGCCGAATCGACAAACTATGAATTTCCATAGGAAGTTGATAACTTGGAATTGGGTTATTCGTGTGAGGGCGACGCATTCTATCCATTTGCTGAAGTATTCTACAGCGACCAGGACATAGGATTTCTTAGATCTAGCTGCTGGGAATGGTCCCACAATATCCATTCCCCATTGGTCGAATGGCCAGCATACTGGAATTGGGTGCATGTTTTCTGCAGGTCGATGACATATGTTAGCATGGATCTGGCAGTGATGACATTCTTGGACATATTGAGCGGCATCTTTATTGATGGTAGGCCAATAGTAACCTGTCCTGAGACATTTTAAGGCCAATGCTCTTGATCCGCTGTGATTTCCTGCATCCCCTTCATGAATTTCTCGAAGTATATCGATGGTTTGTGATTCAGGGACGCATTTTAGAAGAATTCCTGATACCGATCTTCGGTAGAGTTTTCCTTCTATAAGTGTGTACTTAGGGGCTCGATATCTTATTTTCCGAGCTTCATTTTGGTCAGGTGGTAATTTTCCTTCCCGAAGATATTCTATCATCGGTGTCATCCAGTTTTCTTCGGCTTCTTCGATTTCCATTATATCGACTACTGGTGTTTCATCGATGTCGATCGCCGGTGTATTAGAGATCAACCAGTTGATCACCCGTTCGGTCTTTCCGTCATGGGATCCTGTGAATCTTGATAGCTGATCAGCCCATTTATTTTCCGAACGTGGGATGTTCTGGATACTAAAGCTTTCAAATTTCTCAGCTAGTGTTTTCACTTTGGCGAGGTATTTGACCATATTGAATTCTTTAGCCTCGTATAGGCCTTCAATTTGTCTTTGCACTAATTCTGAATCAGTTAGTACTTTAAGACTTTTTATGTTGGCTTTGATCGCCATCTCCATTCCCGCAATCAACGCTTCATATTCTGCTTCATTGTTTGTTACGACGAAGTCCAATGTTATTGCGTAATTCAAATCTTCTTTATTTGGTCCGGTGAAGTTGATTCCGGCGCCTCCTCCTTCTCGGCACGAAGCACCGTCGACATGCATTAACCAAGTTTGGTTTTCTACGATCAAGACATCGTCGTTGAGGCAACTCGACGATTCAGTTGTCTGTGTCGGTGTTTCTAATATAAAATCAGCCAATACTTGGGCTTTAATTGCGATTCTTGGTTTGTAATCAATTTCGAACTGGCCTAGTTCGATCGCCCATTTAATTAGTCTTCCTGAGGCTTCTGGTTTTGCTAAGACTTGTCTTAGCGGTTGGTTTGTCAAAACCACTATTTTGTAAGTTAAAAAGTAAGGTCGAAGTTTTCGTGCAGCCACCACTAAGGCCAGCGTGAATTTTTCAATTTCCAAATAATTCTTCTCAGCTCCCTGCAATAATTTGCTTAGATAATAGACGGGCTTATGTTCTGAGTCTTCGACTTTAATTAGTACTGAACTAATTGCTACGTCGGAGATGGAGATGTACATATACAATGGTTCTCCTTCCGTTGGTTTTGCCAACATCGGAGGTGTTGTCAAATATTCTTTGAGTTGCTCGAAGGCCTGATCGCATTCTCCGGTCCAAACAAAGTTCTTTGCCTTTCGGAGAGTTTGGAAAAAAGGGAGGCTTTTGTCTGCTGACTTTGATATGAATCTGTTTAATGCTACGATCTTCCCAACTAAGCTTTGTACTTGGGAGATGGTTTTGGGAGGTTTCATTTCAGTTATGGCTCGGATTTTTTCTGGGTTGGCTTCT
>CM064877.1:40365800-40624568 GCA_003313485.2 Penstemon barbatus
GGTCTGCTCTGTTTTTCAGCGTCTTTTGAGGGCCTTTTTGTATATATCACTTCTCCCACTTGTAAATACATCATCCTTTAGGGAATCTTTTGGCCTTTGTTACTATAGTTTTTGGGGTAATTTAGGCATGAGTGGGTGATAGTTTGCTAGGTTATAAGGTAGAAGTTGGAATTAATTCAACAACTCTTGAAACTTACTTACACTTGAAGAAAAGAAAAATATCTCTTGCCTCCATTGAAAAAGAAGAAAAGTTCTTGCTTGGAGCTTTGGTTGGAAGACTAAAGAAACTTGAGAGAAGAGTTGTAGTGGCTTCCATTAAGATTTAACCGGATTTCGTCTGGTTAATTGAATATCAGTGAATTTGTAATATCGGGGGGGGGGTTTACGATATTTGTATATATATTTAGTAGGGCTCTGTTACTTTATTCCGGATGGATCGATTACAAAGAAAAGCACAAACAAAGCTAAGAACACACCGATATGGAGATCAAAAGCTATGAATAATATTGAATCTTATTCAGTTGTGCTGCAATAAGCAGTGTATAATCATGTATTCTTGAAGTTGAGGGATTTCGTAGTTGTTTAATACAATGATTAACTAGGTATTTATACAATGTTAAACCTAGCGTTACAAGGAAACATAGTCCTAATAGGACTCGGCCCAAATGTCCTTCATGGGTCCGGAATATTGTCTTCTGATCGAAGAGAGCTGTATTCGGCCTGGTCGATGAGATGATCTTGAACAGCTGATTTGGTCGAACTGATCTCAATGTCTTTAGTCGATAGTACATTATGTAGGGTGCGAAATAGCCCCCATCAGTACTCCCTCACTTCTTCGAGCGTATAGATAATAGAAGCTCGTAGAAGTAGATAAATTTTCACGACCGTTTGTTTTCCATGAATGGAGCCTCGTTAAAAACCTTTCTTAAGAAAAAACCCTGTGGGAAAAAATCTTAAGTAAGGAAAAGAGTGCTACATATCATAGATAGTCGTTTTCTCTGCCGATTACGAATCGCCACGCGTCTATTCAGGAGGTTCTTTATATCCTACCGTTTTTGGCGGGAATATGATTAGCTGCGATGAGTTCGAAACGTGTTTTCTCATTTCATTATAAATAGGTGACTCTTAAGTTCGCCATTCTTCCTTTATACTTCCTTATAATTCGTAGTTATTTTCCTGCTTGGTCGTTCATCACGCGAAATTTTTCCTTTTATCGACCTTCATTTTCCGAGAACTAGAATACATGGCTTCTACAAGAAGATCTTCTTCTAGAGAGATTGTCGCCCCCGATAATGAGGAGGAGTTGCATTCTAGTCTTTTGGGCGAACAATCTACTGTAACCGACTTCGTCGTCCCTGTAGAGGATACCTTCAAGGTACGAATCCTTACTGACGCGGATGTGGCTGCCCGAGCCAAAAAGGGCAAAGGTACTGTTCCTCAGATTTCTGAACCAATTGAGGATGTTGCTTGTGCTTATACAGTGGAAACATTTCCGGAGGTTGTGAATAATTATACCAAATATTTCCCGGAAGGTTCCGAGATAATTCTTCCTTCCCCTACTGATAGGGTCACATCTCCACCGGAGGGATGTCGAGCTTTTTATTCGGCCCACTTTAATAGCGGACTGCGTCTTCCCTTGTCTCCCCTTTTTCTTGAAGTTTTGAAAACTTTCACTGTGTGCCTGACACAGCTGGTTCCAAATTCCGTTGCTTTTGTAGTTTTCTTTTCTGTTTTGATGATCGCAAAGGGGTTTAAACCTTCTTTTCGTAATTTTACGCAACTTTTCCGCTTCAATATTTCTAGTTCTTCAAATCGTGGATACTTCTTCGCTAGTCAGCGGCCTAGTCGAGCGATCTTTGACGCCCCTGTTTCTAGTAATCCTTCATGGAAATCTCATTTTTTCTTTGTTCGTCCTTCGTCTAATCTTTGCTTGGCGGATGGTTCGAGCGTGCCTTTTTCATGGGATCATGATTCCAGTTGGATTCCTGGAGGTCGCTTACCGACAGGTGAACTAGTTCCCGACGATGCAAAGTTTATCGCTGAGATCTCCGAAATGCGTGCAAACAAATATCAAAGTGCTCTTCTGATCGGGGAAGCTTTCCTTCGTAAGGCGGGGTTAAGTGTTCACAACTTTCCCATCAATTCATCATCTGAACTTCTTGGTTAGTACTTTATTTTAGCCTGGTGTTGTGATGATACCGTTTATAGGGAAGATAAATAACTTATAATTTATTTCTTTTTCAGCTGATATGGTAGAAAACTCTCGACACTCTTCGAAGGGAAAAATGGTGTTGTCGAAATCTTCCAAATCCGTAGAGAACGCCCCTATTGAGCAGAGAGCATCACGAAAAAGAAAGTTGGAGTTAGGTCATGAATCTGAGGAGGACAGAGAGGAATCTCCAGAATCTCTTCATGAGCCCCCTATTCGTCAGGGCACGGGATCCGGTTATCCTCCTCTTCATCTTAGAACATCTTTGGGTGTCCGAGGATGTCGCACCTGGTCGATGCCTCATCCTACTAATAATCCAGTTGATAGAAAGAGGAGTTATTACGGACGCTCTGGCCACGATCTTTCTTTAGTTGGAGATAAACATCCAAAACCTACCCTTGTCGAAATGATCGAGGATCATTTAGAGGGAAAAAGGGCCGCTGGTTATTCCGAGAAGGACTCTCTTATTCACGATGATAATGAGAATGCGATCGATAAGGCAACCCGTGTTCTTTTGTCTGGTGTTTTTACTCGCGATCTGAATAAGCTTCTTCATAAGGATCCTCTGGAGAAATTCCAGCGAGCTTCTCTTTATGCTGAAAAGGTGATATCTTTTTCCTTTGATCATGCTAACATATAATTTTTAAAGGTCTTCCTTAATTTACTAATCCATCTCTTTTTCTTGCTTTCTTTGTTCGTCCAGACTAAAACTTGTCTTGCGTCATACGCCTATGAAAATGCACTTTGGAAACAACAGTGCGAGTTCCTGGAGGAGAAGAATAAAGCTTTACTTCGTAAATCCTCCGGTTCAGAGGTTGGTCCCTCGACATCTTCTTCCGTTCCCGTCATAGAGACTCCTGCTACCGGGACTGAAGATCAAGAAATGATGAACAGGGTGATGGAGGTTTCTCGTGCTCAAGAGCAGGCCAATCAAATGGCTAGAAAGTTAGAGGAATTCCAGTTACAGAGCACGGCTCGAATTAGTGAGCTCGAATCTCAAGTGTCAATCCTTGAAACTTCTTTATAGGAATACGAAAAGGATGTTCCACTTAGTGGACTTAGGGATCGATACGGTAGGAATCCTGACGAAAGAGTTGTTCGTGAATTCCTTAATTCTCCTGTTCATACGGCGTTGGTGTATCGGATGGTCGGTCCTTTACTCGAAAATACTTTTAAGAAAGCGATTCATCAGCTGGTCGCCCTGGAGATGATCGACGACCGTCGAAAGGAGTATTTTAAGGCTGCTCACATTCGGTTGAATCGCTACGGAGAACTTTATTCTTCTTCTGAGGTTCCAGATGTTGTATATCAAGGTTTTCCTTTGGCTCACCTTGTCGAAGAATTTGGAAATCCATTGCCGATTCCTCCTTCCGATGTTAACGAGGAGCTCGATAATACTTTTATTGATCCCGAAGTCGAAGAAGAAGAGGAAGATGATATAGGTATGACCGAGGACGTCGGTAGTGATCAGAGAATTCCAGATAGCGAGCAGGCTTCTTAAAATAGTGATTTTTTGAAATAA
The DNA here is from genome assembly GCA_003313485.2 of Penstemon barbatus. Taxonomy (NCBI): domain Eukaryota; kingdom Viridiplantae; phylum Streptophyta; class Magnoliopsida; order Lamiales; family Plantaginaceae; genus Penstemon; species Penstemon barbatus. The sequence goes on from CM064877.1 coordinate 40,369,532, forward strand.
TCATTGTAATTATTTACTCGTAGGTTTTAATTGTAATTTTACCCTTTTTTCTCTTTGTACCTTAAACGTTTCGTATTCTGTCAGTCGCGTCTTTTCACATTCGCCGTAATAATTCAGACAAGTCATTAAATTCGCCGTAATCATTATGCGTGTGTCTTTTCAAATTCTAGCGTTTGCTCCAAGGTCAGTTCTTCTGTTTCGCGCCCTTTCTTTGGGTCTGTCGTGTCCTTTCGTGCAGTATAAATATGAAAGGTAAAAACTTGACTTATTTTTTACTGCTATACTCCTCTCTTAACAGAATACTCTTTCTTTGGCTAGTCGATAAACTTTCTCGATATTAATTTGTATTTTTCCATAATCCGATCATGAGTAACCTTTTTGGTAATACTTCGAAGCGACCTTCTCGTGAGGGCGCTAGAGATAATAGACCCAAAAAACATCGAAGAGATGGGCCGTCGATTGAGCCTCCTCGTTCATCCCCAATAATTAGGTCGGAGATTGATACTCACGTTATTGCCTCCGAACCTCTTTCTGTAGTAAACTCGTCGTTTTCAGAACCAGTCTTCTCTTCTTCCACTCAAATAGGGAGCATGCCTTCCCTTGGTCGGATAGCTTTCGGAGATTCTTCTAACGTGGAGCAGGTTTACAGTATACCTGTTTCATCAGGTTTTTCTTCTTACGAGTATGGAGGGGATTTTGTTAGTTCCCTTCCTTTTTCTACTTCTACTGCCCCAGTCGCCAGCGGAGGGCGAGCTGGTGATGACCTTTTTGTCAATCCTTCCGCAACACAATCTATTTTGCAAGATTGTCCTGAATATTTGTTTCATGATACCACAATAACGGCTACTTCTTTTGAATCTGGAGGACCTTCTGAGGGTCAGTTTGGGTCAAGGTCTGGTCGTCGGACCGTTATTTCTGCTTCAGGCAAGGAGACCTCCGTTAGCCCCGACGAGAGGGGATCTTCTCGTCTGCTAGATGATCGATGTATCTTTGAGCAAGTCAAGGATATTATGTTGTCAGAGACTCCTCGTTCTGATGGTGTCCCTTCCAATAGTGAATTGCCCGGCTCAGTTGAGCCTGATGCTTTGTCATGGGATCTGGGTTTAAGCACTATCTTGCCTGGTGAGCTGAAGAAGCTTGAGGATGCTTCCAACGTACGCCTTGTTCAATCACTGGTGAAGATATGTGAACAGGTGGGCGAGTCTTTTCATTTTTTTATTTGTTTTAGTTTTTGACTTCCTTCTTACGTAAGGATTGTTTTCTTTTTTTTTTAGGGTAAGTACTTTGCACTCCAGCTGGGTGTGCAAAACGATGAACTGTGGAGAAGTAAAGGTGCTTATCAACGTCGTTTGGAGTCGGAGTTGGCGAAGGTTGCTGGGCAGTCTCTCGAACTGCAGCTTGCCAATGATGATTTGAAAAAATTGCAGGAGGAGAAGTCCGTCTGGGAGAAAGAGAAAAGTGACTTGGTTCAGGCTGCTGCCTTAGCGGAGGAGTCTCAACGGCGGTCCTATGAGGAAGGATATGACGCTGGTTATCTAAAGCGTCAAGAAGAGTTGATGGCTTTTGCTGGCAATATGACTCCTCGGAAGGCTGTTTCTGGTAGTCCGCCTGCTGACCGTTCTTCTCAGTGACCTTTGCTCGACCTGGCAGGCCTTGGACTGTCTCCTTTTTTTTTTTTTTTTTTTTTTTTTTTTTGGTTGCCCGACTTTTGTGCATTTGTTTGGGCTGAAATTTTTGTAATGGGAGAAGCTCTAAATTGGAAATCATTACCTTTTGTAGGCAGATTCTTGCCTTGATCAATCTTCTTTAGTAGATATACTTTGTTATTCTCGTCCTTCCTTTGTGCATAAATATAATGTTTGCTTCAGCAAATCAAATCTTTATACAATGTTTGCTTCTGCAAGTCAAGTCTTTTGTTGATCAAATCCAGTATATTCCTTTGGTTTACACGCACCAGCATGTTTTACGTCATAATTTAGACAATAGGTTATTCATATCGATAATGCCCCTCATCTTGGTCGATGCTCAATCTAAGCCTTGTACTTTTGTCTTTTTGTGACCTAAATCTTATATAAAGAGGCTATTGTCCCTTTGTTGAACTTCGTTTTTCTTTACGTCAACCTAAAGAAAAATATCCCTTTCAATCTCTTCCATGGCCCTTATGTTTCCCAGCATTAATGTTGAACAATATGTTCATTGGCTAGTGTATTATTATATCACTTTCTTGATATGGGAGGAATTGGAAAATGTAGTGTTCACGGCCAGATCTATCCTGTTCAGACCTCCTTAAGCAATTCTTTGGTATGTTAGGCAGTTACGTCCTTGCTGTTTCAAATAAGGAGGACTATTCTCCTGATTTCTATGTCAGATATCTTGGACTCCATAGGAGTTTCTCTACAGCTTAGTCAATGGTCATCCATATGATGTATGAGGCAGTGACGTCCCTCGTATGGTGAACGGTTTGGTCTTTTATCTTTTATCTTTTATCGAGCAACTGTCCTTTTTGCCGCGATTTTAAAGCTTGTATGACTTTGTTTGTGGATTCCAGGTTTTTAAGCCATCGACCATGAAGTATGACCGTTCCGGTATGTCCGATCTGGAGTTCTTTAAGGTTTGCTTGTGTTATTTGGGCGATCGCTTCGATCCATGACCTCTTTTGTTGTCGACCAGTTGAGGCGAATAGATGGTGCCGTTCCAACTTATTTGCATTTATTACGGGGAGTCAAAGGGTCGTATCCATGTCCGTTGATCAAATGCTTTTTCAGCCGTTGGATCCCTTAGATCTACCCCTATAAATAGGGGGGTGGTTTATATTCTTCATTTGCAATTTCCCAAAAAGGATGGAGATCTCAGATTCCTTAGATTTTATTCTCCCATCTGATCCCATTGTCTTCAAAAAATCACATTATTACGATTTGTTTTTTCAAAATAGTGAAACCGTTCCCAGTCTTGTATTGACGGGTCCCATGTCAGCCCTACCTTGTATCGACGGGTCCCATGAGATCTCTGCATTGGTCTTCATCATCTTAGAGGTCCGTGGTTTCTTGTTTGCACATGGAGGGTTCATACCTGCCAGTCATCCCCGCTCTTGGATGTTACCTCAGGGGTGATGGACCACCGGGGTGGCTGGTAAACTTACCGTTTCACGACGGTCCCGAAGAGATGCTGCTTTAGGATAAAATGTTTTATAGATAATGTAAAAGCAGTATCTTTTCGCGGGTGAGTGAGCATTGCTAGTTATCTGGCTGGTAATGCTCATTTCGTCTGGAAGAACATTTGATCTTCAGAGCCTAGCCATCGAACTAAAGAAGTCGACCATCCTGAGCAGCATGTTTCTTAGGTGGTTCATTATAATCGACGAGGTACTAGGGAGGAGATTGGTGTTTCCGTTGACATTGTCGTGAAGATCGCCGATCTTAGAGGATCATCTTATTTAAATCATTGTAACGATCTTTAAGTAGCATGTAGATCTTTGTAATGTAGGATTTTTGTATGTAACTGATTTGATGAATAAAATATTACTTTTATCCTTCGTATCTTCCTTGTCGTTAATTCTGTCATAATTTATTTACGAGTAGCATTTTCCGAGCAGACGGTTTTATACTCAGTCTTTCTTCAAAACTTCAAGAGTATTAGCAGATCATTTAGATCGTTAGGAACATAGCAAGGAGTTTTTATTGAGCGGATCAATGTTTACTCAACTTGTCATAATTTAGATTTAGGGTTTTAACCCAAAAGTCTTTTGACACATCGAGGAGTTTTTATTGAGCGGATCAATGTTTACTCGACTCATTTTTAATTTAGACTTAGGTTTTTAGTACCTGAAAGTCTTTTTGATATATCGAGGAGTTTATATTGAGCGGATCAATGTTTTACTCGACTCGTTTTTAATTCAGACTTAGGTTTTTAACCCAAAAGTCTTTTTGTTCGTTGGATATATATCGAGGAGTTTTTATTGAGCGGATCAATGTTTACTCGACTCGCTTTTAATTTAGACTTAGGTTTTTAACCCAAAAAGTCTTTTGACACATCGAGGAGTTTTTATTGAGCGGATCAATGTTTACTCGACTCGTTTTTAATTTAGACTTAGGTTTTTTAACCCAAAAGTCTTTTGACACATCGAGGAGTTTTTATTGAGCGGATCAATGTTTACTCGACTCGTTTTTAATTTAGACTTAGGTTTTTAGTACCTGAAAGTCTTTTTGATATATCGAGGAGTTTATATTGAGCGGATCAATGTTTACTCGACTCGTTTTTGACAGTCGGAATGAGGAGTGTGTATTGAGCGGATCAATGTATACTCGACTCATTATAATTTAAACTTAGGTTCACCACCAAAAAGTCTTTAGGTCGATGAGACTGAGCGAGGAGTTTTTATTGAGCAGATCAATGTATACTCGACTCGTTTCGTTCTAATTTCCATCAATATGATTGTGCAATTCCAAGGAGTGTTAACCGAAATAATCGATGTATAGAAAATGCTAAAAAAAATCTTTAATAATTGAACTGTAGGCTAAGGCCTTTGTTACAAGGATTGAAACTTGATAAAGTAAAATAAAACAATGCAGTATAATCTGCTAAAATTTATTTACCATAGTATTTCCTAAGGTTGACAGCATTCCAGGTTCTTGGTAAGGCTGTTCCATCCAAGTGTGCGATTTTGTATGAACCTTTCTTCCCTACACCAATGACGATGTAAGGTCCATCCCAATTTTGTTGTAACTTTCCCACATGCTTGGATACTTCTACCTTTTTCAAGACCAAGTCCCCTTCTTTGAAGGTTCGGATGCGTACTTTTTGATTGTATGCTTTCTCCATATTTGCTTTAGTGGTTTGTAGACGTACATCAGCTTTATCTCTTAAAGCTTCTGTTAAATCAATGTCATTTTCTCTCAACTTTTCATTTTCTTGATCATCGAACATCTCTATTCTTGGCGTTGGGATTAAGGTTTCAACAGGGATAACCGCTTCCGACCCATATACTAAGCTAAATGGGGTTTCCCCGGTTGAGCTCCTTACTGTGGTCCGATTAGCCCATAGTACTCCTGGGAGTTCGTCAAGCCATTTTTCTTTGGCAGCTCCTAATCTTTTTTCCAATGATTTTATTATCTCTCGGTTTGCTACTTCAGTTTGTCCATTTGCTCGAGGATGTCCTACTGAGGTAAAATTCTGTTGAATTCCAAGTTTTGTGCACCATTCTATTATTTGTTTTCCCGCGAATTGAGTTCCATTATCGGAGATAAGGATCCTTGGGATGCCGAATCGACAAACTATGAATTTCCATAGGAAGTTGATAACTTGGAATTGGGTTATTCGTGTGAGGGCGACGCATTCTATCCATTTGCTGAAGTATTCTACAGCGACCAGGACATAGGATTTCTTAGATCTTGCTGCTGGGAATGGTCCCACAATATCCATTCCCCATTGGTCGAATGGCCAGCATACTGGAATTGGGTGCATGTTTTCTGCAGGTCGATGACATATGTTAGCATGGATCTGGCAGTGATGACATTCTTGGACATATTGAGCGGCATCTTTATTGATGGTAGGCCAATAGTAACCTGTCCTGAGACATTTTAAGGCCAATGCTCTTGATCCGCTTTGATTTCCTGCATCCCCTTCATGAATTTCTCGAAGTATATCGATGGATTTTGATTCAGGGACGCATTTTAGAAGAATTCCTGATACCGATCTTCGGTAGAGTTTTCCTTCTATAAGTGTGTAAATAGGGGCTCGATATCTTATTTTCCGAGCTTCATTTTGGTCAGGTGGTAATTTTCCTTCCCGAAGATATTCTATCATCGGTGTCATCCAGTTTTCTTCGGCTTCTTCGATTTCCATTATATCGACTACTGGTGTTTCATCGATGTCGATCGCCGGTGTATTAGAGATCAACCAGTTGATCACCCGTTCGGTCTTTCCGTCATGGGATCCTGTGAATCTTGATAGCTGATCAGCCCATTTATTTTCCGAACGTGGGATGTTCTGGATACTAAAGCTTTCAAATTTCTCAGCTAGTGTTTTCACTTTGGCGAGGTATTTGACCATATTGAATTCTTTAGCCTCGTATAGGCCTTCAATTTGTCTTTGCACTAATTCTGAATCAGTTAGTACTTTAAGACTTTTTATGTTGGCTTTGATCGCCATCTCCATTCCCGCAATCAACGCTTCATATTCTGCTTCATTGTTTGTTACGACGAAGTCCAATGTTATTGCGTAATTCAAATCTTCTTTATTTGGTCCGGTGAAGTTGATTCCGGCGCCTCCTCCTTCTCGGCACGAAGCACCGTCGACATGCATTAACCAAGTTTGGTTTTCTACGATCAAGACATCGTCGTTGAGGCAACTCGACGATTCAGTTGTCTGTGTCGGTGTTTCTAATATAAAATCAGCCAATACTTGGGCTTTAATTGCGATTCTTGGTTTGTAATCAATTTCGAACTGGCCTAGTTCGATCGCCCATTTAATTAGTCTTCCTGAGGCTTCTGGTTTTGCTAAGACTTGTCTTAGCGGTTGGTTTGTCAAAACCACTATTTTGTAAGTTAAAAAGTAAGGTCGAAGTTTTCGTGCAGCCACCACTAAGGCCAGCGTGAATTTTTCAATTTCCAAATAATTCTTCTCAGCTCCCTGCAATAATTTGCTTAGATAATAGACGGGCTTATGTTCTGAGTCTTCGACTTTAATTAGTACTGAACTAATTGCTACGTCGGAGATGGAGATGTACATATACAATGGTTCTCCTTCCGTTGGTTTTGCCAACATCGGAGGTGTTGTCAAATATTCTTTGAGTTGCTCGAAGGCCTGATCGCATTCTCCGGTCCAAACAAAGTTCTTTGCCTTTCGGAGAGTTTGGAAAAAAGGGAGGCTTTTGTCTGCTGACTTTGATATGAATCTGTTTAATGCTACGATCTTCCCAACTAAGCTTTGTACTTGGGAGATGGTTTTGGGAGGTTTCATTTCAGTTATGGCTCGGATTTTTTCTGGGTTGGCTTCTATTCCGCGTTGGTGAACTAAATATCCCAAGAATTTTCCTGATTTGACACCAAAGGTGCATTTTGCGGGGTTTAACTTCATACGATATTTTCTTAAGATCTGAAAGCATCGATCGAGATGTTTTACGTGATCCGCTTCGTTCATACTTTTGACCAGCATGTCGTCCACGTAGACTTCCATCAATTCTCCGATTAACTCTTTGAACATTAGGTTTACTAACCTTTGGTAAGTAGCTCCGGCATTTCTTAAGCCGAATGGCATTACTATGAAGCAATATACTCCCTGCTCGGTTACGAATGCAGTCTTTTCTTGGTCCCGCTCATCCATGTATATTTGATAAAACCCTTGAAAGGCGTCCATCATGCTGAATATCGCGAAGCCAGCGGTCGAATCGACCAATAGGTCGATCCTCGGGAGGGGATATGGGTCGCGCGGGCATAACTTGTTAAGATCAGTAAAATCATTACACATTCTCCATTTGTTGTCCTTTTTATCCCCTTTTGCCACTAGGACAACATTGCACAGCCATTCCGAGAAGTGTATTTCTCGGATTTGTTTTGCTTCAAGCAGCCTTTCTACCTCGGCTTTAATAATCTTATCTTTTACCGGTCCATGATTTCTCTTCTTCTGTCTGGCGGGTTTCGCCAAAGGATCTATTTTTAGGGAATGCTTGATTATTCGAGGATCGATTCCTTCAATGTCATTTGCGCTCCAGGCGAAGACGTCGGCATTGTCTCTAAGGAAGTCGATTAGCATTATTTCCCCTTCTTCGCTCAGTTCTGTACCTATTCTCGTTGTTTTGGACGAGTCCCCTTGTACAAGAATTATATCCTTATGTTCTGGAGGTTTCAATGATAAATCTAGCGGTTCCTTTCCCTTTTTATCCATTCGATCGGTACTTGGGATTTCAATTTTATTTCTGCTAAGATCTTCTTCAATCTTCCTTTTGCTTGGAGTAATCGATTTTGGGTGTTCTTTCATAGTTAACGAGGTACTGTAGCAGTCCCAAGCCATGCAATGGTCGTTCGTTATTTCTCCGATGCCTCTATCGGTCGGAAACTTTATCTTCTGATGATAAGTAGAGACAACGGCTCGAAATAAATTGAGAGCTGGTCGTCCCAATATTGCGTTATAAGCGAAAGGGGTTTCTACCACTAGAAATTTTACTAGCTTCACTGTCCGGTGGGGTATTTTTCCGAGCGATACACTTAAGGTTATCGTTCCGCTGGGGATTATTTCGGACCCTCCGAATCCTATTAATGGCGTGGCTACTTTCTGCAGGTTTATCTGTCCCAAGTCCATTTGGGCTAAAACTTCTCGGGAGATGATATTGGCTGAGCTCCCATTATCGATCAGGATTCTCTTGACATTGTAGTTTGCTATTTCTAGCGAGATTACCATCGGGAAGTCGGGGTTATCCTCTTTTGTGTCCCAGACGATATTTTTAGGTGCTTCGCCTTCGTTAAAGCTGATCGGCTGATCGTTTGATGGCCTGCTTTCTAGGGTCCAAATTTCTTTTGGGTATTTTGAGTTTCCAATTATGGATCGGGCTGTTCTTCGTCGGGCGTTACGACTATCTCCACCCGCGGGCCCCCCGGATATCGTATGGATAGTTCCATTGATCTGGTCGTGATTCAACTCCTGAGTAGGTCGGCGTTCAGGTGACCTTCGACGAGAACTTCTCCTTTGATTACCGTTCTGAGGGCTTCTACTTCTTTCCCTTTTACAATTATCTCGCTCTATGTATTCGTCAAGTTTTCCTTGTTCGATTAGTTTTTCAACTTCTCTCTTAAGGTGAAAACAATTCTCCGTTCGATGTCCATGTGCCCTATGGTACTTACAGTATTGATCGTAGTTTCGAGACCCTGGTCTCGGCTGCGCGATTTTCCTCGCCTCTGGAATCCAGTTATTTCTTTCTAGAACTTCCAATATTTCTTCCATTGGAGCATTTAACCTTGGGTATTCTACATGATTCACCCTGCTTCTGATTGGTTGTTCATGGTTTCTTGGTTTTTGGTAGAAATTAGGTTGCCTATCTTGGTCGGCTTTGTTGTATTCCAATCGCTGGAAAACATTACCTCTCCTGGAAGATCGCTCGTAATCCAAAGATCTTTGGGCAGGAAATCTGTCATGCCGTTTGGAGCCCGAAGTTGTGGCTTTGTTTTTGTTTTTATCCTTAAAGGAATTCATCTCTTCTTGGGTCATATACTTAGACGCCAAGCTCATAATGTCGGCAAACGTTCTCGGTTGTTTTCGACTGAGGGCGTTTCCAAACTGCCTATTTTTAGTGAGATCGAAGAGGATAGAAATTATGTAATCGATATTCGGAGAATCGATTTTGAGTAATTCCACGTTGAATCTCGCCAACCAATTTCTTAGGGACTCTCCCTCTTGTTGGTGTATGGTTCCTAGGTAGCTCATCGGGAGTTTTTGTCTTTTCTGACTGGCAAACTGCTGCGTTAGTTTATTGCATAATTCCCGGAAACTAAATATAGAGTTGGCCGGCTGTTTGGCAAACCAATCCAGCGCGAGTCCTTCGAATGTGGTCACCATTAACTTGGCGGTGAATTCGGCGGAGTGGGCATATAAATTCATTATGTTCGTAAAGCTAAAGATATAATCATCCGGGTCGGTGGTTCCATCATATCGGGGTAATCTTCCTGGGACCTGTCCCGTGGATTGTGCCTCTTTTATTTCCCTGCAGAAAGGAGAGCAAGCCGCAAGGCTTTCCTGGAGTTCCGCAGTCCGGGCCCATGGGTTTTGAACAGATCGTAGTCATTGTTCGAGTCGCTCCTGTACCATCCTTTCAATCTCTCTTTCTGAGAATTGAGTTGCTCGCGGTCGATCTGGGATTGCATCATCTACATCATCCTCGATAGGGATGATTGTTCGTTCCTTCGATCCGCTGCGACCCGCTTGTGGTATTCTTCGACCAGGTCTTCTTCGGGGATGGTTATCGGAGGGTTTAGAATTGACCTGCTGTGGGCTGTGTAGCGAGCGTCGCTCACTTGCTGGGCTGTCAGCTTGGTGAGAGGTCCGTTCGTTCGGCCTTGGCACTCCTGGAGCAGGAGTTGTCTTGGCAGCCGTAACGTTTCGAGGAATTTGATCTAGTATTAGTAATTCTTCTGGAGAGAGTGATTTGAAAAGCATTGCTATTTGTCGGAATTTCTCCTGAGCGCCCGGGAGAGGAACGGGGACTTCGGGGCCCTCTGGTTCTTCCCGTATGGCACCGGGAAGGCCTCCTTGGGGTCCCTGCTGTCGGGGGTGTGTATCTTGGACATTCTCGTCGGTATTGGGAACGTTATTATCGTTGTTGTCCTGTATGTCTTCCGATGTGTTATGGCCGGTGGTTGTATTGCTTCTCGCTCCCACACGAGCGCTTTTCCTTGGGCGAGCCATGTGTCAATCGAATAATTAACCTAGCCCCACGGTGGGCGCCAACTGATTTAACCGGATTTCGTCTGGTTAATTGAATATAAGTGAATTTGTAATATCGGGGGGGTTTACGATATTTGTATATATATTTAGTAGGGCTCTGTTACTTTATTCCGGATGGATCGATTACAAAGAAAAGCATTAATCAAGAACAAGAAGTAAAACCACAAACAAAGCTAAGAACACACCGATATGGAGATCAAAAGCTATGAATAATATTGAATCTTATTCGGTTGTGCTGCAATAAGCAGTGTATAATCATGTATTCTTGAAGTTGAGGGATTTCGTAGTTGTTTAATACAATGATTAACTAGGTATTTATACAATGTTAAACCTAGCGTTACAAGGAAACATAGTCCTAATAGGACTCGGCCCAAATGTCCTTCATGGGTCCGGAATATTGTCTTCTGATCGAAGAGAGCTGTATTCGGTCTGGTCGATGAGATGATCTTGAACAGCCTGATTTGGTCGAACTGATCTCAATGTCTTTAGTCGATAGTACAGTATGTAGGGTGCGAAATAGCCCCCATCACCTCTGAAATTTGTGGCTAGCTTCTTTGTTATTTTTTTTGAAACGATTCTCTAATTAACATGGGTTCTTTCAAAAAATTTATGAAGTTAGAGTATTAGAAATATTTTTAATATAAGATAATGGAGCAAGTGGTGTTTGGGCTAGAAATAAACTGATTATTTCAAGTTTTATGTGGTTTAGTAAGTTATTTGAAATTTTTGTGATTTCAATTGTCAAGTTATTGTACTTAAATTTACAAAAGTTTTGTAAGCTTAGTGGTATTTTAAATTCTGCTATATCATGTGCTTTTTATTATTGTATATGTGAGTGGTGTATTACCTTGCCTTCATTATTGTGTGGATGGATATATGCACAATATTGGACCCTCCAACACTTTTGGTCTTTTACTTTATGAAATTACAGATCAGATTCAATACTAATATGCGCCTATGGTATGATTTTTTAAAATATTATACACCTTTTGTCTCATAAAATAGTATTTGTCTAATACCTTTGGCCTAATAGGTCTTTCTTAATTGCAATTTTAATTTAGATGGAAATGAGGCGATATCGATGGCCCAAAAGTAAAAGATACTAATAAGACATATAACTAAATTTTACTACTCATTCTTGCAGCTATGGATAAAAGTAGGGTTGATGAAAAAGATAGGTTCTCTTCTACATATATTAATGGTGTGGAATCATTTTTTAAATTCTTAATGGAAAATGCAATCGGCTCTGATAATAAAATTCTTTGTTCATGTAATGAATGTTGAAACATAAAACGTAAAAATCTTGTTGATGTGAAAATAGATTTGCACTTGAAAGGATTTTGTATATTCTACAAAGACTGGATATTTCACGGAGAGCATAAAATTCCACGTTTTTCATTTAGACAAAATAGCCAAACTAATGATCCTTTACAATGTTAGACTAGTGATTCTCAACAAACAGAAAATCGTGTTTTTGAGGATCAAAACGAGCATGATGATCAAGAGATTGATGAATTATTTGACTTGATAGGGGAGATAAGAGATGCCACTACAAGAAATTTGACTTTTGGCTACGAAAAATTTCATCGCTAAATATCATAATTTCGTCGCTAAAGTGTATTAGGGATGAAATATTTCCGTTGCTCATATTGTCTCCAACTCCGCGTTGCTAATAGTCTTCAGCTACGGTTTATATGATATCGTCGCGAATTGTGACTATTTGCATAATATCGTCCCTGAATATGTGTTATCGTGTACGGCATATTTCGTCACAAAAACTTAATAATACTATACCTAAAATGTGTGGTTCGTAGCTAAATATCTATACTTTGGGGACGAATAGTATGCGTACCCAATTCGTTTAATATTTGGGGACGCCCGATAGTGTACCCAAAATGTGAATCTTTCTCGCACCCAAAAAGGTAAGTCTTTGGGGACGCTAAATAGTGTACCCAAATTATTTAGTATTTGGGGACTTTACTTAGCGTACCCAAAAAGGTAATTCATTTGGGGACACTATTTAGTATTTGGGGACGCTACTTAGCGTACCCAATAAGGTAATTCTTTGGGAAAGAAATATTTTCATACCCAGCTTTGAAAATTTGCATTTATATGCCATCAATAGGCACATATAAAAATAAAATATTATTTTATCATGAAACTTCTTCAATTTAAATTTCTAAATCATAAAAGGCTTTCATTATCATTGGAAATATAGTTGAATCTATATATAATATCAATGCTTCACTTAGAACCAAAATAGATACTAGATCTCTAATTCAAACAAAAATATAGATCATAATAGATACCAGATCTCTAATTCAAACAAAAACATAGATCAAAATAGATACCAGATCTATAATTCAAACAAAAACATAGATCAAAATAGATCAAAAGTTATGTTTTGGCATAAAAGCAGACCCTCCCCCAAACATATCTTTTGCATCATCAATTCTTCTACTTTGGCACCTACAAGACAAATGATTCACCATCATAAAAAAACAATTAAATTTTTTTATATTTTGAAATTGTTTCTGCATTTGGTTGTGTTTAAAATAGAATATTGAATTTGTTGTAACATGGAGAAACTAACATACCTGTTTCAGTTTTACAAATCATCATAAAGCATATCTTAAATTCCTCATTTCCATAAGCAAAATCTGCAAAATAATTGAACAAAAAGGAATATCATAAGAGCATATTTCCATTTTACATAACTATGAGCATCACACTTAAATAAATAAATGGGATCACTTCCATTGGAGTAAAAAGAAAACAGACTTTACTTTTTACTAGTTACTACTACTCTTAGAAATTTAAGTCGGGAGAGATAGATAGAGACTATTTTCTTTTCTTCCGTTACAGTACAATTTATCTATCTATTTTCATGGAAAAAGTTTATCTCAAAGAAGATTACTTAACAATCAAATATTGGGGGCTGCATGTTTTGTTGTGCTAGTATTTAAGAGTTTTTCTTGATTCTCCATTCGAGCTTTAAGGTCAGCTACCTCGCTTTCGGTTTCTCCCAAACGTTCTTTGAGTTGGGCATTCTCAATCTCAAGCTTTCAAGTGCTTATGCTCGAAGCTTTGCTGGGTGGTTTTGGTCCATACCCAAATCCTTTGCCATACCCAGATTTCACCCCCATAATTTTATCATAGCATTCATTGGGAGTCATAGAACTTCCCTCTTCTATTGATTTGGCTTGTAGAACTTCCCTCTTAAATAATCCCTACATGTATACTACTCATCAAGATCCTATTATTCACATTACATGCATTCACAGTACCACAATTAAAGCTACAACTACTGACAAGTACTAATTCTAATTCTAATTCTGCTAACCCCTGATCATTGCTGCCAAAATACTAGTTAAATTAAAGCAGTTTTCATTCTCAATATATACAAAGCATAAGTTCATTCTTTATGAGTTCTAAAAAGCACCTTTTTTTTTTTTATGGATCGGTAAACATTTTCAGAATATCTCCAGTCGTATTGCTCGTCCTCCTTCATGTCACAGAAATTCAAAAAGGCTAGGTTTTGATTTCAAAAAGGCTAGGTTCATTATATGGTACATTACAGATTCCTTGAGATGCTCAGAATCTGCATTAGTGTACTTAACTTGTTATATTCTCACATCCTTGTTAAAATTATGTTGCACCTAATTAGCACATTAAAAAATTCAAAAACTTCAAGCAAGATAAAGTAGTAATATTACATTATTTGATGTAAAACCAAACACACAAATCAACATCTCAACAATCCATCAGACCTTGCTATCGCTTTTATCTCCTCAACACACTGCGTGCAAATGCATAAGATCAGCATGAATATTTATAGTAATTTTCAATAGATCTCATTTTCTCAATATGCTGAATCTAATGTACTATGGACTCAGTTGGGTTCAGTTGGGTTCCACGGGAAAAAGGAAGAAGATGAAGAAGATATGAGGGAAAATAATAGTTACACAAGAAAACATTCGAGGTAAAATCAACTTTCCTGTTTTCCATTTAAGGGGTTGTATAAAAAAAATTGGAAGATAGTTAAATTTTCTTCAAAAATGAGAGAAAAATAAACTTTTCAGAAATAGGAGAGAATCTAGCTTTAAAGATATTTTCTACAACTGGAAAAACCTCATTTCCCCTTCTTTGTTTTCCTTTCTCCAGTTTGTGTTAAAGCCAACCAGAGCCTCAGTGTTATAGTTCAAGATCATGAAGAGTATCTAAGAAGAACTGAGCATGCAATTATTAGCTAGTTGATAGCAATTTTAACTCTTTTCCAGGAACACCTTATGTTGTATAATTCTGTTCAAGGTAGACATATCAGAAGTTTTTACATCAAATACATGGAAACATGAACTTACTTGTATAAATAGGCTGCAATTCCAAGAATTATACACAGCAAAATGATGTCTATGCAAAAGTTTCGACTAGATCTCAACTGCAATGAAACCAGAGTGCCGTCAGATAGAGTAGAAATCAAAATGCTCTTGTAAACTTCAGTGTAGAATACAAAATTAAGATTGAAGATTTGAACATCAAAGCACATGATTAACAGTGTCAGATGTAGCCCTGTCCACCAGAAAGTAGTAACATAAAACTTTAGAATTCTCACGTAAGTCAAACTACTCTTCAATACAGGCGAAGAGTCTGCATATATTGGTTCTCTTCTGTCTTCACAGAGTTGAAATAACAGACAATCTAGTCTGTCTATAAGACAGTATTATGATCAACTTGTATTTCGAAATGAAAAATTTAATGCATAACCAATTTGGAGTAACTGATCAAATAAACATTTCTTAGGAGAAAAACCCATACAGCTTCAAAGAAACACTATAATACAGTCACAAAGCAGAACATGTGGTTCAAATTACATATTTCAAGGCTACCAAACGAGACATATAATACGCCAAACGAATACACAAACACGGTTTTATATGAGTCGAATTAACCTGCATTACATATTTCTTAGGATAAACTTACAATTATATGAAGTGCATTCTCAAATATAAATCTATTTATGTAGTCCATTAAACTATACTTAAAATCTATGCTTACTAATCCTTATGAATGCAGCAGCCAATTCAACACTAATAATCCATAAGCATAAAAAATAACAAAAACAGAACATATAATCTTACTTTATTTGAATATTTGACAACTGAATCCAATTACATCCATTAAAAGCCAAATAAGTAAGACCATTAAAACAGTAACTCCTTCAGGCAATTGCTCAAACAGTTTATACGCAATAATAAATTAGAATTTCCGACTTAAGATAAACTTACAATTATATGAAGTTTGACTCACTAGCCTACCCTCATTCAACTAAACTGTATAGATTAACCAAATTATATTGACTTATATCAAATTAATCCTCCTCTCTATCTCTTATAACTAGACTTATTTCTTTTGAAATTAATTATCAGTATATAATACCACCTCTTTTGAGATATAGGTGAAGTAGCCTTAACACGTACATTTATCTAAAAATAAATGTTCTAAAAATATAATCGATTCTTCAATTAGTACATACCTTTTAAGCTAAGGAAGAAGAATCGGAGAAGAACGCAGTGATTTTACTTGACAAGAAGAATCGGAAGAAAAATGTAATCGATTTTGCCAAAGTTTTACTTGACAAGAAGAATCGGACCTTCTCATCCCATTCTTCTATTTCAGCTGAAAGATTTAGGGAAATCACATTCTCATCCCATTCTTCGATTTAGGAAATTAGGTGATTTTTTTCGAGTCATTTGCAAAAATAGCCTTATGGCTTTTTCAATTTTTAAAAATAGCTTTATGAATGAATGAAGAGTTTGCAAAACTAGGCTTTCATTTAATTAGTGTTTTAATTAAATGAAATATTGCAAAAAAAAAACCAATAAACTTAATAAAATTAAAATTAAATCCTATCCCATATCTTCAAATGTCACCCGGTCGCTTGGAGGTTCAAGCGACCGGTGACATTTGAAGATACTCATCATCTTCAAATGTCACCGGCCGCTTGGACCTCCAAGTGACCGGTGACAAATGTCGCTTGGCGCTTGAAGATCCAAGCGACCGGGTGACATTTGAAGATGAGTATCTTCAAATGTCACCCGGTCGCTTGGACCTTTAAGCGCCAAGCGACATTTGTCACCGGTAGCTTGGAGGTCCAAGCGGCCGGGCGACATTTGAAGATACATTTTCGGGAAAAATTTTGGGAGAAATTTTTGTACTTAGAGAAATTTTGGGAGAAGTTTTGAAATTTGAATTGTTAGTAAAAATGGATTTTATAGGTGTTTAATTTGTATTATTACTATTAAACTAATGATTAATTATACTTAATTATGTTTAATTAGATTTAATTGTTATTAAAACCAAGGGAAAAAAAAAAAGGAAAATGAAAGGCTAGTTTTGCAAAAAACATTTGGAGGAAGGCCATTCAGCCAAATAACCCATTTTTTTCTGAGTTTTTTTGAGCTGTTCGATTTTACTTTGAGAAGAAATGAGAAGAAAATATACTTAAGAGAGTATTTTGAATTTAGGGAATTTTGTTTTCTATCAGATATCTATTATATTGGTTGCTTGAAGTATTGTGCGGGATTGCTATAAAATATTAGATATAAGGCCCAATTTTGTGCTTTAAACATTTGGCCCAATAACTACTATATAAATATATATTTAATGTCCTTTAAATATTTGGCCCAATTTAAATTTAGCTGCAGTCTTGAGAACATTGGAGACGAAATTGAAGCGTGCTAAAAATATAATCTATTTGGGGATGGTATTAAATCGCGCCTGAAGTACATATTTTTGGGGACGGTATTAGATCGCGCCAATATGTCACCATTTTGGCACGAAAATTCAAATTCGTGCCAAAATATTATAACAAAGCACGGAATATACCGTCGTAAAATAGATAGAACAACTGTGGACGAAAGCAGTTCGTAGAAAATACTTTTTTGGGACGGAAACCATATTCCGTCGCCTAATATGATTTTTAGTGACGAAAATTTCAGCGTAGTAGAAAAAAGTGTCGCCAAAGATAGGATTTCTTGTAGTGTGCGGAAATTCCGGAACATTCTTTTGAATCAAATACTGAATTATGAAAGATTATTGAGTGATGTTAAACTTGAGTTGTATCCCGTCTGCAAGTATTCTTTATTATCTTTTATTGGCAAGTATGTGCTACTAGAAGGCAAACTGGTTCCACCATCTCTTTATTGGGCTAAAAACTTTCTTTATGGGATAGGCTTGGGATATGAGAAGATTGATGCATGAAAATATGATTGTGCATTATTTTGGAAAGAAAATAAGGGTAAAGATTCGTGTCCTGTTTGTAATGAACCTCGTTGGAAATATGACGATGGGAAAGGTAAACGAATTCCTCAAAAGGTCTTGTGGTACTTTCCTTTAAAACCAGGGTTGCAGAGAGTTTTCATGCCTTCTAAAACGGCTTCATACATGAGGTGGCATGCTGAAAAACGCCTTGATGTAGAGGACAGATTGAGTCACCCAGCAGATTCACTCGCTTGGAAGGATTTCGATGCACAATATCCTGATTTTGCACTAGATCCGCGCAATGTTAGCCTTGGTTTGGCTACTGATGGGTTTAACCCATTTGGAAACATGAGTAACTCATACAGTATGTGGCCAATTATACTTATTCCATATAACATGCCCTTGTACAAATGCATGAAATATGATCATTTTATGATGTCATTGCTCTTCCCCGGTCCTCGTGCTCCTGGAAAAGATATTGATGTTTATCTTAGACCATTGATTGACGAATTGAATGAATTATGGTTGATACTTTTGATGTTAGTAGTAAAGAAACATTTAAAATTGCGTGCATCAATTTTGTGGACAATTAACGATTTTCCTGCACTTGGCAATTTATTAGGGTGGACCACAAAGGGAGACAATGCATGTCCGTGTTGTTTCTATGAGACAGATTCTTAAAGACTAAGAAACAAAATATGCTACCAAGGACATCAACGTTATCTAGACAACAACCATCCTTTTCGAAAGAGTAAGTTATTTGATGGTAAGCCTGACACGTCCTAAACCTAGAGAATGGTCTGGGGAAAAAGTGTTATCACATTTAAACAACCTGGAGCATAAATTTGATAAACTAGGAAAACACCCAAGGAAGCGGAAGAGGAAACGCATCTTGGAAGAAGGAAACTGGGTAAAAAAATGTATCTTCTTCGAGTTACTATATTGGCATAAACTTAAGTTGCGCCATAATCTAGATGTAATACATGTCGAGAAAAACATATGTGATAATGTGTTGGGTACACTGATGAATATTGACGGCAAAACTAAAGATAGAGAAATAGCGCGTGAAGATTTGTGTGACCTTAATATTAGAAAGGAGTTACACTAGCAAAAATGCGGGGACACTACTATAAAGCCGAAAGCATGCTATACTTTGTCTTCAAGTGAAAAGAAAGGTTTTTGTGACTTTCTCAAGTCTGTTAAATTTCCTGACGGGTATGCTGCCAACATTTCCAGATGTGTAAAAGATGGAAAGATTTTGGGGCTGAAATCCCATGATTGTCATGTTCTTTTACAACGACTAATTCCCGTTGGCATTCGTGGATTTTTGGGGAAGGATGTAACTGAGGCATTATTTGAGCTTGGTGAATTTTTTAGAATTCTATGTTCAAAGATACTAAGGGTAGAAGATATAGAGAAAACGGAGAGAAACATTCCTCTTATCTTGTGTAAGTTGGAGAAAATATTTCCTCCTGCGTTTTTTGATGTCATGGTTCACCTAGTTGTTCACTTACCTCGAGAGGCAAAGCTGGCAGGCCCCGCTCATTCTCGTTGGATATATCCAATTGAAAGGTATATACTACCACTTTCTTTACATGATAAAAAGTATATTCAAGTATATCACTTAATTGAAAACTGTATTTATATCAATTGCATTGTTTTCTCAGATTCCTTAAATCTCTTAAAGGAGATGTGCGTAAGGTTCGATAGCTGAAGGGTATATTGTAAAAGAGTGTTTAACATTTATGTCAATGTACTTGGATGGAGTTGAAACAAAAGTTTTTAGAATTGGGAGAAATCATGATGGCATTGAAGACTGTCAAGAAAGTGAATTGTCCGTCTTTCATTAAAAGTTAAGCCGTTTGGACCTCTTAAGCGTTGTGCTGCACTTTCTCAAAAATGAATCAACACAGCGCAAAGCTTTATATTGAACAACTGCAACGAGGTAGATGTTTACAAAAGGTAAGAAACCTTTTTTTTAGGATACTCTTCAATGTAATTTTGATATCCTAAATTTCTCAATTTCTTTGTGAATTATTTCTTAGTAAACATATGGAAGAACTCAAGAGGATGAATATCAACAATATTGAGAAACACCATCAAGAGCAGTTTCGTGAGTTGTTTAGAGATCATGTAAGTTTAGAATAAAAATAATTAATTTGTGACTATTGTACAAAATCTAATTATTTTCATTTTTATGTTGTGGTAGATAAATGTGTTACACCATGAGCACTCAGAAGAAGTATCAGATGAACTATGGGCATTGGGAAATGGCCCTCAAGCTTATTTAACAAAATCTACTCGGGTTGTTTCGTTAATGAGGTCCGTTTTCACACAAAAGATCGGGATGATCGTCGAACAACTCAAAATAGTAGATTAGTTGTGGAGGGGGATCACAAAGATAAGATGATAGAGTTTTATGGTGTCTTGAAAAAAGTAGTAGAAATGACATATCTTAAAGGATACAAAGTGGTGTTATTCCAATGTGAATGGTTTAACACTGGCAGCCAAAGTACTATGCGAAAAGATAAACATTTTGTGAGCATTGATATAAGATCACGATGGTATGAAGATGATCCATTTGTGCTGCCAAATCAAGTGCAACAAGTTTTCTATGCCAATGACACAAAGTGGGGTGGTAATTGGCAAATTGTACAACGTGTACTGTTGGTCCCAAGTGGTCAGATGAGGTCTAGAGGAGAGGGAGGGGGGGTGAATAGACCTCTGAAAATTTTAATCAAATTTTAACTCTAAAACTGTTGCTCGAAAGTAAACAGACTAAGCTGTTACAGAACAGTAAGCTTTCAAGGCTGATCGCGAACAAATCTTTGAATAGCTTTGTTGACCACTAGTCTGATAGTAACTTAGCTGATTTTAGTCAAAATCAGTTTTAATACCAGAATACTTGCAGCGGATTTTTAAAGTATTTTTCACAAGTATACTTAGTAGTTTGAAAATTTTTATCCCCAGTTTTGTTAAAAACTCCTTTAAATCTTTTCAAACAGTTATCAAAGTGTTTTATGCAATTTTAGAGATATGCAAGAAAACTTATGCAAAAATCAAACACCAGAATTTTTATAGTGGTTATATGGATTTAAATTCTTTAGTCCACTCTTCCAAGTCACTTAGATCTTGGGTTATACTATAATCACAAAGTTTACAGTATACTCTGCTTGCGCTTTACAACAAATGATAAGCCACAAGTTCGCAATAGGAAATCACAAAGAAATTCCTACTCTCCGAAGTAATATCACTCACAAAGATGGATATCTACTCCTCACAACACTCTCTTTACCGATTCACTCAGAAAATGTATATTCTTTTAAACTTCAACGGCTTCTATCAACAACTGACTTCAGCAGACGAGTGAGTTGTTCTTGAGCTTTGAGACTTGGAAAATATTTTGCTTCAAAATTCAATCTCTCAGTTGTTGTGTTGCTTGTCTCTTCGTCTCCTTCAGCTATTTATAGTCACTCTTTGAATTATGTCCGTTGAAGAGAGACACAATTCAAATTTCTCGATTTCTGGTCCTTAATTTCCGCGAACGGCTCTCTGCACAGTGACAGTACTGCAGACTGTACTTTCTGTCAGGCAGCATTAAATGCACCGAGCTGATATGAGTTATTTCTTCAGTCATTTGCCGTTAATAACCTCGGACTTCAGCATTTATTACTCCAGTGGCATTTATTACCATTGGAACGACATCTTGATCGTTTCCACTTGGTTGATGAGAATGCAAGTCTGATGGTGAACAGAGCTGATTTCAAACTTGAACAAATCTAATTTGAGTCAGCTGATTTACACCAGTCTGATTTCTTCTCTTCAGCAGATCAATGGTCTTCTGGACCTTGAATATTTGACCCGTCTGATATGTCTTCTTACTTGGTCAAAATTCTTCTAAGGGATTACAACTAAGTTGTCTTTACTTAGTTGTCATGAAGTTTTGAAAATCATCAAAACCTCCCTTAACTAAATTAAATTCAGTGCACTCCATTTTCATCTTTATCCAACAATTTTCCCCTTTTTGATGATGACAAAACTTCAGCTTGGTACCTGTTTACCTATACTAAAGTTTTGATCCTCAAAATTTTCTGAGATAGAAAAAGTGTGTTGGAAACAGAACTTGAACTTTTATTGATAATATTGAAATTTATTACAAGTACAAGTCTGATCAGATAAGATGTCTGAAAGAAAATAAGGAAACTGGTTACAAAAGATTTATCTATTCTAATCATCAGCTTCTTCACTTCCTCATTCAATAACTTCTTCATATTCATACTCTGACTCATCATCTTCATCATCTTCTTCTTCCTCTTCATCATCAGCATCATCAGTACGCAGGTTTTCTTTAGCAGCTTTCATCTTTGCTTCCCTTTCTACTTCTGCTTCAGCATTATCAATCCTCTTTTTGAAACGTTCTAAATTTTTGTATTTTTCCCAAGGATCAAGATCATATTGCTCTTCTGATGTGTCCTTCGTTGCAGCCAAATCAGACTTGACTGGTTCCTTGGGTTCTTCATCAGAGTCGTCAACGTCTGTTTCTTTGCCATCAACCATTGTGTCCTTCTCAGTAGCATCAGACTCCTTGGTTCCAGCAGCAGCAGCTTCCTCAGCTTTTTATTGAAGTACTTGACTGTTGTCAGCAGCTTGAATAGTTGGCCCTTCCCCCTTTTTGTCATCATCAGGGTTGATAGGAGGGTTGAGTGCAACAGGCTGAATCTTCAGGGCAGCACACAAGGCCTTGATGTTCTGATTTACTAAATCATGACTGGCAGTGAGATGAGTGAGAGAGGTAGTGATGATATCATTCTGATCATTCAGACAGTCAACGTTGAGTTGCATAGTGGCAAGTTCCTCATGAATAACTGATGGGGGCTATTTCGCACCCCTTATAATGTGCGGATCGACTGAAGAATAAAAGATCGGTTCGACCAAACCAGTCAGTTCGGGATCATCTTATCGACCCGGCAGAATACGACTCTCTTCAACAAGCAGACTACAGTCCGGACTCAAGAAGGACAATTGGGCCGAGTCCCATTAGGATTATGTTTCCTTGTAATGCTAGGTTTAATATGATATAAATACCTAGTTAATCCTTGTATTACACACACGGCAAAAACGCTACTAAATTCTACATAACAGCAGAATCCAAGATTATTCAATAAGAAAATAGCTTTTTCTTCATATTCGTATTATTTTATGTTGGCTATCATGATTACTTGTTGTTCCCTCTAAATTGTTCTTCTTTGAGATTGATCCATCCTAAATAAAGTAACAGAGCCCCTTTAAATCATATATATTGAGAATCCCCAATATCCCATATTCACTGATACAATTAACCCGACGAAATCCGGTTAAATCAGTTGGCGCCCACGGTGGGGCTAGGTTAATTATTCGAACGACATATGGCTCGCCCAAGGAAGAGCGCTCGTAACGGAGCAAGAAGTAACACGACCAACCAACATGATGCGTCTGAGGATCTACCGGGCAATACCGATAATAACGCCCGTGTATCCAACGACAGCCAGCAACAGAATGAGCATCATCAGAATCAGGTGGAACCACAAGGGATCCCTACTGGCACAATACCGGAAGAACATGTGGCTCCAACGATCCCGATCCCCCTGTCAGATGCTCAGGAGAAGTTACGACAGATCGCTATGCTCCTTAAATCACTCTCCCCAGAGGAATTACTTGTACTCGAACAAGTCCCCCAAAACGTTAGAACTACTAGGGCAAATCCCGCTCAAAGAAAGCCGAGGCAGAACGATCAAATCTCTCAACAAGCTGATAGCCCGGCAAGCGAGCGACGCTCGCTACACAGTCCGCAGCAGGGGAATTCAAAACCCTCCGATGACAAGATCCGAAGAAAAGCGGATCGAAGGAGACCACAACGCAACGAATCAAAGGAACACACCATAATCCCCATCGAGGATGACGCTGGCGAGGCGATCCCGAATCGACCAAGAACAATGCGATTCTCGGAAACAAAAATCGAAAAGATGGTACAAGAACGACTCGAGCAACGCTTAAGATCCGTTCAAAACTCGTGGCCCAGAACCACAGAACTCCAGGAGAGCCTAGCAGCGTGCTCTCCCTTCTGCAGAGAAATAAAAGAGGCGCAGTCAATCGGACAAGTTCCGGGTAGACTGCCCAGATATGACGGAACCACTGATCCAGATGACTATATCTTTAGTTTCACAAACATAATGAACTTGTATTCTCACTCAGCGGAGTTCACCGCTAAGCTGATGGTGACCACGTTAGAAGGATTAGCTTTGGACTGGTTCGCCAAACAACTAGCCAACTCCATATTCAGTTTTCAAGAATTATGTAACAAACTAACACAGCAATTCGCCAGTCAAAAAAGACAAAAATTGCCAATGAGCTATTTAGGAACCATTTATCAACAAAAAGGCGAATCTTTAAGGAATTGGTTGGCAAGATTTAATGTCGAATTACTCAAAATCGATTCCCCCAATATTGATTACATAATCTCGATTCTCTTCGACCTCACAAAGAATAGGCAGTTTGGGAACGCCCTCAGCCGAAAACAACCAAGAACGTTCGCGGACATCATGAGCCTGGTGTCTAAGTATATGACCCAGGAAGAGATGAACTCTTTTAAAGATAAGAACAAAAATAAAGTTGCGACCTCAGGCTCCAAACGACAAGATAGAATTCCTGCCCAAAGATCCATGGACTATGAACGATCTTTTAGAAAAGGCAACGTCTTCCAGCGATTAGAATATAATAAAAATGAACAGGATAGACGACCTAACATCTATCAAAGACCTAGAATCAGCGAACCAGCGATCCAGAGCAGGGTCAATCAAGTAGATCACCCAAGACTAACCGTTCCAATAGACGAAATCTTGGCTGTACTAGAAAGGAATAATTGGATCCCAGAAGCAAAGAAAATCGCTCAGCCCAGACCAGGTGGACGAAACTATGACCTATACTGCAAGTATCACCGGGCACACGGGCACCGCACTGAAGATTGTTTTCACCTTATAAGAGAGATCGAAAAGCTGATCGAACAAGGAAAACTAAATGACTATTTGGAGCGGGATAACCGGAAGCGAGAAAGAAGCGGGAGTCCTCGGTATAACCACCCAAGAAGAAATTCACGAAGAAAGTCCCCTAATGAAGGTCCCCCTCAAGAACTAAATAATGACCAGATCAACGGAACCATACACACGATCTCAGGGGGACCCGCAGGGGGACCCGCAGGGGGAGATAGTCGTAATGCTCGTCAAAGAACCGCTAGATCCATAATCGGAAGCCTAAAATATCCGAAAGAAATATGGACCTTAGAAAACAAAGCAAAGACTCACCAGCTAATTAGTTTCAACGAAGGCGAAGTACCCAAAAATCTTGTTTGGGACACGAAAGAGGATAACCCTGATTTTCCGATGGTGGTATCCCTAGAGATAGCAAATTACAACGTCAAAAGAATCCTAACTGATAATGGAAGCTCTGCAAATATCATCTCTAAAGAGGTACTAGCCCAGATGAACTTGGGGCAAATAACATTCCAAAAGATAGCTACGCCGTTGGTGGGATTCGGAGGATCCGAAATTGTCCCCAGTAGAACAATTACTTTGAGTGTTTCACTCAGAAAGAAACCATATCGAACAGTGAAACTGGTAAAATTTTTAGTAGTAGAAACTCCGTTCGCCTACAATGCAATTTTAGGGCGACCTGCCCTCAACCTGTTCCGAGCTGTCGTCTCAACTTACCATCAAAAAATAAAATTTCCGATCGACACAGGTATCGGGGAAATAGTGAATGACCATTGTATGTCATGGGATTGTTACAGCACATCGCTGACTTTGAAAAACCCCCCTAAAGCGATTACCCCGACAAAAGAAAGCTCGAAGACCATGTTGGTAGAAATGAGGTTGAAATCCCTAGCACTGACCGAATAGATAAAAAGGGAAAGGAGCCGGTGGATTTAGCCTTAAAACCACCAGAACATAAGGATGTCATACTAGTACAGGGGGACTCATCGAAAACAACAAGAATAGGTACGGAGTTAAGCAAGGAAGGGGAAGTAATGTTGATCAACTTTCTCAGAAATAATGTAGATATCTTCGCCTGGAGCGCGAACGACATTGAAGGGATTGACCCCCGGGTAATCAGTCATTCCCTAAAAATCGACCCTCTGGCAAAACCTGCTAGGCAAAAGAAGAGGAATCATGGACCAATAAAGGACAAAATAATTAAAACCGAAGTAGAAAGGCTACTCAAAGCAAAACAAATTCGAGAAATACACTTCTCGGAGTGGCTGTGTAATGTCGTGCTAGTAGCAAAGGGAGACAAAAAGGATAACAAATGGAGGATGTGCAACGATTTCACCGACCTTAACAAATTATGCCCACAGGATCCATATCCTCTCCCAAGGATCGACCTATTAGTCGACTCAACCGCTGGTTTTGCAATTTTCAGTATGATGGATGCTTTCCAAGGTTTCTATCAAATATACATGGACGAACGGGACCAAGAGAAAACTGCGTTCGTAACCGAGCAAGGAGTGTACTGCTTTATAGTAATGCCGTTCGGCTTGAGGAATGCCGGGGCCACCTACCAAAGGTTAGTTAACCTGATGTTGAAAGAATTAATTGGAGAAATAATGGAAGTATACGTGGATGATATGTTGGTCAAGAGCATGAATGAAGCTGATCACGTAAAGCACCTCGATCGATGCTTCCAAATATTGAGAAAGTATCGAATGAAGCTAAACCCTGCCAAATGCACTTTCGGGGTTAAATCTGGAAAGTTTTTGGGATATCTGGTACATCAACGTGGAATTGAGGCCAACCCAGAAAAAATTCGAGCGATAACTGAAATGAAGCCTCCAATAACGATCTCCCAAGTACAGAGCTTGGTAGGCAAAATTGTGGCGCTAAACAAATTTATATCCAAGTCAGCTGACAGAAGCTTGCCATTTTTCCAAACGCTTCGGAAAGCGAAAAACTTTGCTTGGACCGAAGAATGCGACCAAGCCTTTGAACGATTAAAAGAATACCTAACGACGCCCCCACTATTAGCCAAACCAACCGAAGGGGAACCATTATATTTATACATATCGATCTCTGAAGTGGCCATTAGTTCGGTACTAGTTAAAGTGGATGGCCTAGAACATAAGCCTGTTTACTACTTAAGCAAACTATTGCAAGGGGCCGAGAAAAACTACTTGGAAATAGAGAAATTCGCCTTGGCCTTGGTAGTGGCAGCAAGAAAACTCCGACCCTATTTTCTAACTTATAAAGTTGTGGTATTAACCAATCAACCACTAAGACAGGTCTTAGCAAAACCTGAAGCCTCTGGAAGATTGATTAAGTGGGCGATCGAACTCGGTCAGTTCGACATCGAGTACAAACCAAGAAACGCTTCGAAAAGCGAAAAACTTTGCTTGGACCGAAGAATGCGACCAAGCCTTTGAACGATTAAAAGAATACCTAACGACGCCCCCACTATTAGCCAAACCAACTGAAGGGGAACCATTATATTTATACATATCGATCTCTGAAGTGGCCATTAGTTCGGTACTAGTTAAAGTGGATGGCTTAGAACATAAGCCTGTTTACTACTTAAGCAAACTATTGCAAGGGGCCGAGAAAAACTACTTGGAAATAGAGAAATTCGCCTTGGCCTTGGTAGTGGTAGCAAGAAAACTCCGACCCTATTTTCTAACTTATAAAGTTGTGGTATTAACCAATCAACCACTAAGACAGGTCTTAGCAAAACCTGAAGCCTCTGGAAGATTGATTAAGTGGGCGATCGAACTCGGTCAGTTCGACATCGAGTACAAACCAAGAATTGCAATTAAAGCACAAGTCCTAGCCGATTTTCTATTAGAGACTCCGAGCCAGGAAGTTGAAAATCTTGAATCAACCAGCCATGCACATGATATCCTGATCGTAGAAAATCAAACCTGGTTAATGCACGTCGACGGCGCTTCATGCCGAGAAGGAGGAGGTGCTGGAATCAACATTACCGGGCCAAATAAGGAGGATATCAATTACGTGATAACATTAGACTTCGTCGTGACAAACAACGAAGCAGAATATGAAGCATTAATCGCAGGAATGGAAATGGCAATCAAAGCAAACATAAAGAATCTTAAAGTATTAACCGATTCAGAGTTAGTACAAAGACAAATAGATGGCCTATATGAGGCAAATGAATTTAACATGATCAAATATCTGGCTAAAGTGAAACAACTGGCGGAAAAATTCGAAGAATTTGGGATACAAAACATTCCAAGATCGGAAAATAAATGGGCCGATCAACTCTCTAGGTTTACAGCATCCAACGACGGAAAGACTGAAAGAGTAATCACTTGGCTAATGTCTAATACACCAGCAATCGATATCGATGAAACACCGATCACTCAAGTAATGGAAATCAAAGAGGCTGAAGCAAATTGGATGACTCCGATGATAGAGTACCTTCGAGAAGGAAAACTGCCGCTCGACCAAAACGAAGCCCGCAAAATAAAATATCGTGCTCCAAAATATACGTTGATAGAAGAAAAACTTTACCGAAGATCGGTACCGGGAATTCTTCTAAGATGCATCTCCGAATCTCAAACCGATGATATACTCCGAGAAATACACGAAGGAGAAGCAGGGAATCACAGCGGAGCGAGGGCCTTGGCTTTAAAATGCCTTCGAACAGGTTATTATTGGCCTACCCTCAACAACGATGCCATACAATATGTCCAAAAATGTCATCATTGCCAAGTCCATGCTAATATATGTCATCAACCAGCCAAAAACATACACCCGATACCAGTGTGTTGGCCGTTCGATCAATGGGGAATGGACATTGTAGGACCTTTCCCCGCAGCTAGATCCAAGAAAGCATACGTTCTGGTTGCTGTTGAATACTTCAGCAAATGGATAGAATGCATCGCCCTTGCACGGATAACTCAGTTCCAAGTGATCAATTTCCTCTGGAAATTCATAGTATGTCGATTTGGCATCCCGAGAATTCTAATCTCTGATAATGGAACCCAATTTGTGGGAAAACAGGTAATAGAATGGTGTTCAAAACTAGGAATTCAGCAAAATTTCACTTCGGTCGGGCATCCTAGAGCGAACGGACAGACTGAGGTAGCAAACCGAGAAATAATAAAATCCTTGGAAAAAAGATTAGGGGCAGCCAAAGGAAAATGGCTTGATGAACTCCCAGGAGTACTTTGGGCTAATCGAACCATTGTCAGGACCTCAACTGGGGAAACCCCATTTAGCCTAGTATATGGCTCCGAAGCTGTTATTCCAATCGAAACTCTAATTCCAACACCGAGAATTGAAATGTATGACGATCAGGAAAATGAAAAGACAAGAGAAAATGATATTGATTTAACAGAAGCTTTAAGAGAAAAAGCCGTTGTACGTTTACAAGTCACTAAAGCAAATATGGAAAGGGCGTATAATCAAAAGGTACGCATCCGAACCTTCAAAGAAGGGGACCTGGTCTTGAAAAAGGTAGAAGTATCCAAGCATGTGGGAAAGTTACAACAAAATTGGGATGAACCTTACGTTGTCATCGGCGTAGGAAAGATAGGTTCATACAAAATTGCACACTTGGATGGAACAGCCTTACCAAGAACCTGGAATGCAGTCAACTTTAGAAAATACTATGGTAAATAAATTTTAGTAGGTTATGCTGCTTTATTTTATTTTAGTAAGTTTTATTCTTTGTAATAAAGGCCTTAGCCTACAGTTCGATTATTAAAGATTTTAGCAATTTTAAATATTAAATCAAGATTGAGTATAAATCGATTGTTTCGGTAAACACTCCTTGGAAGTTCTACTATCATATTGGTTGAGATCAAGATACAAGGAGTTAAGTATACATTGATCCGCTCAATAAACACTCCTCGATCCAACCATACAACGAGTCGAGTATACATTGATCCGCTCAATAAACACTCCTCGATCTAACAACAAACGAGTCGAGTATACATTGATCCGCTCAATAAACACTCCTCGATCTATTATAGCGATTAAAAGACTTTTGGTATTAAGACCTAAGTCTAAATAAAACAACGAGTCGAGTATACATTGATCCGCTCAATAAACACTCCTCGATATATTATAGCGATTAAAAGACTTTTGGTATTAAGACCTAAGTCTAAATAAAACAACGAGTCGAGTATACATTGATCCGCTCAATAAACACTCCTTGATTATTTTTCAACGATTAATAGACTTTTGGTATTAAAACCTAAGTCTAAATAAAACAACGAGTCGAGTATACATTGATCCGCTCAATAAACACTCCTCGATTATTTTTCAACGATTAATAGACTTTTGGTATTAAAAACCTAAGTCTAAACAACGAGTCGAGTATACATTGATCCGCTCAATAAACACTCCTCAATTATTTTTCAACGATTAATAGACTTCTGGTAATAAAAACCTAAGTCTAAACAACGAGTCGAGTATATATTGATCCGCTCAATAAACACTCCTCGATTATTTTTCAACGATTAATAGACTTCTGGTATTAAAAACCTAAGTCTAAACAAAAAGAGTTGAGTATACATTGATCCGCTCAATAAACACTCCTCGATTATTTTTCAACGATTAGTAGACTTCTGGTATTAAAAACCTAAGTCTAAACAAAAAGAGTTGAGTACACATTGATCCGCTCAATAAACACTCCTCGATTATTTTTCAACGATTGATAAACAACTGGTGTTGAAAACCTAAGTCTAAACAAAAAGAGTTGAGTATACACTGATCCGCTCAATAAATGCTCCTCGATCTATTTTTAAGGATTATAAGGCTTTTGGTATAAAAACCTAAGTCTAAATGAAAAGAGTTGAGTTTAAATTGATCCGCTCGATAAACGCTCCTCGATGATATTAATAACTAAAATTGAGATGAAATCAACAACAAGAAGAATGCAAAGAATGATAATAAGTTTTATTCATCTGTGTTCAAGGAACATGTAATAAATTACATACAAAAAGCTTTGATTAGATTACAAAGGTCTATATACGATTTGCACATCATTACAAAATCCTATGGATCTGGGATCTTCACGACAATGTCCACGGAAACACCAATCTCCTCCCTAGTGCCTCGACGATTATGATAGACCACCTAAGAAGCATGCTGCTCAGGATGATCAACTTCTTTAGTTCGATGGCCGGGCACTGGAGATCAAATGTTCCTCCAGACGAATTAGTCATTACCAGCCAGATAACTGGCAATGCCCGTTCACCCACAACAAGATACTGCTTCTACATTAGGAGTTGGCATTTTACTCTGAAGCAGCATCTCGCAAGGACCGTCGCGGTGAGCACATTTACCAGCACACCCCGGTAGTCTATCACTCCGGAGGTAACATCGAAGAGCGGGGGTGACTGGCAAATATGAACCCTCCATGTGCAAACAGAAACCACGGACCTCAAATCTGTGAAGATAAAGATTGAGGCCTCATGGGACCCGTTAGTACAAGGTAGGGCTTCCATGGGACCCGTCAGTACAAGGCAGAAGAAAATTGGGTTATTATGATACGAATCACGATAATGTGACTTTTTGAATATTATGGGATCAGAAGGCAAAGTGAAATTAAATGAAGCTGAGATCTCCATCCTCTTTTTTTTTTTGAGAAATACAAATGAAATATGCAAACCACCTCCCTATTTATAGGGATAGATCTGAGTAATCCAACGGCAGGACAAATATTTGATCAAGGGACGGAAATGTGACCTTTTGACTTCCCGTAATAAATGCAAGTAAGTTGGAACGACACTTTTCTGATCGACCAAACGAATCGATAACGAAAGAAAATCCAGATCGAAGCGATCAATGCACAATCGAAGGAGATCTAAAAGAGCTCCGGACCAGAAAGATTCGCACGATCACATATGATAGTCGCTCGACAGAGAGCCTAAGATCCTCAACGAAGGCATCTAAATTAACACCATTACGAAAAAATATTGGTTCGACTAGAAGTATAAGAACTGATCTTCCAACATACGAGGGTCGTCACTGCCTTATACATTATATGGGGAACTATTAACTTGGCTATACAAGAACTCCATTGGAGTCCAAGATATCTGACGTCGATATTAAGGCGGTAAATACCATCATGCCAGACTGCACTGTCGTCACTGCCTAATATTCCAAAGAATTGCTGAAGGAGGTCTGAACAGGCCAGATCTGGCTAATAATTCTACGTTTTCCAATTCCTCCCATATCAAAAGAATGATATAATGATACACTGGTTGTTCTGTTTGAGGAACATGTAACTCACAATCAGTACAGAGAAGCATAAAGTTTAGGAAGATACTTAGAGGGGTATCTTCTCTTCAAACTTAGTCATATGGAAAGAAAAGCAGCGTTCAATAGAAGGAATGATAGCCTCCTTATATAAGATAAACATGACAAAAAGACAAATTTACAAGGCATGGGTTGAACATCGACCAAAATGCTGAGCGTTCCTTAACAGTTATTCAATCGATTATCGATACTAGTGGCCTACTGTCTACATTTTAATGTATAACGTGACTTTGGATATAACCCAAGGGACCATACTGGGTTGATCATCAAAAAAGTTTGATTTGCAGAACAAACATTATATCATTCAGTTACTTAAATACTGACCGAGCAAGATTAAGCTACCTTTTCTCTATTCTGAACATTCTCCGCGAAGATCAATATCAGTTAAGTATGCTAATCTATACTGATTATTTCATGAAATTATATTTATGCATAACAGCAAAATGTGCATAACAAAATATATCTACGGAATGAAATTGATCAAGGCATGGATCTGCCTGTAAGAGATCATAGTTTTTAATTGAATCGTTCTCCCAATACAAAAACTTCAGCCCAAGCAACTACACAAAAAGTTGGGCACTACAAAAAAAAAAAAAAAAAAGAGACAGTCCTAGGCCTGCCAGGTCGAACAGATCACCGAGAAGGGTTGTTATCAACAGGTCGACTAGCAGAAACAGTCCTCCGAGGAGTCAAGTTACCAGCAAACGCCATCAACTCCTCCTGACGCTTTAGATAACCGGCATCATAACCTTCCTCATAGGCCCGCCGTCGAGACTCCTCTGCTAGGGCAGCAGCCTGAACCAAGTCACTTTTCTCTTTCTCCCAGACAGACTTTTCTTCTTGCAATTTTTTCAGATCATCATTGGCAAGCTGCAGTTGGAGACTCTGCCCTGTGACCTTGGCCGACTCTGATTCCAAACGACGTTGATAAGCATTTCTACTTATCCACAGATCGTCGTTTTGCACACCCAGCAGGAGTGCAAAATACTTAGCCTGGAAAAAGAAAACAGTACTTATATAACAAGGCAATCATAATAAAAGCGGGAAAAATAATGAAAGATAGGTCTACCTGCTCGCACAACTTCACTAGCGACTGAACAAGGCGTACGTTAGAAGTACCCTCAAGCTTCCTCAACTCACCGGACAAAATAGTGCTCAAGCCTAGATCCCAGGACAAAGCGTCGGGCTCAACAGAGTCTGGCAGTTCACTAACAAGAGGGACATTGTCAGGTCGGGGAGTCGCTGACTGCAGGATATCCTTAACCTGCTCAAGGATACAACGATCATCTAACAGATGAGGGGATTCCCTCTCGTTGGAGCTAACCGAGGTTTCCTTGCCCGAAGCAGAAATAATGGTCCGGCGACCAGACCTTGACTCAATCCGACCTCCAGAAGGCCCACCGGATTCAAAGGAGGTAGTAACAATAGTTGTGTCATTAAATAAAAAATCAGAAAAATCATGAGACACAGATTGCGTCATAGACGAATCCAAAATAGAATCTCCACCAACTGCCCCCACAGCATCACCCCTTAGGGGTCCGCTGACAAGCTGGGCGGTAGAAAGAGAGGAAGAAACGGAGCTGTTAGGAACCTCTCCGTGAAAAGCATGCTCAAAGGAAGAAACACCTGAAGTAACGGGTATATTATAAGTCTGCTCCTCATTGGACATATCGCCAAAAGCCACCCGACCAGGGGAAGGCATACTTCCAACTTCAGTGGAAGAAGAAAAGTTTGGTTCTGCAAATGATGAACTAACTACAGAAAAAGGTTCAGAGGGGACGACAAGGGTATCGGTCACCGACCTACTAACAGAAGACGAACGAGGAGGTTCCATCGAGGGTCCTTCGGTTCGAGACTTCTTCAATCTGGGATTTCTAGCGTTCTCACGGGAAGGACGCTTTGATGTATTACCGAAAAGATTAGTCATGATCGGAATTCAAGAAATAAATCTAAAATATCGAGAAAGCTTATCGACCTAATAAAGAAGGAGTATTCTGTTGAGAGATAAGCAAAGCGGTAAATAGCGAGACAAGTTTTTACCTTTTTATATTTATACTATACGAAAAGACGCGACAGACCCAAAGAAAGGGCGCGAAATAGAAAAACTGACCTTGGAGTAAACACTAGAATTTGAAAAGACACACGCATAATGATTACGGCGAAGTTAATAACTTGTCTGAATTATTACGGCAAAGATGAAAGGACGTGACTGTCAGAATATGAAACGTTTAACGTACAAAGGGGTGAAAGTGTAATATTACATTTAGACCTACAATAAATAGTTACAAAGATATTTTCAAGGATCAATATATCATGCAGCCTGATCGCCCTCCGGAATCTTCTGTTCGCTAACAACGTCTCCTTCTTTTGCTGGCTCAATAACCTCTTCCTCTTCCTCTGGATCGATAAAATTGTCATCGACCTCATCATTAATATCAGAAGGAGGAATCGACAATGGATTTCCGAACTCTTTGACGAGGTGAGCCAAAGGAAAATTTTGATAAACGACGTCTGGAAGCTCGGAAGGAGAGTATACTTCGCCATAGCGGTTTAACTGAATATGTGCCGTTTTAAAATATTCCTTTCGACGATCCTCTATCATTTCAAAAGCGACTAACTGATGAACCGCCTTCTTGAAAGTACTTTCTAGGAGCGGACCGACCATTTGATATACCAACGCCGTATGGACAGGAGAGCTGAGGAATTCACGAATTACTTTTTCATCAGGATTCCGGCCATAACGATCCCTGAGTCCACTAAGAGGAATTTCACCCTCATACTCCTCTAAAGAAGCTTGAAGACTTGATACTTGAGATTCCAACTCGCTAATCCGAGCAGTACTCTAAAATTGGAACTCCTCTAACTTTCTAGCCAATTGATTGGCTTGTTCTTGAGCACGGGAAGTCTCCAGAACCCTATCTATAATCTCCTGGTCTACGGTCCCTGTAGCCCGAGTCTCTATGACCGGAACGGAAGAAGTCGTTGAGGGACCAACCTCTGAACCAGAAGACTTATGAAGTAAAGCTTTGTATTTCTCATCCAGAAACTCACATTGTTGTTTCCAGAGAGCAGTTTCATAAGCATATGATGCTAAACAAGTCTTAGTCTGAAAAAGTAAAGGGGTAAAACAAGAAATGAGTTAGCAAACTAAAAAGATCTTCGAAGGAAAATATCCTATAAAGCAAACTTAAAAAGATCACCTTTTCAGCATAAAGAGAAGCTCGCTGAAATTTCTCCAAAGGATCCTTCCGAAGAAGCTTATTCATGTCGCGAGTAAAGTCGGCGGACAAAAGAACACGAGTTGCCTTATCGACCGCATTCTCGCTCTCGTCGTGGACAAATGAATCATTCTCTGAGTAGCCAGCGGCTCTCTTTCCCTCTAAATGATCCTCAATCATTTCGACCAAAGTAGGTTTTGGATGATTGTCGCCAAGTAAAGAAAGATCGTTACCAGAACGACCATAGTAGCTCCTCTTTCTCTCCACCGGATTATTATTAGGATGAGGCATCGACCAGCTGCGACATCCGCGAATACCCAAAGATGTTCTAAGCTGGAGAGGGGGATAACCGGATCCTGTCCCTTGACGAATAGGGGATTCTTGAGAAGAATCTGGAGATTCCTCTCCATTCTCCTCGGAGTCATGACTCAACTCCAGTTTTCTCTTCCAAGACGCTCTCTGCTCGATAGGGACGTTCTCTATGGTTTTGGAAGATTTGGACAACACCATTTTTCCTTTTGAAGAATGTCGGGTATTTTCTACCATATGAGCTCAAAAAGAAACAAGACAAAAGTTAGACTTTCTGAAGAAAAGGGATCATCACAACACTAAGCTGAAATAAAATGCTTACCAAGTGGTTCAGATGATGAAATGATTGGAAAATCATGAGCACTCAATCCCGCTTTACGAAGGAAAACTTTCCCAATCAGAAGAGCACTCTGATATTTGTTGGCACGCATAGCAGGGATTTCACCAATGAACTGAGCATCATCAGGAATGAGTTCACCAGTCGGCAGGCGACCTCCGTAAATCCATTTGGAGCCATGATCCCACGAGAAGGGCATGGTCGAACCATCCGCCAAACGAAGACGAGATGGGGGACGAACAAAGAAAAAATGAGATTTCCAAGAAGGGTTGCTAGAAACTGGGGAGTCGAAGATTGCTCGACTAGGTTTCTGACTAGCGAAGAAATATCCGCGATTGGAGGAACTGGAAATATTAAACCGAAACAGTTGTGTAAAGTTACGAAAGGAAGGTTTGAACCCTTTCGCGATCATTAAGACAGAAAAACAAACCACAAAGGCCACGGAATTAGGGACTAATTGTGTCAAGGACACACTGAATATTTTTAGAATATCAAGAAAGAGGGGAGACAACGGAAGACTTATACCACTATTAAAATGGGCCGTGTAAAAGGCTCGACATCCTTCCGGTGGTGATGTAACCCTATCAGAAGGAGAAGGGAGAACTATCTCAGAACCCTCCGGGAAATATTTGGCATAGTTGTTCACAACCTCAGGAAAAGTATCCACCGTGTAAGCACATGCTAGGTCCTCAATCGGTTCAGAAATTTGAGGAGCTGTGCCTTTGCCTTTCTTGGCTCGAGCAGCGACGTCCGTATCTGAAAGAATTTGTACCTTAAAGGTATCTTCAGCAGGAACAATGAATTCTGAAACTCCAGTTTGCTCGCTCGAAGGATTAGAATGCAACTCTTCCTCGATGATGGGAGCGACATTCTCCCTAAAAGAGGCAGAAGATTTTCTTAAAGAGGCCATATTTTTGGATTCTCGGAGGATATAAGTCGATAAAATGAAAACTTTATATGATGAACGACTAAGCAAGAAAATGACTGCAAAGTATAAGGAAGTATAAAATAGAAATGACAAACTTAATAGTCACCTATTTATACTGGGAAGAGAAAAGATGTTTCGAACTCATCACGACTAATCACGTTCCCGCCAAAAACGGAAGAAGATAAAAAGCCTTCCCGAAGGGACGCGTGGCGATTCATAATTGGAAAAAGAAAACGACTATCTATGATGCGTAGCGCTCTTTTCCTTACTTAAGATTTTTTCCCACAGGGTTTTTTCTTAAGTAAGGTTTTTAACGAGGTACCATTCATAGAAGATAACAGTCGTAAGAAATCGTCTACTTCTACGAGCTTCTACTGCCTATACGCTCGAAGAAGTGAGGGAGTACTGATGGGGGCTATTTCGCACCCCTTATAATGTGAGGATCGACTGAAGAATAAAAGATCGGTTCGACCAAACCAGTCAGTTCGGGATAATCTTATCGACCCGGC
Source organism: Penstemon barbatus (assembly GCA_003313485.2). Lineage (NCBI taxonomy): Eukaryota > Viridiplantae > Streptophyta > Magnoliopsida > Lamiales > Plantaginaceae > Penstemon > Penstemon barbatus. The sequence goes on from CM064877.1 coordinate 40,406,833, forward strand.
AGAATACGACTCTCTTCAACAAGCAGACTATAGTCCGGACTCAAGAAGGACAATTGGGCCGAGTCCCATTAGGATTATGTTTCCTTGTAATGCTAGGTTTAATATGATATAAATACCTAGTTAATCATTGTATTACACACACGGCAAAAACGCTACTAAATTCTGCATAACAGCAGAATCCAAGATTATTCAATAAGAAAATAGCTTTTTCTTCATATTCATATTATTTTATGTTGGCTATCATGATTACTTGTTGTTCCCTCTAAATTGTTCTTATTTGAGATTGATCCATCCTGAATAAAGTAACATAGCCCCTTTAAATCATATATATTGAGAATCCCCAATATCCCATATTCACTGATACAATTAACCCGACGAAATCCGGTTAAATCAGTAACATTTCCAGCTGTATGTATGTCTCCCAAAAATGCCACATTTGTTACTTTCTCCTCTTCGCTGACTTTGATGAAGGTTTCTGTTAGATGAGCAATGTTGTCTTCTCCTCTTTTCAGAGCAGCATGAAGATGATCCACATCAGCTTTGACATCTTCAATGCTTCTGTTCATATCTAAGACACTCTGAGTCATCTGTAGAGTATTATCCTCAGGTAGAGGGAAGTTATCAATATCATCATGTACTATTCGTGCAGTGGTTTTCTGCATTTGCTCAAATTTCAGCCTGTTGGATTCTTCCAATGCTTGCTGCATTTTCTCCAGCTGTACTATGTTCCTTTCTTCCAATGCTTTTAAGTTGTTCTCCGGCAACATTTGGAAGGCTTCCATCAGTGATGAGTGCATATTAGCTGATGAAGTAGAAGGACCAGGCTGGTCATTATCAGTCTCCTGGTGGACAGGTGCATCTAGCATATCAGTCTCTTGATCAGCAGTTGACTCCTTAGCTTTCCACTCAATTGCTAAGGGTTCTTCAGCAGTACCAGGCTGATCAGTGACGTCTTCAAAGATTTTATCAATGATCTTGCCATCATCAGTGAAGACTGTTGCCTGACGAATCTGTCTTACAACAGGTAGAAGATTAGGAGTTGGTTTCTTCACTTTAGGCACTTCATGATAATCTTTCAGTTCTTTGCCAAAAGTAATCTGTTGAATGCCAGGCATGGATGGCAGATCACTTGGCGAGCCTTGTTCATATCTTGATTTGGCAGACCAGTTCTTCAAGGCTGTCATTACTGCAATTTGCACAGCTCGTTCAATTGGATCATCATTTTTCCTTCTCTTTTCTGGCAAAGTGTTAGAGATGATCTTTGCTTCCTGAGTAGCAAATTCTGTGCATACTTGTGCATTCTATCTCTAACAAAATCTGGATCCAATGCCTTAGTGATGGAAGAGGTTTGCAGCCAATTTAGAACAAACTTTTCCTCATTAGCAAACTCTCCCCAGCTTTGGATCTCTTCAACAGACTGTCACCCTGTACTCTCTCCATTTGATGTATCTTTTCTTCTCTTGAGTGAACAAGGTCTTGAGCATCAGCTTCTTGTCAAAGTAGGCCAATGCCTTCTCAAATCTGTTGAAAATAGAAGAATCCGAGTTTATGATTTCAAAAGCTTTTCTGACCTCAAACTTCTTCTTTTCCTTCACCATGCCCGGAGGCATCTTCTTTTTCGCCTGTAAAGATTCTCCAATCTTTATTCCTCCAGCAATTTCAGCGCCATGAGTATCAGTCTTGCTGAGCTCAATGACAGCAGCTAACTCAGCATCTTCAGCAGCTTTGCGTTCTGCTTCAGATAACTTCCTTCTCTGCTCATCTTTTTCAGCCTGAATTTTGCTGAGTTCCATGGCCTTCTGTTCCTCTTGTTCCTCCTTCTTCCTCTGCTCTGCTTCTTCTCTCTTCTTCTTATCAGCGACAGAGATCTTTTTCTTCTTGATAATTATTCTTCTTTTCCCTTTGCTCTTGTCAGCAAGGGCAGGTTCAGGAACAGGTCCAGCAGATGCAAGTGGTGCAGCTGCTATTGGATTGATGATCTGCACTTCAGGATCATCAAGGGGTTGAGCAACCCCAGCTGTTGGTGTTGTTGAAGTAGTCTGTTCTTCAGCAGGTTTCTCATCAGCAGACTTCTCTTCAACACCAGCAGGCCTCTCTGATGATGGAGGATTTTCACGAACTAAGGTAGACAGTTCAGTAGGAGAATCGATAAAGGTCATTCTCTTCCTTATTGTCTTCTTTGTTCTTCCAGCTTGAACAGGTTTGGAAGCACTTGTATCCCTAAGTTGACTTCACGTCCTGCGAGCAACATTCTCATCAGGTTCAGCAGAAATGGTTCTTGAAGGTGAACCAGGAGACATGTTCTCTATCTCCTTTGTTGTCTGAACTATGATCTGATCAGCAATCTCCTTCCCAGCAGGCTCCTCTGTTCTGGCTTCAACAGTTGGCTGGGCTTTTTGAATAGAAACTTTAGTTTTTCTCTTTGTAGCCACTTCCTTTGGCTCATCAACCTTCTTCTTTTTAGCCTGAATAGCAGGCTGAGCTGTTTTCTTTTGCTTTTTGGCAGGAACATTTTCCTTAGGCTCCTCCTCTACTTCTTCTTCTGCTCCTTCATTTTTCCTCTTCTTTCCTCCTCTCACAGCTTGGTAGCTGGTCATTGCCTTAGAACTGTGAATTTCTTTCCCATTGGTCATTCCACAGCCCAGATTGTGAAATAGGTAACTCAAGGTTATCCTGTGGTTTGATTGCTTCTTCATATGGAAATTGGCCAAAATGTACCAGATCACCACCGACCAGTTTACTTCAATTCCATAGTAGACAGCAACCATTATGCAGTACCTCTTCATGGTGATTGCATCCAGAGAAAATGTGCAGTTCTCTATCAGCTTTGACACCAAGTCAGCCATCCGCTAAAACTCGTCCTTCAACTGATTCTTCTTCAGGTTTCCAGAAATTACTTCATTTTTCTTAGCACATATAGCCCAGAACTCATGGAGTTTGTCTTCTGTTAAGGTGGTAACATCTTGTCGCCCTCGATTTGAAAGGCCAAACTGCTCGTGCGACAGAGCAGGGGTGATGACGATTGGGGTTCCTCCAATAGTGGCTTTGATTTCCTTCCTGTCAAAATCAACAGCCTTTTCGGTGTTGTAAAACTCCATAACCTCGTCCTTCCAAACCATCTCCGCGTGCGATTCCATGAACTTGACCAGTTGAGCAGCTTTGAATTTCTCTAGGATCTCCTTCATGACAGGTGTACCGGACTGATGATAAGCATCATACACAAGGTACATGCCTTCAGCCTTGGCTTCTTGAGCAGGATTCATCTTGATTCTGTAGAAGATTAGTGGAAAACAGAGAGTATTTGCAGAAAGTAGAAGTGAAAGTTTCTCACAAGTGCTCTTGAATGTATTTGGGTGCGTAAAGAACAACAAGTCTGATCAGATTTGGATTTATAGAGTTAGGGTATTTCGGTTTCCGTGATACCCGTCACCGTTGGATCCATTTGTGTCAGTTCTGATCGTGCGGACGTCAGTTACGTCTTTTGAAATTCAAAAAGCATTAAATGAGAGGCGGGAATGCGAACTGCCTTAGTTTTACTTGTAAAAGCGCATTTTTGATAAAACGTTTTTAAACAGTGAGCTTTTACACAGCTGATCAGACGAGTAAAATAAATTACTTATCTGATGGACTAGTGTCCTGATGACAGTCTGTTATCAGTGAAAGCTAATAACTGATAACCTTCCTCGGCTGTTTGTCAATCCAGCTAGGTGAAAAATCTTCAATCTTCAAGACTTTAATCTTCTGATGAAAACATAACTTCAACTAACTTTCATCAACGAATTTCATCTTTTAATCAGAAGTACCGCTAGTCTTACACGTTTACCCTAACTTTAAGAATCCATAAATTAACTAGTCTGTTGAGAGTTAACCTTGAAGATAATATGATGTGTAAGCTGATGAACTCCAGTCTTCTGATGAGTTCCCCCTCAGCTTATGCATCCAACTTTAGTAGACCTAGTTCAGCTCTTAGAGTTGAAAACCTTGTCTCACTTAGAGGTTTTGTGAAGATGTCAGCAATTTGATTTTCAGTAAAAACATATTCTATCATGACATTTCCCTTTTCCACATGATCTCTAATGAAGTGATGTTTGATCTCAATATGTTTAGTCCTTGAATGACTTGTAGTGTTCTGAGTGAGAGAGATTGCACTTGTATTGTCACAGTAGATAGGTATTCCACTGATTTTGATGTTGTAATCTTCTAGTTGATGTTTCAACCATAGTATCTGTGCACATCAAGCTCCAGCAGCTATGTATTCAGCTTCAGCAGTAGATATGGATACTGAAGTCTGTTTCTTACTCATCCAAGAGATCAGACGACTGCCTAAGAACTGACAGGCACCTGTTGTGCTTTTCCTGTCAATCTTGCAGCCAGCAAGGTCAGAATCTGAATATCCAATAAGTTCAAATCCAGATTCTCTAGGGTACCACAATCCCAATTCTTCAGTGCCTTTGAGATATTTAAGTATTCTTTAGGCAGCTAAGAGATGAGATTCCTTAGAATTTGATTGATATCTCGCACAAACCCCAACAGATTACATGATATCAGGTCTGCTAGCTGTTAAGTATAACAGTGACCCAATAATTCCTCTGTACTTGTTTATGTCCACTGATTTGCCATCTTCATCTTTATCTAAACGAAGACTAGTAGACATTGGAATATTAGCAGTAGAGCTAGTTTCCATACCAAATTTCTTGAACAGATCCTTTGTGTATTTTGCTTGGCTGATGAATATTCCATCAGGCAACTGTCTTACTTGCAAGCCAAGAAAATAGTTAAGTTCTCCCATCATGCTCATTTCAAACTTGTTCTGCATTAGCTTTGAGAACTTGTCACACATCTGTTGATTTGTTGAACCGAAAATAATATCGTCCATATATATTTGCACAAGCAATATATGATTTTCCCATTAAATAGTGAATAAGGTCTTGTCTACCTTACCTTTACGAAATCCTATAATTAAAAGAAAATCAGATAGGGTATCATACCACGCTCTTGGAGCCTGTTTCAGTCCATATAGAGCTTTCTTCAGACGATACACCTTGTCTTCTTCATTATAAGCTTCAAATCCAGGTGGTTGTTCAACATAAACTTCTTCTTGCAATTCTCCATTGAGAAAAGCTGATTTCACATCCATTTGATAGATTGTGAAATTTTTATGAGCAGCATAAGCAAGAAAGAGTCTGATTGCCTCTAGTCTTGCTACTGGTGCAAAAGTTTCATCAAAGTCAATACCTTCTTCTTGGCAATACCCCTTTGCAACTAATCTAGCTTTATTTCTAGTGACAACACCATTTTCATTCATTTTATTCCTGAATACCCATTTAGTGCCAATTACCCTTTGATGACTTGGTCTAGAAACTAAGTACCAGACTTCATTCCTTTCAAATTGATTTAGCTCTTCTTGCATAGCTTCAATTTAGTTTGAATCATTAAGAGCTTTTTCAATCTGTTCTATTTGAGATAGGAAGTTGACGAAGATTGCATCATTTGCAGCAGCTATCCTTGTCTTTACTCTGTCCAAAGGATCACCAATCACCAGCTCTGGTGGGTGATTCTTGAGCCATCTAATATCAGGTTGCAAATCTGAATGTTGTCCTCTGTTTTGATCTTACAACACTACTGTTGGAGTTTCAGTAGTAGTCTGTTGAACAGTCTCTGGTCTGTCAGCTGTTTGCAACTATTTTGTTAGACAATCAGCATTGTGATTTTGAACAGCACTCGAGTTAGCAGCTGAATTTAGATTAGGTAGTATGATGGGAACATATTCTTCGTTTCTTTCAACACTCGATTTCTGAAAATCAGTAGACAGATTCTGATCAGTACTTTGATTCTTTTCAGAAGATTGATTAGGTTCATAAAATACTACATCAATGGATTCTTCTACAAGTAAATTTCTTTTGTTAAAGACTATATAAGCTTTACTTACAGTAGAATACCCTACAAATACTGCTTCATCAGCCTTTTCTGCAAAAGCAGTAAGGTGATTTTTCCCATTATTTAAAATAAAGCATTTACAACCAAAAATTCTAAAGTAATGAATGTTTGGCTTCCTGTTGTTCCAAACTTCATATGGAGTCTTGTTTTAGTGCTTGTTGATCATGCATCTGTTTTGGGTAAAGCATGCTGTATTTGTTGCTTCTGCCCAAAATCTTTGAGGCAGCTTTGCTTCAGCTATCATGGTTCTGGTAGCTTCTTTCAGAGTTCTGTTTCTCCTTTCAGCAACTCCGTTCTGTTGAGGGGTTCTGGCAGCAGAGTACTCATGGCTGATTCCTCTGGTATTACAATACTCTTCAACAGTAGAGTTTGTAAATTCAGTCCCTCTATCTGATCTGATCTTTAGTATTTTTATACTCTTTTTGTTCTGAATTTGCTCCATCAGATTTGTAAGATGCTCATTGGTCTCACTTTTCTTCTTCATGAAAATCACCCAAGTGTATCTTGAATAATCATCCACAGCAGCTAGGCAGTACTTCTTTCCACCATTACTAATTGGATCAATGGGTCCAAATAAGTCCATGTGTAGCAGCTCCAAGATCCTTCCAGATGATTGGTGCTTCTTGCTTTTGAATGATGACTTGATTTGTTTACCCTTCTGACATGCGTCACAAACCTTGTCCTTGCTCATGACTGTCTTTGGAATTCCTTCTACCAGATCATTCTTGATAAGTCTGTTGATGGTCTTGAAATTCACATGATTCATTCTTTTGTGCCACAGCCAACTGACTTCACTTGGTGTTGATGCCACCAAACAAATACTTGAATTCTTGTCAGTAGAATTCCAGTCCACTGTGTAGACATTCCCTTGTCGTCTACCAGATAAAATAACCTTCTTTGTACCAATCTGTTCAACGTAGCACTTATCTGTTGAGAAGATGACTGAATATCCTTTGTCACAAAATTGACTTATGCTTAGCAAATTGTATTTGAGGCTTTAACATAAGAGACGTCAGATATCTCAATGTTGCCATTGATCAGCTTTTCACTTGCTACAATCTTGCCTTCCTTGATGTCTCCAAAAGTGACTTTCGGACCATCCATAGCAACAACATCAGTCAGCTCATGTATGTTTCCACATATGTGTCTTGAAAAGCCACTGTCCAAGTACCAAGTCTTCTCTACTTTACTCCTACTCCTAATCCTAACCTACAAAACAAAAAAAAATTGTTTTAGGTACCCTTATTGAGAGGGTCCTGAAGGATTAGTTCCACCTTTGACAACCCAAGATGTTGAAGTCTTAGGCTTCTTAGGTTTCTGAGTTTCAGCAGGAGCATGGACAGTTTTGCCTTTATCACGTTCATCAGATTTGCTATATTGTTGATAATCAGCATGATAAGGATAATGTTCATAAGTAGAATAAGATGCATGATAAGCAGGATATGCATGCATTGGATGAGCAGGATATGGTGCATAGTAAGTTGGAAATTGAGGTGCAGGGTACATAGGGGTATATGCAGCAGGTTGCACATAATAAGACTCATTTCCATACCAAGTGATGGGGGCTATTTCGCACCCCTTATAATGAACGGATCGACTGAAGAATAAAGGATCGGTTCGACCAGACAAGTCAGTTCGGGATCATCCTATCGACCCGGCCGAATACAACTCTCTTCGACAAGAAGACTACACTCCGGACTCAAGAAGGACAATTGGGCCGAGTCCTATTAGGATTATATTTCCTTGTAAAGCTAGGTTTCGTAGGATATAAATACCTAGTTAGTCATTGTATTACGGACACTTTTTTGATACACAGCAAATACGCTACCACATTCTGCATATCAGCAGAATCCAAGATTATTCAATAAAGAAAAGAGCTTTCTCTTCATATTTATGTTATTTTTTACGTTGGTTATGATAATTACTTGTTGTTCCCTCAAAATTGTTCTTTTTTGAGATTGATCCATCCTGAATAAAGTAACAGAGCCCTTTAAATCATATATATTGAGAATCCCCAATAACCCATATTCACTGATATAATTTACCCGACGAAATTCGGTTAAATCAGTTGGCGCCCACCGAGGGACTGGGTTACTTATTCGATCGACATATGGCTCGCCCAAGGAAGAGCGCTCGTAACGGAACAAGAAGTAACACGACCAACCAACGTGATGCGTCTGAGGATCTACCAGGCAATACCGATAATAACGCCCGTGTATCCAACGACAACCAGCAACAGAATGAGCATCATCAGAATCAGGTGGAACCACAAGGGATCCCTACTGGCACAATACCGGAAGAACATGTGGCTCCAACGATCCCAGTTCCCCTGTCAGATGCTCAGGAGAAATTTCGACAGATCGCTATGCTCCTTAAATCATTCTCCCCAGAGGAATTACTCGTACTCGAACAAGTTCCTCGAAACGTTAGAACTACTAGGGTAAATCCCACTCAAAGAACGCCGAGGCAGAACGATCAAATCTCTCAACAAGCTGACAGCCCGGCAAGCGAGCGACGCTCGCTACACAGTCCGTAGCAGGGGAATTCAAAACCTTCCGATGACAACGTCCAAAGAAAAGCGGATCGAAGGAGACCACAACGCAGCTAATCAAAGGAACACACCATTATCCCTATAGAGGATGACGCTGGCGAGGCGATCCCGAATCGACCAAGAACAATGTGATTCTCGGAAATAGAAATCGAAAAAATGGTACAAGAACGACTCGAGCAACGCTTACGATCCGTTCAAAACCCGTGGGCCAGAACCACAGAACTCCAGGAGAGCCTAGCAGCGTGCTCCCCCTTCTGCAGAGAAATAAAAGAGGCACAGTCAATCGGACAGGTTCCGGGTAGACTACCCAGATACGACGGAACCACTGATCCAGATGACTATGTCTTTAGTTTCACAAACATAATGAACTTGTATTCTCACTCAGCGGAGTTCACCGCTAAGCTGATGGTGACCACGCTAGAAGGATTAGCTTTAGAATGGTTCGCCAAACAACCAGCCAACTCCATATTCAGTTTTCGAGAATTATGCAACAAACTAACGCAGCAATTCGCCAGTCAAAAAAGACAAAAATTGCCGATGAGCTATTTAGGAACCATTTATCAACAAGAAGGTGAATCTTTAAGGAACTGGTTGGCAAGATTTAATGTCGAATTACTCAAAATCGATTCCCCCAATATTGATTACATAATCTCGATTCTCTTCGACCTCACAAAGAATAGGCAGTTCGGAAACGTCCTCTGATAAGGGGTAATTTGGATCCCCTATCCTTGCTGGCTCGATGTGGATCGAACAGCACCAGTTTTCATCCCCAGAAGTGCCGAACCGAGTCGGGGTATATAGTGGACTGTCCCGAGCCAACAAAGAGAATCTGAGGTCGAAGGTCACTATTGGGCCGAGCCCAGGCCCAAGCCAGCGGACCAGAAAAGTACTCTTGCAAATATGACTGAAAGCCCATTATCTCAGCTATAAATACCCCTAGCATTTATTACAAACACACAACTTCCCATGTGCTCTTCCTCCGAGGCTGCTGCTCGGAACTACATGGGAAGTATAGTATAGGCTTTCTTATGTGTATTTCACCCTCTAGTTTGTACGACATCCTATAATGCTCGAATAGGACTCTCAATATTTATAATTTGTACTCAACCATTCTGAATGCAATACTATTGATCTTTTATTTCTATTTACAAGCATTAGCACAACATTTGACACCACTCAGATCAAACAAAGCGAAAACGCGTAAGATCAATTGGCGCCCACCGAGGGGCCTTATTCGAGTATTAGATCGAAATATGCCTACTAAGAGGAGAAATACGTATATCAGCGTATACTTTCCAGGATTGAAATATGCCTACTAACCAGAAACTCCGCCATTTACTTTCCAGGACGATCGTCCGACCAGCGGAGCATTCGTCAACTTAAGGTCGAAGATAAGACCTACGGGGCGAATTTCCGACTTTTAGATCGGTAGTTCTATTCTGTGATTGTCCAGCTCATTTATTCCTTCGTTGGATTTATTTTCCACAGATGATCAATTCTCTATTCATAAGTGAATAAGAAGTTTCACAGATATCATTCTCAACTAACTAACACAGAATTAATCCAATCAACTTGATCATCAGTTAACGACGAAAGGTTATGAGAATCTATGGAGTTACAGCTTATTAATGATCGGAATTTATTTTTCCGATCATCATATTTAATAATCTCGGGATAAATTACACAAATCAATTATTTCTTGATCAGTTGCATAATCCGTATAGAAGTTCATTTCTTTACTCGATGACAATTTCTAATGGATCCTGCAATTGAATGTTAGTACAACGGCAACAAGTTATATAAATCCTCGAAGTCGCAACCGAGGGTGGGCAACCGTTCGATCGCTAAAAGAAACTTGTGGTCCCAAAGGGAAGGGATAAATAACTTCATGATAACTACGAATTCCGACATGTCTCGCTCATATTCGATCGGAGAAATTGAATAGACATAAAAGAATAAAACAATGAAATTCGACCAGATAACAAAGGTTTTATTATTGATATTCTTCATACAAGTTACAAGCGATGTCTCGGATATAATAGTAAATCTCGGGCTCAAGAGATACAGTACAATCACTCCTACCCTACTACAAATTCTACGAGTAAGTCTACCCTGTTATATATTCAGTCATCCTTCCCTTTAGATCGCTCCAGATGCAGAATTCAGCAGTGATTCTTCATGGCCATCACTCGCCACGTGTCGCACATCCGTCTTCATACGGGATAAAAACCGGATCGGAGCTCTTCTCCAGGGCTTCAAACCGATCTTAGGTCTTCATCTACAAATAATGATTGAAATACTCAATCATTATTTACAGGTTAATCCGAACCGGTGCAGCGAAGGGTTATCTCAACGGAGGCGCCCCAAGCGAGCTCGAAGGAACTATACTTCAAGAAAGCCCTCGAGGAAGTTGGTGCTCCAGATTTAAAGAACTCTTCTGAGATTAACCAGCTGCCCGATCAGATGCTACGCCAGAAAACCGGAATTCTAACCCACACCAGATAAGGTATATCTAGGAAAACAGGTTGCCTGCCGGTATTCTAGGCGCAGTTTCTTTTGCCTGTCGATATTCTAAGCGAAAAAGGTTACACCAAAGGAACTAAGATCGAAAAATGGGTTTGAATTCTAATCTCAAACTCCTTTATCTTGGATATAATACGAGTCAAATCTAAAACTCGATCCATGGAGATCGGAGGAAGCATAAAGGGAGAAGTGAGGAATGTCGTATAAATAAGTGGTCCTATTTATAGCGGTGAAGGGTTTCAACCAACGGCCCAGATAACAGATCGCGAACGGTTAGGGTTTACGTAATAAATGAACTGACCGATACGCTTCCCAAGAAATAGGGTCCTGTTTGGTTGGGAGAACGTACGGTCTAACGGTGCGTAAAGAGGGACTCATTCGAAAAGTTCGATCGAACAAATCTTTTACTTATTATCCTATTCGAAGGACGGCACCGGGATCAGGAACACTTGTCTAAAATTCAACTATGGTGCACATGGTGTTCTGAATATGAAACCGCTATTTTTACAACCATCTAATGATGTTCGAATTGAAAAAGCTATGATCGGTCTACTCGAACAAAACTCTCGAACTGAAAAGTTCAACAACTTTGGAAATTCGACAATACCAAGGATCAGTCGCTACAAGTTCCTTATTGATTTTAGATCTATCAAAGTATTTGTTTGTTACTCACTCAGGAATGCGGTATTTGGTTATTTTCTTATTTATTTTTGGTGTTCGAGATCGGATTATCGAAAGCAAGAACTTATTGATTAGGCTTTACTTTATCAACAAGGAAAAGAGAAAAAGGCATTTATGAATATTATTACAAAGATACAAGAGTTCAAAGGAAAAATATGGGAGATACATTTCGAGCATAGCGCAAGCTAATATGTTACATAAGAACCCCATTACTTTCTACAATCCTATGAAATTTTCGGTCTCTTCTCCTGTCGTTTATTCAAAGTAACTTAGCTCCGAGCATGGAATCTCCTTTGGACCCGCAGGCTGTTAACTTTATTTACGATCTTCCAAAGACGAAGGGGCGAACACACGGTTTGTAGGGTAACTGTATTCTTCATCGTTCTCTCCCTAATATGTCTTCCTAAATGCATTGTAGCAACAGGTCCCTAATAGAAGACCTGCGCGATAACCTGCGGACTACATAGGTCTGGCTTATTGGCCTTCCAGATGGAAATTGTATTTGCTTGTCGATATTCTAAGCGAGGTCGGGATAGTTTTTCTTCCGCTCGAAGATTGTTCCGCTTAAAGATTGTTCGAAGTCCGAACTCAAATACTTGAATTAATTGAATAATGATCTTGATCACCATGATCGGAAGAATAAAATGCCAGTACGACGAATGAGACAGTTTCAAAGCTACGACTGCCTTTTATAGCGAAAATTAAAAGAAATCCAACGGCAGATAATCCACGAAGTAAATGGATGAGATTTGTTGACCGTTGCAATTCCCGACAAATGAAGAACCGTTTGGGAAAAATCAAACTTACCAAGATTTGGAACATATACACAACATCAAAGAACAAAGGGCATTAGGTCAAACAAAGCAAGAACCTCGCAAAGAATATCCTTATCAAGACAAAATGATTATCTATTAAGTTCTAGGACTATTTACTATTTGCTATCTCGCTATGTTTCATCTATTCTCACGGTTACAGAAGACTATTATTTCATCAAAGTTTATTTCGAACAAAGTTATCTATTCAGTGAAAGTTTGTTTCACCAATGTTCCTATTTATTCATCATATTCTGATATCTCTCGATCTCTATTCATCTATTATCAATCTCTATTTTGTCTCCATCTACTATTAAAAAGGGTGAAAGCTGTTGCTACGACCCTCGAAAATCGACCAAGGGTGAAAGCTGTTGCTACGCCCCTTGGATCGAAAAATTAAAATGGGTGACGACCCTCGTGCTAAAAATGCTCTGAAACGACTAAGGGTGAAAGCCATTGTTACGCCCCTTAGGTCGAAATTATTAAATGGGTGAAAGTTGTTGCTATGACCCTCGGGCTAAAAATGCTCTGAAACGACTAAGGGTGAAAGCCGTTGCTACGCCCCTTAGATCGATATTATAAATTGGGTGAAAGCCGTTGCTAAGACCCTTGAAAACGACTAAGAGTGAAAGCCGTTGCTATGCCCCTTAAGTCTAAAGTATATTCAAGATCGATCCAAGTTATATCATATTATTTCTCCATGACTATTTATTCGACTAAGGGTGAAAGCCGTTGCTATGCCCCTTAAGTCTAAAGTATTCAAGATCGATCTAAATTCTATCATATTATCTCTCCACGATTACTTATTCGACTGAGGATGAAAGCCTTTGCTATGCCCTTTAGGTCTAAAGTATATTCAAGATCGATCCAAGTTCTATCATATTATTTCTCCACGATCATTTATTCGACTAAGGATGAAAGATCCATAATCCGACAAAAATCTAAACTATGGAAGATATCTCACGGAAGGTTCAAATTTTACAGAAATGAAATTTCAAATCTATTCTGGCTCTCAAATTATCTCACAAAAGTTGCGAGTTACAGAGGTCGAAATTAAAAATATCGACAACAATATAAAAGAAAAATTTTTCATTCATAAAATCGTCAGTACATTTACGAGCATTTTTCTACGAATACCAAGATGAAGTTCGAACTCAAATCTTCAGTACATTTACGACTAAGGATTACATTTATCATATCCTACTACAGATGCTACAAAGGAGTTGAAGCTCTTCGAATTAAAAAGGAATAGAGGAGAACTAGATCGGAGCATCTTCCCGGACCCTTAACCGATCTTAGGCCCTTCATCAGTAAATAATGTCTGCTATGCCAATACTTTAAAGATCCACTGATGAAGGACCGGCGCACGAGAGGAGTCTCGGTCAATCTCCGCGCACATTAACCCGAATCGGAATACTGTGAACCAGCTTCGGAAGCATCATGAAGAGGTTGAGATCAAAACCTCAAAGATCCTTCCACGAGTTGACCCACTATCCGACTGGGTGGAGCGACAGGATACAGGAGTTCGAACCGGCCTCAAATGGATGGAATCAGAGAGAGCTGGTCGCCTGCCGGTACCCCAGTCGTAATTCTTTTCGCCTGTCGATACCCTAGTCGAAATAAGTCGCCATTGGAGGCAGCCAAAGTAATAAAGGAAGATAGTTCGAACCCGAACCTCGAACCGTATTATCGGAGATAAGAAGCGAAACATAATGGTCAAAGGAAGCAAAAGTTCAATCATATAATCGATCAAAATAATTACAGAAATGTAAAAATATGAAGGTAACTACGGAACTATATATAGTAAAAGGAAAGGGCGATCAACGACTCAGATTTTATTAAAACTAACGGCTGAGATACAAGCAATAAATACGCCGACCGTTTCGCTTACCGAGAATTAAGGAACCGTTTGGGTAAATGAAGAAAATGTTAAAATTAGTCCTGCTCGGATTTATCATAATCTCAATTCCGGTCGTCGAAGAAAGCCGCAAAGAAAAATTCTAAGTATAGTTTTTAAAGAAAACATCATCAGTAACAAGCCTAAAAATGACCAAGATCGATAAAATACTGTATCTAAGAACGATCGCAAAGGATAATCAATAGACTATGATTTCCGAAGTTTGATATGTCAAGCAATTACAAATTACAAAAATATTAACTCTTATCACATATCAAGCCAATCTTCTGATACTAGTACATTTTACAATCCTACAAATATCGACAAAAGCTAATCTCTATATCCGAACGTGAGAAGTCCTTCATGACCAGGCAATCCTATGAAATTTTTGGCGGACGATAATGTCCTTACTCAAAAATGAGGAGCCCGTCGAGCCACCAGCCTTTTATCTTTATTTATGATTCTTCAAAGAGGAGAGGGGTAATGCATCTTTTTCTAGGTGTAACGTGAATACTTTATTGAGGTCCTCGATCCTCGAAGCACCACCACTGACATCTTCGAGGAAGAACCAAACAAACCGCCAAATACCCTTGAAAAACTTGATGCTTGAGCCCCCCCTAAACCACAAAAGGTCGTGGGAGCTACCTGGGTCGTGGGTGGTCAGCAATGAGGCTTATTGGCCTGCAAGGTCGGAATAGCGTTCGCCTGCAGGTATCCTAGTCGAAGTAAAAGTACTAATTAGCCTACAATCTGCAAAGTAGGTCCTAACTCGAAATTCAAAATGTTGGGCCATGCAACAAGATCTTTTAACCAGCATGATCGAAGGAATCTGCCTTCAAATAATTTTATAAGGATACAAAATGAAAGACCCATTTATAGGTGCAATTTTCAAAAATCCAACGGTTAGCAGAAAACAAAAGGAACGGTCAAGATCAAAAGACTGTTACGCTTCCCGAGAATTTGAGCGGGAAAAGAAGCTGATCTGATTTTGGAAATAAGCGAAGTTAATATACCTAGATCGAAGATCAAGAATCCCGGCGGTCGGGACCGCAAGTTCGAACGAAGAAAGCAGGCTAAAGTACTAATAAAAGAGAACACACCAAATTATACAAGAGCATGCAATCCGAGAAATAAATAAATTATTACAAACCATAGAGGATAAAAATGTCAGGAGTCATTCATGATTACACAGAAATAAAACAGTATAGCCATACAGCAAGTCTGGAAAAATAAAGGACAACATCTAGAGAAGCTTATTGTCGGAGAAAATCTTCCGAAGCTCAGCATTCCGAGCCTCATATCCACGGTCGTAAGCTTCCTTTTCACGGCGCTCGAAGTCTTGTTTCTCCTGCTCGTGAAGACTCTTTAGTTTCTCGAGCTCCTCACTCAGTTTCTTGTGGATTTCTTCTCCCTGATCTTTAGTAGCCTTTTCTTTCTCTAAAGCAAGCTTCTCCTCGAAGACACGATCGAATTCAATTTTCTTTTTCTCCAGCTCAAGGAAGACAGCAACATGCCGATTTGTCTCCCGCTCGGCAAACGTTTTGAGTTCGAGAAAGTCTTGTCCGGCCTATTAAAGATTCAGATAAGTTAAAAAAAAAAAAAAAAAACGGAAAGAGGGAGAAAGAGATTATAACACCTGAAACAGAAAGTGCGACCCAGAGATTGGAACAACTCTTCTAAATTTCTCTCCTTGGACATGTCGGTTTCAGAAGAAGTAAGGTCAACCCGCAACAGACTATCTATGGGATCAGCCTTAGAAATGGGCCCGTCTTTCGACTCCTTAGGCGGGGAAGGAGTAACTTTCGGAGGAGCGAAATCGACTCGGGGTTCGGAAAGATTATCAGTTCTCAAGGATTCAGCAGAAGCTTCTCCACCAATCTCCAACTTAGGTTTTTTGCTAAAACCTCCTGTGGGGGGGACGGCTGAAGAGTCGTCAGATGATGGTTTATTACCAATAACAAGCTTCTGCAAAGCCTCGATGGGAGTGACCCCGTCGGAATAAGGCCTTTTGTTCGAAGAAGGAACTGGAGTTTTCTGCCTAACGGGATCTCCACTCGAAGAATCGACAACTTTCGGGGAAGAGCCCTCGAGCTCAGCCTCAAGCTCCTCATCCAAAATGGACTTGCTTGTGTTGCCCTTAGTTTGCTTCGATGCAGCGCTTTTATCTTTCTTATTTTCCCCTCCCTTAGGAACTTTAGGAGAGGACACAGAGGTTTTAGAGGACGATTTGGAGGGTTTGGCCTCCTTGGCTGGTTTTTGTTCTTTGGATGGATTTTTGTTTTTCGAACCACCCAGTAGCAGTTTGGGATCGATGGCCTTGCCTAGTAGTTCCTCCATGATAAAAGGGGAGTGAGTTAAGAAATTTGAAGAATGCGGAATATAGAAGAAGAGCTCCGATCTCTGTAAATAAAGGTGTGCAAATAATTGAAGAGATCCTCATATTTATAGACGCTACACCGTATGATTACGATAGTGGAATCGACGCGACTTTCAAGAAAGATTCTATTTGGAATAAATAGATTTCGAGCATAGAGTACGAAAAGATATCGAACTATGAAAGGCAGATGATGTCTAAATATTTGTAAGATTAGGATTTACAAGTCATGCGAATCAAATCGTGAAGAAAACAAGCCCGATTACAAAAACGAGTTACATATACACATTTGATTCCTAACTACAAAGCTATGAATCGCCCCCCCCCCCTCCAGCATGCTCGAACCCAGCATTCGGACCAACGCCACTTTCACCGCCGCTGCTTAATGGATCGGTCTGATCAAAGGGTCGATCATCTTCCTTATCCGATCCATCCTCTATGTTGACATCTTCGTTTGCTCCTAAGGCAGATTGATGATCGACGTCGGACCGTTCGAGTAAATTTGGGTTAGGCATCAGAATGACAAACTCCTCAACTAAGGGGGCAAAACGATGACTTTGCCAGTTCACGGTTCTTCGGGGCAATGATAAAGCTTTGTAATCTTTTCCTTCGGCATTTTTGTAAGGATTCATATACAAGAAGTATTCTTCCATTTTATCTGGGATCCTATCAGCTGAAACCAATTGTTGAACCCCCTTATAAAAGAAAGTTTGAAGGATTCCGCCAAACCTTCTCCGAACTAAAGGGTCGAAAACGGGGGAACTAAGAAATTTTCGTATGGCCGAGATTTCCGCCTCTTCTGCCCCTTGAGAATATGCGCGAGCCGAGTCTTGCTTAGTTTGTTCGAGTTCGATCTTAATTCTCTTAAGCTCATCCTCGAGTGCACTCTTTTCTGTGACTACAGATAACAATTCATCCTCCACAGAGGAGAAATGTTTCATGCTTGTATTCTCTAGCTCTTTCTTCACTTGAGACAATTCTCGTTGACTCTCGGCCAGTTGGGATCGAAGGGTTTGATTATCAACGAAAATTTGTGCGTATGCATGCATCTTGCGACTCCTGCTCTAGCAATGCTAAGCGATAGGTCTGAAGAGCGAACAAATCTCCGACCTATGAGAAAATTTCGGTTCTCAGTAAATGTTAGAGACCCTAAAGAAAGAATAAATAGTCAAGAGATAAATTCTTACCTCATGATATGTCCGGGAGAAATCACTCAAAACCTCAAAACTACCTTTAATGGTTTGAAGCAGCATATCCCGTTTAAACCGACTAGCCATATAAATTCTAGTGGCTTTATCGAATTCATTCTCACCACCTGAATCCAGATCAGTTAGAATAGTCCCGTCTTCGGGGTATCCAGCAGCCCTGCTATCGCGAAAATGTTCGTCCATGAAATCTGCCACATCTGGCTCCGACCTACCCTCTCGACATGGAACCGAGTTAGAACTCACACCAAAGGGCTTTACCCTCCTAGAGGGTCCCGGATGGTCAACATTCCTCTTTCGACTCAGGAGCTTCTCATACTCCTGAACACCCAGAATTCGGTTCCAGGAATGTTGACTATAGCCAACGGACGAAAGGGTAGAAGTATCAGGGGAAAACAGAGTTCGGAGAGGTCCAGCAGTGGCAGAATTCAAGGAACTCATAGTACCAAGCCCTCTCAAATCGGGAAGGGTAATTGGTATATCAACTGAATCTCCGCCTAAATTACTCGCATCCGCCCTTCTTTCCGAAGTATGTGGTAACGGCTCGAAGTAGAATGGCATATCTCCAACCGAGCCAGCAGTGGACAGTCGAAACCTCTCAACAATTAGACCTGCAAAGGAAACACAAGGTATACATGAGTTTAAACAGGAAAAATTAGTATATCACACCTTGAAATAGGAAGTAACTAAAAACATACTTAAAGAAAGAGGGGCGAGGGGTGGAGCAGCAGAAGCAGGTGAGTCGCCGAGCGGCCGAAGGGGTCCTTCGAAGGGTTGATCGGGTAAAGGGTAAGAGTATTTGATCATTGGGGTAGCATAGTCACATTTGCTCAACCCAGCCAACCGCAAAACACCTTCTTGAACTAGGAGCATGGTTTGGTAAGGATTGGACCGTAACTGCTCGAGAAATTCATCGGAAAGACGATGGTTGAGCTTCTCTTTAATTCTGCGACAACCATATGACCAAGAATTTATGCCATCCCATCGATATGGTCTAGTTTTTGAACTACCTTCTGATACGGGGACATCAGGACCTTTCACGAAAAAGAATCTCCTCTTCCATCCTTTAATCTTCTCCGTTGTTGTGTTCGTGAGAATAGGTCGCTTCGACCGCGGGTGGATGGACACGAACCCAGCATTCGAGCCCTTACACAGGTCCATTCGAAATATTTGCCAAAAATTACTAAAAGAGGCCTCTTCCCCTTTGGCTTCCATAAGAGCGCTGAACGCTACAATATACGCGACAGAATGTGGGAGAAGCTGAGCGGGGGAAAGCGAAAAGAAAGTCAAGATGTTTCGGATAAGAGGAATAAACGGGATACGCAAACCGTAAGAAAATTGCTTCTCGTAGAAGGCTTGACACCCAGCTGGAGGCTCGGTCGCTCGCTCGGTGTAAGAAGGAATGACGATCGAAAAACCTTTAGGAAGAAATTTCCCGAACTCCGCATCAAGATGAACGCGGTCCTTTTTGGAAAAACCACAGGAAATTTGATCGGCAGGAAGTTCTGACCTGTTCGAGATGGCTGTATTAGAAGGAAATGTATGTCTAAAAATCCTGACAAAGGCACCCTCGCCGATACTATGCTTCTCGACCACGTTTTCCTCTAAATCTTCGGTCTGATCAGCATCCTCATCTCCTGGATGAAACTCTCCATCCTCGTAATCGTCGACAAGCTTTAGCAAAGGATCGGACTCTTGGCCCTCTCCGACTTTGTTCTTGCCTTTCAGACCTCTGGAACTAGACATTGTGGACTAAGAAACGATTATACTAAAGAAGCTGCTCTTTCGACCTGAATACTCCGAGCTCAAGAAAGTATATGATTTGTGAATGATTTTTCAACAAGTCAACATATATATACGGGGTTAAAAATGTATAATTGCAAACAGGTCCCCGAGTAACCGCGACGGTTGAACTTACACTGGGTAAAATTTAAAGTTATTTTTCTGAGAATTACATTCTTGATCCCTCACTTTCCAGAAATTGGGGTATGTTCCTTGAAAATTGTTCCTATGGTATTCCGTTGATCCTTTGGGTTGCGGTCGGGAAATTAAGAAAGCATTCGCTAAGGAGTTGAATGAAGCATCACGGTAATTTACAATAAAGAAAATTCCGATCTAGAGGTCCTACGCAAACAATAAACAACAAGGTTATCATCTCAACACGACGTTACATTGTTTCCAATATATGCACTCTTTTTCCCTAGCTCGGTTTTTATCCCAAAGGGTTTTTCCGAGTTAGGTTTTTAACGAGGCATACGCGAAACATATCCTGAACGGCTCATCTCACCCTAGCGTTCAACATAGCCTATACTTCTTCGAGCGCAAGCTCCACTTTACGCTCGAGAAGTGGGGGAGTATTGATAAGGGGTAATTTGGATCCCCTATCCTTGCTGGCTTGATGTGGATCGAACAGCACCAGTTTCCGTCCCCAGATGTGCCGAACCGAGTCGGGGTATATAGTGGACTGTCCCGAGCTAACAAAGAGAATCCGAGGTCGAAGGTCACTATTGGGCCGAGCCCAGGCCCAAGCCAGCGGACCAGAAAAGTACTCTTGCAAATATGACCGAAAGCCCATTATCTCAGCTATAAATACCCCTAGCATTTATTACAAACACACAACTTCCCAGGTGCTTTTCCTCCGAGGCTGTTGCTCGGAACTACATGGGAAGTATAATATAGGCTTTCTTATGTGTATTTCACCCTCTAGCTTGTACGGCATCCTATAATGCTCGAATAGGACTCTCAATATTTATAATTTGTACTCAACCATTCTGAATGCAATACTATTGATCTTTTATTTCTATTTACAAGCATTAGCACAACATTTGACAACACTCAGATCAAACAAAGCGAAAACGCGTAAGATCACCCTCAGCCGAAAACAACCAAGAACGTTCGCGAACATCATGAGCCTGGCGTCTAAGTATATGACTCAGGAAGAGATGAATTCTTTTAAAGATAAGAACAAGAATAAAGTTTCGGGCTCAGGCCCCAAACGGCAAGATAGAATCCCTACCCGAAGATCCATAGATTATGAAGAGACATTTATAAAAGGCAACGTTTTTCAGCGGTTGGAGTACAATAAGAACGATCAGAATAAACGACCTAACGTCTATCAAAGGCCTAGAACCGCGGAACCGGCAATCAGGAGCAGGATTAATTAAGTAGAACACTCAAGATTAACTATTCCGATAGAAGAAATCCTGCCCGTCCTGGAGAGGAATAATTGGATCCCGGAAGGAAAGAAAATCGCTCAACCTAGACCTGGCTCCCGAAACTATGAGTGGTACTGCAAATATCACAGGGCGCATGGGCACCGCACTGAAGATTGTTTTCACCTTAGGAGGGAAATAGAAAAACTAATCGAACAAGGAAAACTAGACGACTATTTAGAACGGGATAACAGCAAAAGAGGAAGAAGTAGGAGCCCTCGAAATAATAATCAAAGGAGGAATTCCCGTCGAAAGTCGCCCGAGGATGGCCCTGCACAGGAGTTAAACCATGACCAGGTCAATGGTACCATCCATACAATTTCCGGAGGACCCGCCGACGGGGATAGTCGTAATGCTCGACGAAGGACTGCTAGATCCATAATCGGGGGCTTGAAATACCCAAGAGAAGTATGGACTCTAGAAAGTAAGTCATCAAACAACCAACTGATCAGTTTTAACGAGGGCGAAGTACCCAAGAGTCTAGTTTGGGACACTAAAGAAGATAGCCCCGATTTCCCGATAGTGGTATCGCTAGAAATAGCGAACTACAACGTCAAAAGAATCCTGATCGAAAACGAAAGATCAGCGAATATCATTTCTAGAGAGATCCTAGCCAGATGAACTTGGGGCAAATAACATTCCAAAAGGTAGCTACACCGTTGGTGGGGTTTGGAGGATCCGAAATTGTTCCTAGTGGAACAATAACTCTGAGTGTCTCACTCGGAAAGAAACCATATCGAACAGTAAAATTTGTAAAAATTTTAGTAGAAGAAACTCCATTCGCCTACAACGCAATTTTAGGGCGACCTGCCCTCAACCTATTTCGAGTTGTTGTCTCAACTTATCATCAGAAGATAAAATTTCCGACCGACACAGGTATCGGGGAAATAGTAAATGACCATTGTATGGCATGGGATTGCTACAGGACATCTTTAACTTTGAAAAAAACCCCTGAAGCAATTACCCCGAGCAAAAGAAAGCTCGAAGACGCTGATGGTAGAAACGAGGTTGAAATCCCTAGCACTGACCGAATAGATAAAAAGGGAAAGGAGCCGCTGGATTTAGCCTTAAAACCACCAGAACATAAGGACGTCATTCTGGTATAGGGGGACTCATCGAAAACAACAAGAATAGGTACAGAATTAAGCAAGGAAGGGGAAGTAATGTTGATCAACTTTCTCAGAAATAATATGGATGTCTTCGCTTGGAGTGCGAACGACATCGAAGGGAATGACCCTCGAGTAATCAACCATTCGCTAAAAATCGACCCTTTAGCAAAACCAGCTAGACAAAATAAGAGAAATCATGGGCTAGTGAAAGATAAAATCATCAAAGCAGAAGTAGAAAGACTACTCAAAGCAAAACAAATTCGGGAAATACACTTCTCAGAATGGCTATGTAATGTTGTTCTGGTAGCAAAAGGGGATAAAAAAGATAACAAGTGGAGAATGTGCAACGATTTTACTGACCTTAACAAATTGTGTCCACGCGATCCGTATCCGCTCCCAAGGATCGACTTATTAGTCGACTCAACCACTGGCTTTGCAATCTTCAGCATGATGGATGCTTTCCAAGGTTTTTATCAAATATACATGAATGAGCAAGACCAAGAGAAAACTGCATTCATAACCGAGCAAGGAGTATATTGCTTCATAGTTATGCCATTTGGGTTAAGGAACGCCGGGGCCACTTACCAAAGGTTAGTAAACCTAATGTTTAAAGAATTAATTGGAGAAATAATGGAAGTCTACGTGGATGACATGCTAGTCAAAAGTATGAATGAAGCGGATCACATAAGACATCTTGATCGATGCTTCCAAATATTGAGGAAATACCGCATGAAGCTAAATCCCGCAAAAAAGTGCACCTTCGGTGTTAAATCGGGAAAATTCTTGGGCTATTTGGTACATCAACGAGGAATCGAGGCCAACCCAGAAAAAATTCGAGCAATAACTGAAATGAAGCCGCCCAAAACCATCTCCCAAGTACAAAGCTTAGTAGGGAAGATTGTAGCATTGAACATATTCATATCCAAATCGGCTGACAGAAGTTTGCCTTTCTTCCAAACCCTTCATAAGGCAAAAAACTTTGTTTGGACAGAAGAATGTGATCAAGCTTTCGACCAGCTAAAAGAATATCTGACGACATCCCCGTTGTTGGCCAAACCAACCGAAGGGGAACCATTATATATCTACATCTCGATCTCCGATGCGGCCGTTAGTTCAGTCTTGGTCAAAATAGAAGGTTTGGAACATAAGCCCATCTATTACTTAAGCAAATTATCACAAGGGGCAGAGAAGAACTACTTGGAGATTGAAAAATTCGCTTTGGCCTTAGTAGTGGCAGCACGAAAACTCCGACCTTACTTTTTGACCTACAAAATCGTGGTTTTAACAAACCAACCACTAAGACAGGTCTTAGCAAAGCCAGAAGCCTCTGGAAGACTAATCAAATGGGCAATCGAACTTGGTCAATTCGAAATCGAGTACAAACCAAGAATTGCAATTAAAGCCCAAGTATTAGCTGACTTCCTATTGGAAACTCCGACACAAGTGACCGAACCAATAAACAACCTTGACGACGATATATTGATCATAGAAAACCAGACCTGGTTAATGCATGTTGACGGTGCTTCGTGCCGAGAAGGAGGGGGTGCCGGAATCAACTTCACCGGACCAAATAAAGAGGATATAAATTATGCGATAATATTGGACTTCGTTGTAACAAACATTGAAGCGGAATATGAAGCACTGATCGCAGGAATGGAAATGGCGGTTAAGGCCAACATTAAAAGCCTTAAAATATTAACTGATTCAGAGTTAGTACAAAGACAAATAGAAGGCCTATATGAGGCTAAGGAGTTTAATATGGTAAAATACCTCGCCAAAGTAAAGAAGTTGGCTGAGAAATTCGAAAGTTTCGGTATACAGAACATCCCACGCTCGGAAAATAAATGGGCTGATCAACTTTCTAGGTTCACTGGATCCCATGACGGAAAAACCGAAAGGGTGATCAACTGGTTAATCTCCAACGCACCAGCAATCGATATCGATGAGACACCAGTCGTCGAAATAATGGAAATCGAAGAAGCTGAAGAAAACTGGATGACTCCAATGATAGATTATCTTCGAGAAGGAAAATTGCCACTTGAACAAAATGAAGCTCGGAAAATAAAATATCGGGCTCCAAAATATACGTTGGTAGAAGGAAAACTTTACCGAAGATCGGTATCTGGAATTCTTCTGAAATACATCTCCGAATCGCAAACCACCGATATCCTAAGAGAGGTACATGAAGGAGATGCAGGAAATCACAGCGGAGCAAGGGCATTAGCTTTAAAATGCCTCGGAACAGGTTATTATTGGCCTACCATCAACAACGATGCCATCCAATATGTCCAAAAATGTCATCACTGCCAAGTCCATGCTAATATATGTCATCAACCAGCAGAAAACATGCACCCAATACCGGTATGTTGGCCGTTCGATCAATGGGGAATGGACATTGTAGGACCGTTCCCAGCAGCTAGATCCAAGAAAGCTTATGTCCTGGTCGCTGTTGAATACTTCAGCAAATGGATAGAATGCATCGCCCTTGCACGGATAACTCAGTTCCAAGTGATTAACTTTCTTTGGAAATTCATAGTATGTCGATTTGGCATCCCGAGAATTTTGATTTCTGATAATGGAACCCAATTCGCGGGAAAACAGGTAATTGAATGGTGTTCAAAACTAGGAATTCAGCAAAATTTCACTTCGGTCGGACATCCTAGAGCGAACGGACAGACCGAGGTAGCTAACCGAGAAATAATAAAATCTTTGGAAAAAAGATTAGGAGCAGCCAAAGGAAAATGGCTTGATGAACTCCCAGTAGTGCTTTGGGCCAATCGAACCACAGTCAGAACTTCAACCGGGGAGACCCCATTCAGTCTAGTATATGGCTCGGAAGCTGTTATTCCTATCGAAACGTTAATTCCAACACCAAGGATTGAAATGTATGACGACCAGGAAAATGGAAAGATAAGAGAAAATGATATTGATTTGACTGAAGCTCTAAGAGAAAAAGCGGCCGTACGATTGCAAGCCACCAAATCAAATATGGAAAAGGCTTATAATCAAAAGGTACGCATCCGAACCTTCAAAGAGGGGGACCTGGTCTTGAAAAAGGTAGAAGTATCCAAGCATGTGGGAAAGTTACAACAAAATTGGGATGGACCTTACGTTGTCATTGGCATAGGAAAGAAAGGCTCATACAAAATTGCACACTTGGATGGAACAGCCTTACCAAGAACCTGGAATGCAGTCAACCTTAGAAAATACTATGGTAAATAAATTTAAGTAGAACATGCTGCTTTACTTTGTTTTATTTTAGTAAGTTTTATTCTTTGTAATAAAGGCCTTAGCCTACAGTTCGATTATTAAAAAGATTTTTAGCGGTTTTTAATCAAGATTGAGTATAAATCGATTGATTCGGTAAATACTCCTCGCGATCCTACGATAAGTATTGGTCAAATTCAAAATACGAACGAGTCGAGTATACATTGATCCGCTCAATAAACACTCCTCGATCTAACTACAAACGAGTCGAGTATACATTGATCCGCTCAATAAACACTCCTCGATCTAACTACAAACGAGTCGAGTATACATTGATCCGCTCAATAAACACTCCTCGATCTACATTTAACGATTACAAGACTCTGGTATTGAAAACCTAAGTCTCAATAAAGCTAGTCGAGTATACATTGATCCGCTCAATAAACACTCCTCGATCTGCATTTAACGATTACAAGACTCTGGTATTGAAAACCAAAGTCTCAATAAAGCGAGTCGAGTATACATTGATCCGCTCAATAAACACTCCTCGATCTACATTAAACGATTACAAGACTCTGGTATTGAAAACCTAAGTCTCAATAAAGCGAGTCGAGTATACATTGATCCGCTCAATAAACACTCCTCGATCTACATTTAACGATTAATAGACTTCTGGTATTAAAAACCTAAGTCTAAACAAAAAGAGTTGAGTATACATTGATCCGCTCAATAAACACTCCTCGATTATTTTTCAACGATTACAAGACTTCTGGTATTAAAAACCTAAGTCTAAACTAAAGGAGTTAAGTAAACATTGATCCGCTCAATAAACACTCCTCGATTAATTCTACAAAAGACTTTTGGTAAAAAAACCTAAGTCTTCAACAAAAAAGAGTTGAGTATACATTGATCCGCTCAATAAACACTCCTCGATTATTTTTCAAACGATTAAAAGACTACGGGTATTAAAAACCTAAGTCTAAAAGAATTGAGTATACGTTGATCCACTCAATAAACGCTCCTCGATTATTTTTCAAACAATTAAAAGACTTCTGGTATTAAAAACCTAAGTCTAAAAGAGTTGAGTATACATTGATCCGCTCAATAAATGCTCCTCGATTATTTTTCAACGATTACAAGACTTCTGGTATTAAAAACCTACGTCTAAGCTAAAGGAGTTAAGTAAACATTGATCCGCTCAATAAACACTCCTCGATTAAGTCTACAAAAGACTTTCGGTAAAAAAACCTAAGTCTTCAACAAAAAAGAGTTGAGTATATATTGATCCGCTCAATAAACACTCCTCGATGACAATCATAAATAAGATTAAAACCGAATACAACAACAGGAAGAATGCAAGGAATAAAAATAAAGTTTTATTCATCTATGAACATGTAAAAGAGTTACAAAAGCTGAATTACAAAGTCTATATACGATTACATTTGTTTAGATAAAACGATCCTACACTATAGATCGGTAATCTTCACGACAATGTCCACGGAAACATCAATCTCCTCCCTAGTGCCTCGATAGTGGTAACTGACCACCTAGGAAGCATGCTGCTCAGGATGGTCGACTTCTTTGGTTCGATGGCCAGGCTTTGAAGATCAATGTTCTTCCAGATGAAATGAGCATTACCAGCCAGATAACCAGCAATACTCATTCACCCACAACAAGATACTGCTTTTACAATAAGAGTTAAAACATTTTACTCTGAAGCAGCATCTCGCAAGGACCGTCGCGGTGAGAACTTTACCAGCACACCCCGGTAGTCTATCACTCCGGAGGTAACATCAAAGAGCGGGGGTGACTGGCAAATATGAACCCTCCATGTGCAAACAGAAACCACGGACCTCAAATCTGTGAAGACAAAGATTGAGGCCTCATGGGACCCGTTAGTACAAGGTAGGGCTTCCATGGGACCCGTCAGTACAAGGCAGATGAAATTTAAGTCATTATGATATAAATCGCGATAATGTGAATTTTTGAATATTATGGGATCAGAAGGCAAAATGAAATCTAAGGAAACTGAGATCTCCATCTTTTCTGAGAAAAAATAAAAGATATGGAAACTGCCTACATATTTATAGGCGCTCGTGCAAATGATCCTACGGCTGGATAGAAATCTGATCAAGGGACAAAAATGCGACTTTTCGATTTCCCGTAATAAATGCAAGTAAGTTGGAACGGCACCTCACTGGTCGACTCATCGAATCGGTGATAAATGCGAAAGAAGATCGCTTCGATCAATGAACTAGAAAGCAGATCTAAAAGAGCTCCAGACTTGGAAAATTTACACACTCACATATGCTATTCGCTTGGTAAAAAACCAAAAAATCCCCGATATTACATCAAGATGTTAGCTCGACTAAAAGAATGAAGAACTTCGTAATCCGACCTACGAGGTCGTAACTGCCTCATATGTCACAGAGAATAATTATTAGCTAACCATGTTTGGACCTCATTTGGAATCAAAGAAATCTGACATGGAAATTAGAAGAATAGCCGTCATAACTCAAGATTTCAAAAAAGTCACTGCCTAACATTCCAAAGAATTGCTGAAGGGGGTCTGAACAAGCTGTTGGGATAGTGGTTGGGATGCCTCGATTGTCAGAACAACGACAGTGCGGAATTTAAAATTTTTCGAAGCACCCAAGGTCCCATATATTTGAATCTCCATATTATATATACAAAAGCATAGAACAAAACACACAAAGTAATAAAACAAAGGGAGTTTTGCGATTTACCTCACCACAGGCTAGGTGGTGGCAACCTTCAGTTCTGATTCTGAATCTGGATCTGGTTCACATAAGTGATCCAAGCGTCTCACCTCCAATGTTAGTCCACACCAATTGGATTCTTGCAACACCTCCTAGTCTTAGGCTCAGAACTGGATCTAGGAGATTTGTCAATGGAGGACTGTGCAGATATACTTGGCAGAGCAAGATCCAGCACGAAGGAACAAGGGAGGATGTGCGGTGGCACTATAGAAGCTCACGGCCAGCAAGGGACGGCGGCTATTGGTGGCGGCGCAAGAGAGGGGCGGCGCTTAAGTGCAGAGAAAGAGGCTAGGGTTTTTTGCTAGGTTCTTCTCTTTCTGAGCCCTTGTAGAACTCTATTTATAAGAGTTCCTTTTGACCTAGGTTTGCAAGACTCCTTATGGGCTTTTAATCAAAGGCCCATGTCTTGCAAGCCTTTTCATTTAATTAATTACTTAATTAAATGCCCAGTCCAAATAAATCATTATTTGTTTTATATAATTAATTAGCAACTTAATTAAGTATTTAATTAATCAAGTTAGCCAATTAATTAATCTCCCACTTGAATTAAATACATTTAATTCATTTAATTGATTTAATTACCTTTAAATCAATTAATTCCTTTTTTATCCCTTTTTAACAGTCACCGTCTAATTGTATTGTGTGTGACCCTCTGGGTTCACCATCAATTGGCAGCAGGCCCACGAATTCCTCGTGATTTAATTTATGAACAATAAATTGCTCCGGTCAATTAAACAACCTTTAATTGACCACTCCTAGAATCAAATCCTCTATTAACTCAGGAGTACCTACACTTCATGGTCGATGTCTAGCCACAAGCCCATGAAGCCCAACTTCAGGTGAATTGATACTTGTGAACCTCGTCTCATATAATTACCATGTACATACGGTTCTTCTATCGACTAATATTCCCGATCAAGACTTAGGGTGTGTGAATTGATCGGCACCTCTAAATTTGTCTCGATAACTATACTTTCTAATTCAGGATAATATTCCAGTGTGACTGCTAAATTTGGAAACCCCTTTCCAAATCCGTCACCGACCGTGGCCACGGGTTTCTCGGATATATTATCTAAGAATCGTATAGGAAATTCTCTCACCCATTACAGTGAGTCAATAGATTCCATATTGGTACTAACCACTCGCGTACATGTCCATACGCACCCAACCTAGGCATGTTATGACCAAGCTACGTGACATATACCTAGATCTAAGTACGCACTTCCATGCACCGAATTCGCCCTAGCACCTCAAGTCAAAGGACTAAATCGTACACTATTATAATCCTTGAGAAACATCCCATCACCGATATGCGACATGCGCTTCCACAATGGGTTTCTCTGTCCGGGTCGTTCGATGCGTTCAATCCTCCATTGAACCACCTACTCATATGCACTGGCCTCAAATGCCTTGCTCATGAAACGCTACAAATTCACTCCATGTGAATCATGCATACTTGTACAAGTCTTGGCGATTCCTACGATACCCCGTCTCGTTTCGAATCTATGACTTGGACAGTTTTAAGATTACGACATTTGAGACTGTTTCATGATTGCACTCAGTACTGAAGTGAATCGTCCCATAGTCAAATGTAATCTAAGGATTTGAACCAATCGCTTAAATGTATTCGCGAGAGATGAAGTTGGCCATTGTTTATCCTTATACTCGTATAAATAAACGTGCGTACTAACTCATTTATACTAAAGAAAGATAATGATAGTTCCAGTACAAGCTAAATGTATTGGCTTGCAGGACACTATTCCATCAATCTCCCACTTGCCCTAAAGCCAATCAAACGTTTCTAGGACCCATCCTTTTAAAGATGTTCTTCGAACTCATTTCATGATATAGCCTTCTTTTAGTGGATCCGCTAAGTTGTCTTCTGAGTCGACGCGATCCATTATGCGCGTTAACTCCACCAATGATTTTTCTAATCAAATGGTACATTTCTTTCAATAGTGTTTAGATTTCTGGTAAGATCTCGAATGCTTTGCTTTAGCAATAGCTCCAATGTTATCATAGAAGATAATCATGAGCTTCGCAATGCTAGGCACTACATCCAACCGAAGGATGAAGTTTTATATCCAAACACTTTCTTAAGCCGCATTTAATGCTACATTTAATGCTGCAATATATCTTGCTTCAGTGGTTTAGATGGTTACGGTGATTTGCTTGGAACCCTTTCAAATTCACCGTTACCCCATTGAGGCAGGATATGTATCCAAAAATGGATATATTTAATTCATCCACATCAGACTGAAAATTCGAATCAGTGAATCCTTCGAATTTTAATTCTCCATTACCACCATAGACCAAGAACAAATCCTTAGTCTTTGTCAAGAGCTTAAGGATATCCTTTTACGGTGGTCCAGTACTTCTTCACTGGATTTTGACTAGCAACTGCTCGCGACACTTGAGCATGTTCTACGTCTGGTCTAGTACATAGTAAAGCATGCCACATGCAACCTTTTGTTTGAAACATAAGGTATTTGAGACATTCTCCTTTATTCTCATTTGATGTAGGGCACATCGATTTTGGAACAAGGGATACAGTGTCTCACTGGAAGCAATCCTTTCTTGGATTCTTCATACTGAATATTTCCAGTATTGATTCTATGTACTTAGATTTAGAGAGTGTCGGCATCTCTTTCCGATCTATTCTATAGATACGTATCCTAATAGGCAAGATGCTTCTCCTAAATATTTCATGGAGAATTGCATGGACAACCATGCTTTCGTCTGTGCTAACATTCCGATATCATACCAGATAGCCAGAACATTATCGACATACAAAATATGAGCTTCATCGCGCTCCCACTAATTCTTTTGTACACTCATGGTTCATACTCGTTTTGATGAAGTCAAATATCTTGACTATCTCATCAGAACAAATGTGAATCTTAATGGATTCAGACATTGCTAATGGAGAAAAGGTTTCATAAAAGTCTGTTCCAGAACATTGTGAATAGCCTTCTTACCACTAGTCAATTCTTAGAGGCAACACCTCTCCATTCATTCCAAGTTTGAAGATCCATTTATAACTTATAACCAACTTATAGGGATAAATCCCTTGGGTGGATCAATCAAGGTTATACCTTGTTGGAATGGATGGGATCCATTTCGGTTTGCATGGCTTCGAGCCACGCACCCGAGTCTATGTCTGACATCGCTTCTTGATAGGTCTTTGGATTACTTTCCACATTCTCGTTTTCGTGAATGAAACCAAATCGCTCTGGCTCCTTACGAATTCGATCAGACCTTCGAAGAGTAGATGTACTAGTAGGTTTAGTAAATTCTGGATTAACTCCCACTGTTTGCGAGGACGGGTCCAAATCTTGGACTTCATCAAGTTCCATGACGTTTCCATTTCCTTTGACGAGAGATTCATCAACAGAGGAACGGGTATCTAGGAGAAACTATTGTTTCTCATTGTCGTGGAACAGGTATCCAATGGATTTCGTTGGATACACCACAATTATATACAAATTGGATCTACTAGCCAATTTATCTCCTTTATCGTTTCTACCATCGGCAGGAGATCTCCATACTCAGAAGTAAGAGCATAGAGGTATTTTGCCATACCTTTCTTGGTAAAGCTTTGTAGGCACGAACTTTGAAGGTACTTTGCTTAGTATCGTCGATGCAGTCAGGAGGACGAACTCCTAGAATGCATAAGGAAGCTTAACAAAACTCAATATGGATCGAACAATGTTAAACAATGTTAGATTCCATCTCTTTAGACACTTCAATAAGTCGTGACGTCTTAGGAGGAGTTTGTTGTATGAGAACCCCATTCTCAATGAGATAATTGAGGAATCCTTGACAAGTATTTGCTACCTTGATTAGATCGAGTAATACTATGTCTTTGTTGATTCTTTTCTTCGCATTGAAATACCTTTCTTGGTTTTTCGGATTTGCATCTCACTAGAATCATTTTTCACTAACGACCAAGGTCTTTAGCAAAAAGTACGAAGTATGAGTAATCTCCTCTCACAGTAACCTTTAGTGATCCATATTCATGGATTTAAATCCAGATTTTGTTTGGTTCGCTCTGGATTCCCTGTGACGGGAGATCTGGTCATATCTTTTGAGACATGATTCGCAGGTTGGAGGTTCATCCAAGTTCTATTTTTCAAGAAACTTAAGTGAAACCAACTTTTGAATCCTACTCTTGGAGATGTGTCCAAGTCTAGCGTACCAAAGTTAAGGATTATTATCTTTGTATTAATTGAATTTCACACATTAATTCAATAAAATTGAGTTAATGTTTTAATTCAATTAATTCACTTCCTTTCAATTAACTACTTTAATTGCTTCCCTTTTCCTTTTCAATTAACCCTTTAATTGAAACGTTGCTTAATTAATTAGATTATCTAATCAATTAAACATATCAGCGCCTTTCTTAGATCCAGCGGGATAATTCGACTTTTAGGCTACTTGTGTTCTTTTGACTACCTTTATGGTCGAATTTAGAAGAGAATAAATTCTTCTTCATTTTACTCTTCTTTGACTTCACAGTCCATGAAGTGTAAACGATCATGACAGGTTTATCCTATTTGCCTTTAACCAGTACTTTGGTTGATTCATAAAATGTGATCAACTTATCAAATAAGATCAGTTTATTTGAAGAGTTATTTGAATGAGCGGGAGGAGAATTTAGGAGGAAGTTAATGTTAAGATCACTTGCAGGCTTACGTTTAATCAATCCAGTTTTCAACTAGATTGATAAAACAAAGACAGTGATCCTTGACACTAGTTCCTTCAATTATTCTCGAGTTTTGAAACAATTCCCTAGAAGTCTCGAATCATATCGATTCAAAACTACTCCTCAAAACAAGCCTTTTGAGGTAGAGGTTTGTTTCAGAAGACTGGTCCTCAAAACGGGCCTTTTGAGGTGGAAGCTTCAGACATGCTCCTCATGTTGCTTCCATAGCTCGTTCAATCTTGATGCTTATTTGAGGAAACGATCAATAAGATTCCCATACTTCATAGGTGATTCGTTTCACTTTTGAGATTCATCTTTATATGAAGAAACGATCATTAATATTCTCATACTCTACGCGTGACTCGTTTCTTTTATTTTGACTTATCTCGGAAGCGCATAAGGCATAGGCTTGTCGTTTAAGAACATCATTCCCACTTCCGGAATTTAAGACAATTCTCAAGTTTTGCCTAGTCGATATTTTGATCCAGTTATTTTATTAGTCGAGGATAAATAGTTAAATGGATAATTACAAATATCTCAGTATCTAAAGAGAAGACAAACATTTAGTGGACTAGTTAATGAATAATACTTATAATCTACGAAGGTTGGACTCTCTATCGTAGAAGTTCTCCCACTATTTTATCGAAACAATTACCCCTTCAATTGTTCGGGAAATTCTATTTCCTAGTAGGTCTTGACGTCCCAGCGGCAATTAATTGCACCCACGACTCGTGGCCATACAACCAATTCCCCAGGTAGGCATACTTATTGCCAATTGTGTCACTCCACAACCTTCAAGCTATTTTGCCTCGGTTTTCGCACTTATCTAGCACTGCTACATCATAAGTGTTACTAATCGTTAAGTCTAACCCATCAATCATGATGAGCAACGGGCCCGGTCGTGAGTTCTCCGTAACTAGTTATCGGTCGATCCTCACATCCCGATCAGTCCTCACCCTTGTCGTGTTTAGTTAAAAATAGGAGTCAAGGAATTTCGCGTATTGTCCCTTTCTTCGACTCGGGTGCCAGACTCTGGATCACCTCTGTCGATAAGTAGACAACATACGCTAGTCCCTATTGATGGAAGGCTTGGATTTATATAAATATTTCATTTTATTTTAATCCAATATGACTTAATATTTAATTCGAGAGGGGATTTACTGGTTTGAAAGTTATGCTAACTCTCCTCGAGATCTCACCAATTCAGTTATGCTTTATCTTTTATTACGATCTAATATTCTAGCGCGTAATACCATACAAGCTAAATATAAATCGACAAATAAATAAAAGCCATACAAGCCTAGCATGCATACCACCACAATATGTTTTCGATCGGGAGCCTCCTATGTGGGCCATCATCGAGCCAATGATGTTGGCCCTATTGGTCAATCTAAAGGGTTTTCATAAAGCCCTATGCTATTACACAATGTACCACGCATACATGGCCTTCATACGTTATTGGGTTCCCACTTTGCTTGTAAACGGGCCTCCATCCTAAACTAGGAAAGCAGTAAAGCCCTATTCTATTACAAAGGCTCAAAATGGCCCAAAAACATAATAGGCTCGCAGGCCCAATAAAAACCAAACAATAAATTAAACCAATCACATCTAACCTAAGGTTAAGGCTCGGCTCGATCGAAAACCACGTAAACAATTCACATAGAGCAACAAACAAGCAAACATCCTTTATCTATTTCTTTCTTAATTTTAAAACTACCTTTTAAAACTAACTTCCTATGATTCTTACTTTTTAGTCACTACTAATTATGACAAAATGAATATTCGGGTAAACAAAAATAAATTTTCTGCTCAAATTCAGATTCTGTTTTTCAACTTTTGAAAATTGCATTTTCGCCCCTCAACTTTTGAAAATTGCACTTTGACCCCAAAACTTTTAAAAAGTTACAAAAACACCCCTGGGCAGATTTGGGCAGCTACCAGAAAATAATATTTTGAATTCTGAAAATTTTTTGATTTTTCAAATTGACCCCTCAAGTTTCGGTAATTGCAAAACAGCCCCAAAGTTTTCGGAAATTACAAATTGAACCCATAACCCGTGCGACCAGATTTGCAAAAACAGTCCATGATTTTGAAATTTCCAGATTTCAAAAATTTGAATTTTTCAGCCCAAAAAAAACCCTAATCTCGATTTTTAGTTCAAAGAGTCCTGAAGTTTTCAAAAACTATAAAAACGGCACAGATCTAAAAAGGCAGTTTTACCCAATCATAGATCTAGTCATAACAAGTAAGAATCAATTTACAGAACATAATTATCACCTGTTTACATATACATAATTAAACATATACGGTGAAAACACATTATGTTCAGGCTTTTCGTATAATAATGATGGAGTTGGCTCTGATACCACTGTTGGGATAGTGGTTGGGATGCCTCGATTGTCAGAACAACGACAGTGCGGAATTTAAAATTTTTCGAAGCACCCAAGGTCCCATATATTTGAATCTCCATATTATATATACAAAAGCATAGAACAAAACACACAAAGTAATAAAACAAAAGGAGTTTTGCGATTTACCTCACCACAGGCTAGGTGGTGGCAACCTTCAGTTCTGATTCTGAATCTGGATCTGGATCTGAATCTGGTTCACAGAAGTGATCCAAGCGTCTCACCTCCAAAGTTAGTCCACACCAATTGGATTCTGGCAACACCTCCTAGTCTTAGGCTCAGAACTGGATCTAGGAGATTTGTCAATGGAGGACTGTGCAGATCTACTTGGCAGAGCAAGATCCAGCACGAAGGAACAAGGGAGGATGTGCGGCGGCACTATAGCAGCTCACGGCCAGCAAGGGACGGCGGCTATTGGTGGCGGCGCAGGAGAGGGGCGGTGCTTAAGTGCAGAGAAAGAGGCTAGGGTTTTTTGCTAGGTTCTTCTCTTTCTGAGCTCTTGTAGAACTCTATTTATAAGAGTTCCTTTTGACCTAGGTTTGCAAGACTCCTTATGGGCTTTTAATTAAAGGCCCATGTCTTGCAAGCCTTTTCATTTAATTAATTACTTAATTAAATGCCCAATCCAAATAAATCATTATTTCTTTTATATAATTAATTAGCAACTTAATTAAGTATTTAATTAATCAAGTTAGCCAATTAATTAATCTCCCACTTGAATTAAATACTTTTAATTCATTTAATTGATTTAATTACCTTTAAATCAATTAATTCCTTTTGTATCCCTTTTTAACAGTCACCGTCCAATTGTATTGTGTGTGACCCTCTGGGTTCACCATCAATTGGCAGCAGGCCCACGAATTCCTCGTGATTTAATTTATGAACAATAAATTACTCCGGTCAATTAAACAACCTTTAATTGACCACTCCTAGAATCAAATCCTCTATTAACTCAGGAGTACCTACACTTCATGGTCGATGTCTAGCCACAAGCCCATGAAGCCCAACTTCAGGTGAATTGATACTTGTGAACCTCGTCTCATATAATTACCATGTACATTCGGTCCTTCTATCGACTAATATTCCCGATCAAGACTTAGGGTGTGTGAATTGATCGGCACCTCTAAATTTGTCTCGATAACTATACTTTCTAATTCAGGATAATATTCCAGTGTGACTGCTAAATTTGGAAACCCCTTTCCAAATCCGTCACCGACCGTGGCCACGGGTTTCTCGGATATATTATCTAAGAATCGTATAGGAAATTCTCTCACCCATTACAGTGAGTCAATAGATTCCATATTGGTACTAACCACTCGCGTACATGTCCATACGCACCCAACCTAGGCATGTTATGACCAAGCTATGTGGCATATACCTAGATCTAAGTACGCACTTCCATGCACCGAATTCGCCCTAGCACCTCAAGTCAAAGGACTAAATCGTACACTATTATAATCCTTGAGAAACATCCCATCACCGATATGCGACATGCGCTTCCACAATGGGTTTCTCTGTTCGGGTCGTTCGATGCGTTCAATCCTCCATTGAACCACCTACTCATATGCACTAGCCTCAAATGCCTTGCTCATGAAACACTACAAATTCACTCCATGTGAATCATGCATACTTGTACAAGTCTTGGCGATTCCTACGATACCCCGTCTCGTTTCGGAATCTATGACTTGGAACAGTTTTAAGATTACGACATTTGAGACTGTTTCGTGATTGCACTCAGTACTGAAGTGAATCGTCCCATAGTCAAATGTAATCTAAGGATTTCAACCAATCGCTTAAATGTATTCGCGAGAGATGAAGTTGGCCATTGTTTATCCTTATACTCGTATAAATAAACGTGCGTACTAACTCATTTATACTAAAGAAAGATAATGATAGTTCCAGTACAAGCTAAATGTATTGGCTTGCAGGGCACTATTCCATCACAAGCTAGATCTGGCTAATAATTCTACGTTTTCCAATTCCTCCCATATCAAAGAAATGATATATTGATACACTGGTTGCCTTATTCAAGAAACAAGGAACTCACAATCACTACAGAGAAACATGGATCTTAAGAGCTTATCTCTCCACGATTTTGTAGTTTCAGAAAAAAGAAGAGCAGAGCTCAACAGTAGAAATAACAACGTCCTTAAATAAAATATCTTTAACTAAAAGACAAATTTACAAGGGACTGGCGAACAGCGACGACAAAGCTGAGAATTTCTTTAAAATATTCGATCAACTATCTACATGGATGCCTTGCTTTTCATATTTTTATGTATAACACGACTTCTGGAAGACCATAAGGGATCATGCTCGGTTGATCATCATTCTTATACTTCATTTTAAAGAATTTGATTTGCAGAAACAAACGTTGTATCATTCAGTTACTTAAACATTGATCAACCAAGACTAAAGCTACATTTTCAAAGACTAGACGTCCTCCGAGAAGACCAACATGAGATAAGTATACTAATCTATACTGATTATTTCAGGATGTTATATTTATGCATAACAGCAAAATGTGCATAACAAAATATATCTACAGAATAAAATCTGCCTGCAAGAGATCATAGTTT
Organism: Penstemon barbatus; assembly: GCA_003313485.2. Lineage (NCBI taxonomy): Eukaryota > Viridiplantae > Streptophyta > Magnoliopsida > Lamiales > Plantaginaceae > Penstemon > Penstemon barbatus. Next base: position 40,444,813 of record CM064877.1, read on the forward strand.
TTAATTGAGTCGTTCTCCCAATACAAAAAATTTAGCCCAAGCAACTACACAAAAAAGTTGGGCACTAAAAAAAAAAAAAAAAAGGGAAACAGCCCTAGGCCTGCCAGGTCGAACAGATCACTGAGAAGAGTTGTCAACAGGCCGACTAGCAGAAACAGTCCTCCGAGGAGTCAAGTTACCAGCAAACGCCATCAACTCCTCCTGACGCTTTAGATAACCGGCATCATAACCTTCCTCATAGGACCGCCGTCGAGACTCCTCTGCTAGGGCAGCAGCCCGAACCAAGTCACTTTTCTCTTTCTCCCAGACAGACTTTTCTTCTTGCAATTTTTGCAGATCATCATTGGCAAGCTGCAGTTGGAGACTCTGCCCTCTGACCTTGGCCGACTCTGATTCCAAACGACGTTGATAAGCATCTCTGCTTATCCATAGATCGTCATTTTGCACACCCAGCTGGAGTGCAAAGTACTTAGCCTGGAAAAAGAAAGCAGTCCTTATGTAACAGGGCAATCAAAATGAAAGCGGGAAAAATAATGAAAGATAGGTCTACCTGCTCGCACAACTTCACTAGCGACTGTACAAGGCGTACATTGGAAGTACTCTCAAGCTTCCTCAACTCACCGGGCAAAATAGTGCTCAAGCCCAGATCCCAGGACAAAGCATCGGGCTCAACAGAGCCCGGCAGTTCACTAAGAAGAGGGACATTGTCAGGGCGGGGAGTCGCTGACCGCAATATATCCTTAACCTGCTCAAGGATACAACGATCATCTAACAGACGAGGGGATTCCCTCTCGTTGGGGCTAACCGAGGTTTCCTTACCCAAAGCAGATATAACGGTCCGGCGACCAGGCCTTGACTCAGTTCGACCTCCAGAAGGACCGCCAGATTCAAAGGAGGCATTAACAATAGTTGTATCATGGAATAAAAAATCAGAAAAATCATGAGACACAGATTGTGTCATAGACGAATTCAAAAAAGAATCTTCACCAACCGCCCCCGTTGCATCTCCCCTTAAGGGTCCGCTCACAAGCTGTGCGGAAGAAATAGAGCAAGAAACGGAGCTGTTAGGAACCTCTCCGTGAAAAGCATGCTCAAAGGAAGAAACACCTGAAGTAACGGGTATATTATAAGTCTGATCCTCATTGGACATATCGCCAAAAGCCACCCGACCAGGGGAAGGCATACTTCCAACGTCAGCGGAAGAAGGAAAGATTGGTTCTACAAACGATGAACTAACTACAGGAAAAGGTTCGGAGGGGACGACAAAGGAATCAGTCACCGACCTACTAACAGAAGATGAACGAGGAGGTTCCATCGAGGATCCTTCTGTTCGAGACTTCTTCAGTCTGGGATTTCTAGCGTTCTCACGGGAAGGACGCTTTGATGTATTACCGAAAATATTAGTCATGATCGGAATTCAAGAAGTAAAGTTAAAATATCGAGAAAGCTTATCGACCTAACAAAGAAGGAGTATTCAGTTGAGAGATAAGCAAAGCGGCAAATAGCGAGATAAATTTTTACCTTTTATATTTATACTATACGAAAAGACGCGATAGACCCAAGGAAAGGGCGCGAAATAGAACAACTGACCTTGGAATTAACACTAGAATTTGAAAAGACACACGCATAATGATTACGGCAAAGTTAATGACTTATCTGAATTGTTACGGCAAAGATGAAAAGACGCGACTGTCAGAATATGAAACGTTTAACGTACAAAGGTGCGAAAGAGTAATATTACATTTAGTTCTACGATAGATAATTACAAAAGATATTTCCATGAATCAATATATCATACAGCCTGACTGTCCTCCGGAATCGTATGGTCGCCAGCGACATCTTCTCCTTTTGCTGGCTCAATAACCTCTCCCTCTTCCTCTGGATCAATAAAATTGTCATCGAGCTCATCATTAACATCAGAAGGAGGAATCGACAATGGGTTTCCGAACTCTTTGACGAGGTGAACCAAAGGAAAATTTTGATATACGACGTCTTGAAGCTCGGAAGGAGAGTATACTTCGCCATAATGATTTAACCTAATGTGTGCCATTTTAAAATATTCTTTTCGACGATCCTCTATCATTTCAAAAGCAACCAACTGATGAACCGCCTTCTTGTTCTTGAGTGTACTTTCTAGGAGCGGACCGACCATTTGATATACCAACGCCGTGTGGACAGGAGAATTAAGGAATTCCCGAATCACTTTTTCGTCAGGATTCCTGCCATAGCGATCCCTGAGTCCACTAAGAGGAGTATCCTCCTCATACTCCTCTAAAGAGGCTTGAAGACTTGATACTTGAGATTCCAACTCGCTAATCCGAGCAGTACTCTGAAATTGGAACTCCTCTAACTTTTTAGCCATTTGGTTAGGTTGTTTTTTAGCACGGGAAATCTCCAGAACCCTGTTTATAACCTCCTGGTCTTCAGTCCTCGTAGCCCTTGTCTCTAAGACCGGAACGGAAGAAGACGTTGATGGACCCACCTCTGAACCAGAAGATTTATGAAGTAAAGCTTTGTATTTCTCATCCAGAAACTCACATTGTTGTTTCCAGAGAGCAGTTTCATAGGCATATGAGGCTAAACAAGTCTTAGTCTGAAAAAGTAAAGGGGTAAAACAAGAAATGAGTTAGCAAACTAAAAGATCTTCGAAGGAAAATATCCTATAAAGTAAACTTAAAATAGAGGTTACCTTTTCAGCATAAAGAAAAGCTCGCTGAAATTTCTCCAGAGGATCCTTCCGAAGAAGCTTATTTAGATCGCGAGCCGGACAAAAGAACACGAGTTGCCTTATCAACCGCATTCTCGCTATCGTCATGAACAAGTGAATCATTCTCGGAATAGCCAGCGGCCCTCTTTCCCTCTAAATGATCCTCGATCATCTCGACCAAAGTAGGTTTTGGATGATTGTCGCCGAGTGAAGAAAGATCGTTACCAGAACGACCATAGTAGCTCCTCTTTCTCTCCACTGGATTATTATTAGGATGAGGCATCGACCAGCTGCGACATCAACGAATACCCAAGGATGTTCTAAGCTGAAGGGGGGGATAACCGGATCCTGTCCCCTGACGAATAGGGGACTCTTGAGAAGAATCTGGAGATTCCTCTCCATTCTCCTCGGACTCATGACTCAACTCCAGCTTTCTCTTTCGAGACGCTCTCTGCTCGATAGGGACGTTCTCTATGGATTTGGAGGATTTGGACAACACTATTTTTCCCTTTGAGGAATGTCTGGAATTTTCTACCATATGAGCTGAAAAAGAAAGAAGATAAAAGTTAGATTCTCTGTAGAAAAGGTATCATCTCAACACTAAGCTGAAATAAAATGCTTACCAAGTGATTCAGATGATGAACTGATTGGAAAATCATGAGCACTCAATCCCGCTTTACGAAGGAAAGCTTCCCCAATCAGAAAAGCACTCTAATATTTGTTGGTACGCATAGCGTGGATTTCACCAATAAACTGAGCATCATCAGGAATGAGCTCACCAGTCGGCAGGCGACCTCCGTAAACCCATTTGGGGCCATGATCCCACGAGAAGGGCATGGTCGAACCATCCGCCAAACGAAGACGAGGTGGGGGCGAACAAAGAAAAAATAAGATTTCCAAGAAGGGTTGCTAGAAACTGGGGAATCAAAGATTGCTCGACTAGGCCTCTGACTAGCGAAGAAATATCCGCGATTGGAGGAACTGGAAATATTAAATCAAAAAAGTTGTGTAAAGTTACGAAAGGAAGGTTTGAACCCTTTCGCGATCATTAAGATAGAAAAACAAACCACGAAGGCCACAGAATTAGGAACTAATTGTGTCAAGGACACACTGAATATTTTTAGAATATCAAGAAAGAGGGGAGACAACGGAAGACGCAGACCACTATTAAAGTGGGCCGTGTAAAAGGCTCGACATCCTTCCGGTGGTGATGTAACCCTATCAGAAGGAGAAGGGAGAACTATCTCAGAACCCTCCGGGAAATATTTGGCATAGTTGTTCACAACCTCGGGGAAAGTATCCACCGTGTAAGCACAAGCTAAGTCCTCAATTGGTTCAGAGATTTGAGGAGCAGTAACTTTGCCCTTTTTGGCTCGGGCTGCGACATCTGTATCGGAAAGGATTTGTACCTTAAAGGTATCTTCAACAGGAACAACAAATTCAGAAAATCCAGTTTGCTCGCTCGAAGGATTAGAATGCAACTCTTCCTCGTTAGTGGGAGCGACATCCCCCCTAGAGGAGGAAGAAGATTTTCTTAAAGAGGCCATGTTTTTGGACTCTCGGAGGATATAAGTTGATAAAAGGAAAACTTTATATGATGAACGACTAAGCAAGAAAATGACTACGAACTATAAGGAAGTATAAAGGAGAAATGACAAACTCAATAGTCACCTATTTATACTGAGAAGAGAAAAGACGTTTCGAACTCGTCACAACTACACATTCCCGCCAAAAATGGAAGAAGATAAAAAGCCTCCCCGAAGGGACGCATGGCGATTCATAATTGGAAAGAGAAAACGACTATCTATGATGTGTAGCACTCTTTTCCTTAAGATTTTTTCCCACTGGGTTTTTTCTTAAGTAAGGTTTTTAACGAGGCACCAGTCATAGAAGATAACAGTCGTAAAAAATTGTCTACTTCTGCGAGCTTCTACTACTTATACGCTCGAAAAAGTGATGGAGTACTGATGGGGGCTATTTCGCACCCCTTATAATGAACGGATCGACTGAAGAATAAAGGATCGGTTCGACCAGACAAGTCAGTTCGGGATCATCTTATCGACCCGGCCGAATACAACTCTCTTCGACAAGAAGACTACACTCCGGACTCAAGAAGGACAATTGGGCCGAGCCCTATTAGGATTATATTTCCTTGTAAAGCTAGGTTTTGTAGGATATAAATACCTAGTTAGTCATTGTATTACGGACACTTTTTTGATACACAGCAAATACGCTACCACATTCTGCATATCAGCAGAATACAAGATTATTCAATAAAGAAAAGAGCATTCTCTTCATATTTATGTTATTTTTTACGTTGGTTATGATAATTACTTGTTGTTCCCTCAAAATTGTTTTTCTTTGAGATTGACCCATCCTGAATAAAGTAACGGAGCCCTTTAAATCATATATATTGAGAATCCTCAATAACCCATATTCACTGATATAATTTACCCGATGAAATTCGGTTAAATCACCAAGCATTTTGATTTTTCTTGTTTTTATGCTTCTTTGGTTTACTAGATGCTTGCTCATTAACAGACGACTTAGTTTTACTAGTCTGACTGGTTTTGGCCTTATCAGAAGACTTCCTAGGACTCTTCTATTTGGTCTTACCAGTCTGTTTTCCTACACTAGGCTCTTTGCTGTTTTTAGCATTAGGAGTTTTCGTCTCCTTTAACACTTTCTCAGGTGAAGCAGGTTTAGTAGTCTGAACATACAAAAATGACCTTACTATTATCAGTTGATACAAATTTTTCAGTATGGTTCAGTTCCAACTTATCCTGATCTAAAGGTGTCTTCTGTTTACTAGACATATGAGTGGATGCAACATATGACTTTTCATGAGACTCAATTGTTTTCTCAAGTTCCATGACTTTTCCTTTAAGAACTTCACATTCAGCTTTCAGAGATTCATTCTCTTGCTCAAGCAGTTTATATTCAGCTGATTCTTTTGACTTTTCAGCTTTACGTTTCAGTGAACTGTTTTGCTCTCTTAGCAATATCATCTCTTCCTTAAGCTTACTAAATGCTTCAGCAATACTGGTATTGTTAAGCATCATTTGTTCAAATGAATTAAACAATTCATTGTCAAGAGGAGTTACCTCATCCTCCTCAGAGTCATCAGATTCCTTGGCCATCGGGCAGAGAAGTGCAGGACGCTCTTCTTCAGAAGACTCTTCATCAGAAGTGTCTGAATCTGAATCAGATGGGTAGATAGCAGCTAGTTTTTCTGCTTCTGCTACCAGCACCTTGCCTTTCTGATGCTTTCTTTCCTTTCTGATTCTCTTTTCTTCTTCTGTATATTTCTCAGTTTTAGGATATGGGCAGTTTCTGATGAAATGACCCAATTTCCTGCAGTTGTAGCACATCATTTTAGATTTATAAGAATCTTTATCTTGAGAAGAAGAAGTAGGGTTAGAAGTAAAAGCATTGTTATATTTGTTCTTCATTTTTCTTTTGTAGAACTTTTTGAAGTTGTTCATCAGCAATGCAACGTCTCCAGCAGTGTACTCCTTTTTGTTGAGTATTGTGGCTTCATCAGATGAGTCCACATCTTTGCTTTTCTAGGCTGGTCTTCTAGGATTTTCAGCAGCAACCAAGGCAGCTGTGGGACTTGAAGTTGAGGTTTCATCAACACCCATTCTTGGCAGTTTATACTCATACGCCTTAAGTACTGAGAACAGTTCGGTGAGTGAGATCTTTCCCAAATCTCTTGACTCTTCCATGGCTGTCACCTTCATGTTGAACTTTGGAGGTAGAGCCTTCAGCACTCTGACGGTTATCTCCTTGTCTGTGAACGTTTTTCCAAGCTTGAGAACTTCATTCAGTGTCCTTGTAAACCTTGTATCCATCTGATCAATGGTTTCCGAAGACTTCATCTTGAAGTTGTCCAGCTTTTCCAGAGCAACACTCAGCTGATGCTCTTTGATAGCGTCGTTTCCTTCGCTCATATCACAAACCTTATCCCACATTTCTTCGGCAGTCTTGCAATGCTTGACTTTGTCAAATCTGTCGTTGTCAAGGGCTTTGGTCATGATGAATCGCCCAACTTTGTCCAGATTGAACAGCTTTATTTCTTTAACTGTCATCTCATTTAGATCTTTTTCCACCACTATATCGACTTCATCAACCTTTATAGTCTTGGTGAATTTGAATGGACCTTTGATGATACACGTGTACATGTTATCATTGTAGGCAGTTAAGAAGATCTCCATTCTGATCTTCCAGTCTTCGAAGCTCATACCAGCTATGTGGGGAACATGGCTGATACAATCCATTTTTCAAAAATTTTAATTTTTCAAAAAGATGCTCTTTTGAAAAGTTTGAAAACCTTTGAAAAACACTCGGACCAAGTTCGTTGATCAGGCAGCTGATTCTAATGAACCACCAGCTCTAATACCACTTGTTGGTCCCAAGTGGTCAGATGAGGTCTAGAGGGGGGGTGAATAGACCTTTGAAAATTTTAATCAAATTTTAACTCTAAAACTGTTGCTCGAAAGTAAACAGACTAAGCCGTTACAGAACAGTAAGCTTTCAAGGCTGATCGCGAACAAATCTTTGAACAGCTTTGTTGACCACTAGTCTGATAGTAACTTAGCTGATTTTAGTCACAATCAGTTTTAATACCAGAATACTTGCAGCGGATTTTTGAAGTGTTTTTCACAAGTATACTTAGTAGTTTGAAAATTTTTATCCCCAGTTTTGTTAAAAACTCTTTTAAATCTTTTCAAACAGTTATCAAAGTGTTTTATGCAATTTTAGAGATATGCAAGACAACTTATGCGAAAATCAAACACCAGAATTTTTATAGTGGTTATATGGATTTAAATCCTTTAGTCCACTCTTCCAAGTCACTTAAATCTTGGGTTATACTATAATTACAAAGTTTACAGTATACTCTGCTTGCGCTTTACAACAAATGATAAGCCACAAGTTCGCAATAGAAAATCACAAAGAAATTCCTACTCTCCGAAGTAATATCACTCACAAAGATGGATATCTACTCCTCACAACACTCTCTTTACAGATTCACTCAGAAAATGTATATTCTTTTAAACTTCAACGGCTTCTATCAACAAATGACTTCAGCAGACGAGTGAGCTGTTTCTTTGAGACTTGGAAAATATTTTGCTTCAAATTCAATCTCTCAATTGTTGTGTTACTTTTCTCTTCGTCTCCTTCAGCTATTTATAGTCACTCTTTGAATTATGTCCGTTGAAGAGAGACATAATTCAAATTTCTCGATTTATGCTCCTTAATTTTCGCGAACAGCTCTCTGCACAGTGACAGTACTGCAGACTGTACTTTCTGTCAGGCAGCATTAAATGCACCGAGCTGATACGAGTTATTTCTTCAATCATTTGCCATTAATAACCTCGGACTTCAGCATTTATTACTCCAGTGGCATTTATTACCGTTGGAACGACTTCTTGATCCTTTCCACTTGGCTGATGAGAATGCAAGTCTGATGGTGAACAGAGTTGATTTCAAACTTGAACAAATCTGATTTGAGTCGGCTGATTTACACCAGTCTGATTTCTTCTCTTCAGCAGATCAGTAGTCTTCTGGACCTTGAATATTTGACCCATATGATATGTCTTCTTACTTTGTCAAAATTCTTCTAAGGGATTAAAACTAAGTTGTCTTTACTTAGTTGTCATGAAGTTTTGAAAATCATCAAAACCTCCCTTAACTAAATTAAATTCAGTGCACTCCATCTTCATCTTTATCCAACATGTACACCATACGCATTTGTGGGAACTTGTTGAACAAGAAGATGAAGAAGTTGAGGAGATAGGTGACGTTCCAGAATGTTGGGATTCGGTAAGATAAACAGCCCTAGGCACAACGGAATATAAAAAAATTTAGGACCTCTTACGGAATCTTGCCAGGATACTACTCTAGGTGTATATATATAAATATTAATTAAAACGATAGTATAAGTTTACACGTTATACCTATCTCCTTGCAAATCCAAGTTGGCAGTCAGCAAAACGAACTCTGATTTCTGCTCCAGCAAAATCGATCCAGGCTTTTCAAGGAGCCCCCCACGTGTTGCGCCTCTACGAGTTGATACACCACAATATCACGAAAATAATAAATCTTGATCAGCTAGAACACAAGATATATTATGATCTAGGAATTAGGAACGATTTGGAACAAGATCGAAAAACGAAAAATTCTTCCCTGCACAGGAAGGGGTTCGGCCGATCACACAGGGAGAGGGAGAGAATTTTTGCTCTTGCTCAAATTTTGCTTGTTGAGTTGTGTGAAAAATAACTATAAGATAGCTACTTATAGTTATCTCCCTAACCTAGTCCTATTAGGACTAGGACTTTTCTCTCCTACATGGGTCATGGCCCTCTTTAATTAGAAGACCAAGTCTTCTAATTAATTCATGGCCCAGTTAATTAATTTTGACTAGGCTTTATTTAATCTCCCAATTAAATAGCCCAATTAATTAACTTAATCTCCAATTTAATTAAATCAGACTCTAAGCCCATTTAATTAAAATCCCTTCTAATTAATTAAATCCAACTTAATTAATTAATCCACAAATTAAATTCCAATTTAATTTATGATCCTGATCCAATTCCAATTGGATCCCAATTTGTTCCAATTGGGTCGACCCAGTCGACCCACCCATAATAATCGACCCAGTCGATTATTCACCCAGTCGACCCAGTCGTTCTTATTTCCTCGCTTTCGCTTCATGTGTATTGTGTATGCCCCCGTAGGTTCACCACATAATTGGCCGTGGGTTATAATTAAATATAATTTAATTATTCGAGTAAGACATACTCTAAATCAATCTAACACTCTGTCGATTGACCATTCCAAAATTAGCACCCCTGCCAATTTGGGAATTCTCCCACACTCCACGATCGATGTCCAGCCACAAGCCCATGGAGCCCAATCACTGGTGAATTAATTCAGTGAACCTTTCATCATTTACAATTTCCATATACGACATAATCTCTCCATCGATCAATCTCCCAGTCGAGACTTAAGGGTATGGTCTTTCATCGGTTCCCCTTTTTCTTTTTGTCTTGACCTTATGCATTCTGGTCTCGAAATAATTCTCTTTGACTTAATCTTTATGAGCTACTTACATAAAGTCGTCAGATACCTCGGCCGAGGATTTTACCAGAATTAATTTCTCACAGAAATCCGTAGGAGAATTTTCCAACCTATCAAGTCGGGTCAATGGATCCTTTGTTGATGATATGAACCTGCATACGAGTTCCTCTATACCCAACATGAGTCCACAAAGACCTTCTGGTAATCTCCCGTCAGTCGGAAACTCACATCAAAGTATAGACGTTCTCGCACCAGATAAACCCTATCACCTCAAGTATTTAGGGATCGTTCCTCGTATACTATTGTAAATTGGAATAACTTCAACCCCGATATGCGACTACCGCTTCCATGGTGAGTTATTTCCTAATTGGGGTATTCAGTGCGCTTGCCATCCCAGCAAGCCACCCACTTATGTGTATCGACTATCCCAGTCACGCTCGTGGACCCCAGCGTTCTCCAGTTCATCGGAGTATACACAATAGTGAGAGTCTAACCGAATCCAATGATGTCCTATCTCGATTGGATTCTACGACTCTTGAATATATTCTAGATCACGGCCTTGGAGATCAGTCCACGGGTTGTCCCATAGCCCTGTGATCTAAGGACTTCTATCCTTATGCGTAGATAATTATTACATAAGATAAAGTTGACCATATATATAAATGCATTTATTAATCCAATCGAATGGTCCTTTCAATTAAATGCAGCCAAAACAGTTGGCTTGCAGGACACTATTCTATCACAGAAATGGTTCAAGAAAATGCATTTCAGCAATACGAGTCGGGTGGGCCTACAAATATAGTTGAGATTGACAATTAAGATTTCGAGAATTTAGCGAGAGAAGATGTGGAGCCAGATATTGTGGATGAAAGGGTTCTTTCAAAAATTAGGCAACAAAATACACACACATATAATTATGGTGAAGATGAATCAGCAGATGAAGAAGACGAAACACTCACCCAATATTGCGATGAGGAGGAGAAAATTGTGCACACTTTTATTGATGGCAATGAGGATGATGGATAGATTTTTTTGCATTATAGTTTAGTTTTCTTGGAAAATATAATTTTGAAATGTAAATATTTGTGTCTTGGATCAGATTGATACTTTTGGCAGAAACTGATATGATCAGCTCATGCATTATTAATTTGATTTGATATATATTGTCTGTTATATTTTAGCCTTCCATATTTATTATTTGCAAATTTTTTATGTTAGATGTGTTTAATGTTTATCTTTATATGCAGTAAAATGCCACCAAAAAGAACAGTTCTACATCGTCCTACAACTCGGAAGGGTAAAATAACAACCAATGAAGCATCAGTGGAGCAAACAACATATTTTCCTTCATTATCAGCATCTACACTTGTAGAACCGTCATGGCCTAGATCTCCAAGCATTGCTGTTACTACTGCAATGGACATTGAAATTCCTCCACCAAGCTCAACAAATATCACCGGTAAGCATTTAAGTACTTGTTTGTCATTACATTTCATATTTCCTTTGTTTATTTTAATTCTTTAATCTTAATTATTTGTCAAACAAAAATTAGTTTCCACCAAGAAAAGAAAGAAAGGAGGCAGGGGTCCATCTACATGAAAGTCAATAGATAAATTGATTGAAAATGTAAGTAATTTTATGTTTTAAATATGCATTAATCTTAAATGCACCAAAATTTTATTTTTTCTATGTATTTGTTTAAAGGGAGGAAAATTGCTAGAGATTGAGTTTCCTGAAGAGTTTAAAAAGCCACTGTTAAATGTTACACAACTTTCAAGTGCAATTGGGGTTCTTATTAGGCATGATGAAAAACTTGATTTTGTGACTGAATGGGACAATATTGAAGAACAAGATAAACTGACTGTTTATGCTGGATTAGATGTAAGTTAATTATATGACCGACTTTGGCTCTCTAGTTTTTCCATTATCTTGCTTGAATAAAAAATTTATGGTTGGTTTTATTTGTTGAATTCTTTTATCCTTTTTTTAGAAATGGTTCTTGATTAAGGGATGGAGGTCTGATCCAAGAGTCCAAAAGAACATGGATGACATGTTTAAAAAAAGTTACACACATTGGAAATGCCGATTGTCAGCATTGTACAAAAAAATGGTTAAAGCGAAAGAGAATCCAAGGGATGCTAGTCCAATTAGTTGGATATCAATGGACAGGTGGGCTGTTGTTTGTGACCACTTTGAAAGTGAGAAGTTCAAGGTACGTAATAATAGAAGAGTTAAAGAAGCAAGTATTGAAAAAAATGCATTTTTACTCCATTTTTGTGGGACTAAATATGCAATTGCCCCAATTGATATTATTTTAGTAATGCTGATAATCACTTTGCATGTTAACATGCAGAAAAGGTTAAAAACCAATGCCAAGAACATCTCAAAATTGCCTTATACATCAGGTTCAAGATCTTACCATGCACGAGTATTGCGAATGTTAATGCAATATACCTTCAATATTTTTTTGTTTATCACACTCTTTGAATGCAAAATAATATAATGTTCATATTTAGCAATTTGAAAGGCAACGTCAAGCTTTGTGGATAACTTTGGGGACACTCATAAAAAAAAATGGAGAGTATATAAATGAAAAAGCTAAAGCACAACATGTAAGTTGATTTTAATATGGTTAATGTATATGTTATTATAAAATTTGAGAGCTGATATTCCATATAAATGATAGATGGAAATGGAGAGATTAAGGGTTGAAGCAAATGAGTCCAGTAATTCACTTTGTGAACGAGAAATCATGAAGAAGGAGCTTGGTGTACGTTCTGGATATGAAAGGGGAATTGGACACGAGGTTGTTGCTTCTAAATCTACTAAGATGTCAACAGGTGAATCTTCGCAACTTGAAGAACTTAAAGAAAAGTTGACAAACAGAGAAGAAGAATTGCTAGAGGCTAATTCTCGTATTGAATCTCATGAAGCTAAAATTAGAATCTATGAAGAACGCTCTGAAAGGCAAGACTCTGAAATAACGAGCTTGAGGGAAGGTCAGATGAAGCTGATGAAAATGATGGCAAATTTTATGGAAATGCAATAAAATAATTCGCCTGCTAGTTAAACATGGTAAGTTGATTCTCTTATTAAATTCTGCCATTTATCTTGATGTGGAGTTTTAGATAAAGTTAGCCTCTTTATTCTATCTGCCTATGTATTTCCTTATATGATACATTGATGGACTTAGTTAGTGATGAAAGATGGGGTTTATAGTTTGCCATATAAATAACTTCATTTAAATTAAAGTCACACAACAAATCAATCACTCATTTGAATTCTTAATTCAGTTTAAATTCTCTTGCTTCCCTAGTGATTATATATTTTCTAGTAGAACGAAAATCATGTGCAACTTTATGTTTTTAATTAGAAGTGGACTGAAAATAAAGATTGAATGAATAATTCTGAGAGTAAGAATCAGTTAAAGGTTGAGATTAAGTGCAAGGCGTAAATTCAAGGAATTTATAATGAATATTACTTTCATTATTTTAGTTTTGTTTCCCTATGCTTGATAATTAGTCAAAGGCTGAGATTAAGCGCAAGGTGGAGATTGATTGAATAATTCTAAGAGTTTGAATCAGCTAGTATTTTACCCTTTGCTTATTTTCAATTTGTTAAAGCTTATTATTGGAAATTTCACTTGCTCTTAGTTGTAAGTATCTCTATTTATTTTAGTATATCACATGATTGTGAAGTTAATTCTATTTCTTGGTTATATAACAGGATTAATGTGCGGCAAAAGATTGATCATATCATCAGGCATGAAGTCGTTACCAAAAGTCTCAAGCATGTATCAGTGTTTACTTGATTAACCATTGACAATAGTTATATTTTGGAACATGAACTATGTATGTTTTGTCTCTTGAACTACTCTGTTTTAGAGTTTTCGATAATGCTTTTGTAAGGTACAATGAATTGTTTATGGTAATCAGTTCTATTTTGTTACATATTACAAATATATATCTTTGTTTGATTCATTTATGATTAGTATTATTATATGATAACATTTTTAAAGATAATGATTTATTTATTGTGAAAAATCTGAAATTGGAATATATATATATATATATATATATATATATATATATATATATATATATATATACACGTGTGTGTGTTTGGTTTAGAAAAAAAATGTTTGCATCTTTGGTAAAGAATCATTCTGTCATATATACTTTTTGTGACAACATTCTATTATAAAAAAAATAAAAAAATATCAATTGTAAGGATAAATATTGTCATCAATACTATTGGTAATGACCTGATTGTAAGAAATATTAATTTAAAAGAAATTATAAAATTAGATTATTTGTAACGACTACTTTATTGTAAGGACATATAGTTACCTATTGTAAGGAAACCATTGTCACTAATAATGAACATTTTGTAAGGAAATGTATTGTCTTTACAAATACATTTGCGACAACTAGACAAAGTTGTTACAATAAACTTTAGCGTCCAACTTTAGGTGACCACAAAGGTAACAAATTTGTGTCCTCGCAATAAGTTTTTGTAATGAAATTGACATTTATTGTAACAACTTTTCTTTTTACAAAAGGTGCATTTTCTTGTTATGAAAATCTACACGGTTATGTGTGACTGGTGTTTCAACTGATGGTAGGTTTGGCTAAGCGTTTGCTGTGTTGTATTATTTGGTTTGATGTTGTTTTCTTTCTCATTTTGCTTGTGTTATTTGTGCTCATAGTCCAATTTCGATCGTCTTTGTCGGAGATTACTCTGTCTTCAAGGGGGCATTTACCTACTGGGCGTTTTGATAGGATTAATAATATTCCTGTTATGGTGTGGTCTTTTACCCAACAAGACCCGTGTTGTTTTTGTGGAGCTTTTCGATTTTATAGAGAACCTTCGGGTTTCTGTTGCTGCAGTGGTTTAGTGGTTTTGGCTCCTACAGTTCCTTCCCCGATTTTATGGTTTCTTTTTATTGATCCTCATTTGAAAGTTTCTTGTGAGTTTCGTAGAAAGAATCGGTCATATAATTAATCATGCTTTTGCATTTACTTCTATTGGAATGACTATAGACCCTGATTCTTGGTGGGCTAGGAAGGGTGTCTATGCATTGAAGGTTCTTGGCAAATTGACTCATTTTTTCAATCCGATTGATGGGAAGGCGAATTTGACTAGTTTGTTTCAGTTATTTTATTTGGATTCTGCTGATGATGTTAGCGATGAAGTTTTGGAATATAGAGATTTACGGCATGATGTGATGTCTCTTCTTATAAATGCGCTAGCTGATAATCCGTATAGTATGTTCTTCAGGCATTTACGATCGTGGGATAATCTAGGTGATGCTCATATTGTTATTAGGACTACTTATAATCCATTGCAATGTACTATCCTATTTCTTAATGGCGACCCTGGTTGGCATGCTGGTATTCCCAAGAAAATGTTACGAAAAGGCTCCCTTAAACACAAGGAACCGTGCTTGGGGGGTGGGTGTTGTTGATGTTGGTAATTTGGGATCTACCGATAAAATGTTTGCTATGGACGAAGAGGGTGATATTCATTACCTTTTTTTATTTGTGTTTTTTTCTCTTATTTCTGTACAATTCTTCTAAATACAATTTTATCTTTTTTTTTATTATTATTTTTTACTTTTGTTGTGCAGTGTTACATACTAAAATGAAGGGCTGCTCTAATGTTTAGTGTCGAGAGTATTCGTGTTATCAGTTTAAAATTCGTCCTAATGATCATTCGCTTTTGTTGCACGCGGGGAGATTGGGTCATGAATTCCTAATTGACATGTATATCAAGTTAGAAACATCTCGTCTAGATTATTATAGATCGGAGCAGATCCAGAGAGAGTTGCGTACTGAGTCGTATCAGGGTATTGTTGATAGCGTACATGTTCATGGTCAGAATGATCCTTCGAGTATTGGTAGGGGGATTATTTTTCCGTCTTCTTTCATTGGTAGGCCGAGAGACATGAGGAAGCGTTACATAAATGCCATGGCATTGCTTCAGAAGTATGGTAAGCCTGGCCTTTTCTTGACAATGATTTGTAACCCTGCTTGGAAGGAGATAGCTGGCAATCTTCTTCCTTTTCAAAAAGTTCACGATCGCCCTGATTTGGTAGAGGATCTATGCATTTTCGATGAGTAACATTTATCCTCCTGTCATAGTTATGCCTGTACATTTGCCAAATCATCAGCCATTACGCTTTTGTTTACTTCGACCCTTGGATGAAGTTATTAGTAATCCTCCATCAGGAAAAACAATGCTATCTGAATTTTTTGACATGAATTCTTCTGATCCTGATGCCAAACGATTAAACCTTTTGTATAATGATTTTTTGGAATATTTTGTCTGGTAGACAGTTAATCGTAAGTGGAAATTACGTAAAAGACAAACTGTAGTGGGTCGTTTGTGCGCTGTTAATCCATTCAAGGGTGATAGGTATTTCGAAAGATTGCTTTTGACAAGTGTTCATTGCCCAGTTTCATTTGAGGATCTCATGACGGTTGCGGGCCAGAAGTTTGGGACATTTTGTGAGGATGTTGTTCAAAGAGGTTTGCTTCAATCAGATGAGTATGTTGATGGTTGTTTGCCTGAGACTGCTTTATATCAGATGCCGTGTTCCCTGAGAGTATTATTTGCTATGCTTATCGTATATGGTGTTATTTATGATACTCAGGGTTTATGGGATAAATATTATCCAGCATCATCGGAGGATTTTGCGCATAATATTTCTTTTACAGATTCTCATGTGTTGCTTAAGACAGTTGCTGCAATTGATATGGTTCTTATGTCGATGGATAAGTCTATGGCTGACTTTCCTATCTGTTTTCCTTTGGAATGTCCACTTGACGACGATAGGCATAGTAAGGATTATGATCATTAGCGCTCGATGGATGTCTCCGATGAGGATAGGCTTTCGATGGGTCAATTAAATGTAGGGCAACAGACAATTTTTGATACCATTACTCATAAGATTGAAGGGGAGGGGGGGTTTCTTTTTGGATGGACCAGGTGGTACTGGTAAGACTTATTTATATGTTGCATTGTTAGCTTATGTTCGTTCTAAAGGGAATATAGCTTTGCCTGTTGCAAGTTCTGGAGTGGCAACTTCTTTGTTGCCAGGTGGTGGTATGGCTCATTCGATGTTTAAACTTTCTTTTGATAAATCTAATGGAGAAATTAGCGAGCAGACAAGTCTGGCTAGGATGATAGTGGAAGCATAACTTATAATATGGGATGAGGTATCCATGGCTAATCGCTTCTCTATTGAAGCATTGCATTTTTCATTAGTTGACCTGTATAAAGATTCGAAACCTTTGGGGGGAAGATTGTTTTGTTTGGGGGAGATTTTCGACAAACTTTGCCTACAATTGTGCATGGTTCTAGAGAGTATGATGGAGGCTAGCTTTGTTAGTTCAAATTTGTGGAATAATGTGATTAGGTTAAGGTTGCATAAAAATATGAGGGCTAGGGAAGATCCTCTTTTTACAACTTTCCTTTTGGATGTAGGAAATAGGGAGGTTCCGTATTTGTTTGGAGACAATATCCAACTTCCTTCGTACATGATTATACCCTTTGTCGATGTAAATACTTCATTGGATGAGCTTATAAATATTGTGTGTCCTTCTTTTGACAAATTCTTGATTGACCCTTTTTCGATGGTAAATCGGGCTATTCTTAAATACTTTTAAATCAGTCAAACACTCTGTCGACTGATCATTCCAAAATTAGCACCCCTGCCAATTTAGGAATTCTCCCACACTCCACGGTCGATGTCTGGCCACAAGTCCATGGAGCCCAATCACTGGTGAATTAATTCAGTGAACCTTTTAATCATTTACAATTACCATATACGACATAATCTCTCTATCGATCAATCTCCCTGTCGAGACTTAAGGGTATGGTCTTTCATCGATTTCCCTTTTCTTTTGTCTTGACCTTATGCATTCTGGTCTCGAAATAATTCTCTTTGACTTAATCTTTATGAGCTACTTACATAAAGCCGTCAGATACCTCGGCCGAGGATTTTACCAGAATTAATTTCTCACAGAAATCCATAGGAGAATTTTCCAACCTATCAAGTCGGGTCAATGGATCATTTGTTGATGATATGAACCTGCATACGAGTTCCTTTATACCCAACATGAGTCCACAGAGACCTTCTGGTAATCTCCAGTCTGTCGGAACTCATATCAAAGTATAGACGTTCTCGCACCAGATAAACCTTATCACCTCAAGTATTTAGGGATCGTTCCTCGTATACCATTGTAAATTGGAATAACTTCATCCGCGATATGCGACTACCGCTTCCATGGTGAGTTATTTCCTAATTGGGGTATTCAGTGCACTTGCCATCCCAGCAAGCCACCCACTTATGTGTATCGACTATCCCAGTCACGCTCGTGGACCACAGCGTTCTCTAGTTCATCGGAGTATACACAATAGTGAGAGTCTAACCGAATCCAACGATGTCCTATCTCGATTGGATTCTACGACTCTTGAATATGTTCTAGATCACGGCCTTGGAGATCAGTCCACGGGTTGTCCCATAGCCCTGTGATCTAAGGACTTCTATCCTTATGCGTAGATAATTATTACATAAGATAAAGTTGACCATATAAAATGCATTTATTAATCCAATTGAATGGTCCTTTCAATTTAAATGCAGCCAAAACAGTTGGATTGCAGGACACTATTCTATCAATCTCCCACTTGTACTAAAGCCAACTTTTCATACTTCCGATTCCCATCTTAGACAGATGTTTTTCGAATGCCTTTGAGGCAATGGCTTAAATAGTGGGTCCGTCGTATTATCCTTTGAGGTGACACGTTCCATCTTTATGTCTCCTCTACCAATGATATAACATATCAAATGGTATCGTCTTAGTACGTGCTTTGATTCTGATGAGATCTCGACTCCTTCGCTTGCGAGATAGCTCCATTATTATCACAGAAGATAGTAATGGCTCGACAATGCTAGGTATCACATCCAATTCCTGGATGAAGTTTTTCATCCAAACACCTTCCTTTGCTGCATCACACACGGCAATGTATTCTGCTTCGGTGGTTGAATATGCGGTAGTGTCTTGCTTGGAGCTCTTCCAGCTTACCGCACCACTATTGAGGCAGAACACGTATCCAGATGTCGACTTGAAGTCTTCTACATCACATTGGAAGCTAGAATCAGAATAGCCTTCCAATTTCAATTCTCCTCCACCTTATACCAACAACAATTCCCTAGTCCTTATCAGGTACTTCAGAATTGCCTTTACGGCTATCCAGTGCTGCTCACCTGGATCAAACCAGTAGCGACTTGTAACGCTTAAAGCGTACGCTACGTCTGGTCTAGTACATAACATACCATACATTATGCTTCCTATTGAGGATGCATATGGTACTCAAGACATATTGCTTCTCTCTTCCGGCGTCTTCGGGGCCATAGACTTAGAGAGTGCAATTCCATGTCTCATTGGAAGCAATCCTCTCTTGGATTCTTCCATATAAAATCTTTTCAAGATTTTATCTATGTACTGGGATTGGGAGAGGCCCAGCAGTCCTTTTGATCTATCTCGGTAGATGCTTATACCTAGTACAAAGGATGCTTCTCCCAAATCATTCATTGAGAATTGTGTAGATAACCATGCTTTAGTTTCGGACAACACTTTCACATTGTTTCCAATGGGAAGAATGTCATCAACATAAAGCACCAAAAATTCAATTGTACTCCCACTGCTCTTCTTGTACACGCAAGGTTCGAACACGTTTTTGATGAATCCAAAAGTTTGGATTGTTTCATCGAAACGTATGTTCCAACTTCGGGAAGCTTGCTTCAGCCCATAAATGGACCTCTGGAGTTTGCACACCTTGTGTTCATCTCCTTTGGAAGCATATCCTTTTGGTTGCTCCATGTCTCCTTGTCAATGTCCTCATTGAGAAAGGCAGTCTTTACATCCATCCGCCATATCTCGTAGTCATACCACGCAGCTATGGCCAGCAAGATTCGAATGGATTTAGGCATTGCGACGGGCGAGAAGGTCTCCTCAAAGTCGATACCTGGCCTTTGAGTGTATCATTTTGCCACTAGTCGCGCCTTGTAGGTTATTACCTCTCCGTTCACTCCAAGCTTTCGCTTATAGATCCACTTGCAACCCATGGGAGTCACTCCCACTGGTGGATCTGCCAAGGCCCAGACCTTGTTTGAGTGCATGGAGTCCAATTCGAATTCCATGGCTTCGCGCCACTTTCCCGAGTCTATGTCTAGCATAGCCTCTTCGTAAGTCCTTGGGTCGGTTTAGAGACTGTCCAGTCTCGTGCAGCAGACCGTAGTACCTCTCGGGTTCTCTACGTTGTCTTTCTGACCTACGAAGTATCGGTGTACTTTCTGGTGCACTTTCATGCTCTTGTTCTCCCACTGCCTGTGGTGATGGGTCGGCTTGATCGACCTCTTCGGCCTTTTCAGCTTCAGAGACCTCATCCAGTTTTACGTTGTGTTCCTTCTTGTCCAGCAAGAAATCCTTCTCTAAGAAGTGTGCGTTCCTTGAGACAAACGTAGTTTGTCTTGTAGGATCGTAGAACTCGTATCCTATTGAGTTTTCTGGATACCCCACGAATTTGCACAAGATGGACTTTAAGTCCAGCTTATCTCCCACTAGCTTATTCACATAAGCGGGAGACCCCATATGCGCATGAATGCATATGAAGGTACAATACCAAAACTCATATCACGTGATATGTTTTGGAACTGGCTTCAGAGATACTTAGCCCAGTATCTTCGATTTTCTCGATCAAGTTTTTATTTGATTGAATAAGGAATTTCATGTAAGATTTCTTAATGGACATTTACATGTCCAGAATGCTCAACAACTGACAATGTTTTGAGCAAGTCTTACATTTCGAGAATCTAATTCTCTATTAAATAATCAATGGCGTATTTGTTGATTCATGTTCGATTTTGAATTGATCCAAATATCTTACATGCTTTCATTGATTAGGCTCTATTCTTTATTCCAAAAATAATTTGGAATTGTACATCACAACGTACTTTTACCCATAAGGGTACAAGAGACACCTTATCTCCCACTAATGCTCCGCACTTTTAAATGGATTGAATCCATTGCAATTGTTTATCCCTCTTGGTTGCCTAGCAACCAACTACTAAATCTAATTTCCGTTAAGCAAGATTCAAAAGTCGGTTACTATGTGTAGCATCCCAGTAAAGCTCGACCTAGTCGAGCTCATTCTTTGAATCTTTAATTCGGAAATATGTTTTAATGTTCGTGTATTGCCTTTCGGTTTTTACAACAACTCAAGTGTGTGAAATCTTGATTATTTATATTTTATTGACTATGCATATTATATTTAGTCGTTATATGAGTATTCATACTCATTTGCTTATGTACACCTTTTGCGTATAAATCTTATAGCGCAATCAGTTCCAACCATTATGGAACTATCACATCCCTTAAGACAAGGGATGGTATAAGCAAATTCTAATGATCTAAATAGTTCATGGCTTTAGATGAATTCAATGCATCAATGAGTACTTCATCGGGCATCCAACACCCTTATGCATTACTTTGACCATAAGGTTAAATTCAATAAAATGTAATCATCCCTTACGGGATGACTAGGTTCAATTCCTTCCTTCCCTTGATTTTAATCCATGGAAGAACCATTTTGATGGACTTTACAACTTATCATCCTTACAGAAAAACCTCTAAGGTTATTTCCCCTCAGAGAGGATTCATTCCTCTTCTTCCATCTCATAAGTCTTTTGATCTTTTCAACGAGATGTTACTTCCCATTTATGGGAGACTTCATATTTGCCTTCAAGAAAATTTGGGTTTGAGAACCATCCTCAACCCTCTGGTGAAACTTATCACCTTTCTTATTTGAAGAGTAACTTTGAAAAAGGCAGCTTGGTGAAACCTATCACCATTCCAGTCGAAGTGTAACTTCGAAAGAAAAACTAATGAAATCTTTGTAAGGAGATGAGTCATTGCTTGGACTCAAGAATAATTTCTCAAGTTTTGAAGTCATTCAAAATTCATTTGGGTTCAGTCAATTTATTTGATTCAAGTATGATGGTAAATATTCATGGATACATAACTTATGAAAAACTATCATAAACCATGACGATAAATACGCGACAGATTAATATCAATCTATAATTTACAAACATGGTTTTCGTTTGTAAATTACTCCCACTATTTTTGTCGAATACTTATGCCCCCACATAAGGTTCGGGAAATAAAAATTTCCTAATGGGCTCAAGGCCCAAATGCAATCACTCAGTACCCACGACTCGTTGGCCATACCAATTGATCCACTTGGTGGGCGATCACGTCGCCGGTTAACCATCCCAGCTAACCCTTGAGTTCATTTAGCCTCGTTTTTTGTTATGAACCCACGACTCGTGAGACATCCATACTTACTCGCGTTAAATCATGTCCAATACTCGTGAAGATAAATAGTTCAATCCTAGACGCCCCACGACTCGTGAGACAGCGCCTAGAACCTTGCTATCCCCTCCCTTGGCACTAAACTGTGCATCGAGGCAATAGACACACCATCTTCCTATAACTCGACCCACGACTCATGAGACATCGAGATATATTCGTACGATATGCCTAAGACCTAGTAATTGGATAGTCTCGGACCATAAACACCATTCTATGAGCCCGTTTTACGATTTAATATTATAATTGAATTTTAGGTTCAATTGGAGGTTTTATGAAATGTTCAAGTGCAAGGTCTCATCAGATTATCAATTATCTTGTTTACGTTTTTCTATCCTAAGCATGCATCTCATACATCAAAGAATAATTACGAAAAAGTAAACATTCAGCACCTAGCATTGCACATACGATTGATCGATTTGCCCATCCTATGTGATCCATCATGAGCCATGTGATGGATCAATTGGTCAGTCTAGGGTGGAAATTAAATGTCCTAACTATTACAATTTTCAAACCCATACAGCATGGGCCTTCTTGTAATATCCTCCTTGATTGGGCCTCCATGTATTGAATTGGGCCTCCATGTCCTCCAATGTTATGGGCCTCCATGCGGATCTCCAAGTCTTCATGAGGTCTTCTCGGCTCCAAGCCTATTCTAAGTTTAACTTATAAAATAAATGGCCCTATTCTATTACATTCGTTTTCGCAAGCAAGGGCACCAATCAGGCCCATTTAATTACAACCCATAAAATAAATAAACCAAAACTACACAGGGCTTAAGGGCAAAATCGACCAATTCACATATTCACTCAAGAACATGCATAAATTCACATAAGGGCATAAATGTAAATTTACCAGCTCCTTTAATTTTAATTCATAAAAATTATCCAAGTTAATTAAATTTGAATTAACAATTAACCTCTAAGATTAATTAGCTCTTACTTGAACTCTAAGTAATCTACAAACTTATCTTGATTAAATTGGTTAATTAAGATAGACCAAATCTCTAAGATTCCTATCTTATCCAAAACTCCAAGTTTCCCAAAATTTACAAATCTCCAAGATTCTCAAGATAATCCTATTTTGATTAGATTAGTTAACTAAGGTAGTGTCCAAATCCATCAAGATTTCTACCTTATCCAAAACTCCAAGTTTCCTAATTTAATAAGATCTCTAAGATCTTTAATCTTGGTAACTTAGTAGAAGAGATTAATTTTAATTAAATCTCTTATCACAATTGAAACTCTAAGTTTCCTTGTTTAATAAGATCTCTAAGATCTTTAATCTTGATAACTTACTAGAAGACATTAATTTTAATTAAATGTCTTATTACAAATGAAACTCTAAGTTTCCTTTGTTAATTAGATCTCTAAGATCAATCCAAGATTTACCAAGATTCCATAACAACCAAATCTCCAAGATTTTATCAAAGATTATCCAAAATTGTGCCACGAAAATTTTGAACCACCATGTCATGGTCGTAAATCGTTGGCTTCAAATTGACAAGAATCCAACATTTTGCAATCAACAAAATTCAATTGCAATTTAACACATAAGGTCGCCGCAAATCTTACGTAACACAATTAAGCATATATGACAAGTTAAAACAACATGCATACAATGACACACATGGTCACGTGAACAAAGGAAAAAAATTTGTGCCGAGCACTAAATAAATTCTCACCAAGAGAATAAAGTGTCGATGCAATAATTTTATTTTCCTTTTGCTTTGTTTTAATTTGTGTTTGATTACTTGTTGATTTAATTAGAAACAAATCCAGTTCAATTAAATCCCAATCCAAAATAAAAATTAACATCATAAAATTTTCGAATCAGAATTTTACATTAACTCTAAGTTAACAGATCTACGTCCTAAAACATATATAGTTAAAGAACTAGTCATACATATATCAAATATATGATTTAAATCACAGAATTTGCAAATTCATATATATACAAAGCCTAGAGTTGGCTCTGATACCACTGATGGGATTCGGTAAGATAAACAACCCTAGGCACAGCGAAATTTAATAATTTTTAGGACCTCTTACGGAATCTTGTCAGGATACTACTCTAGTTGTATATATATATGATTATTAAATAAACGACAGTATAATCAGTTACACGTTATACCTGTCTCCTTGCAAATCCCAGTTAGCAGATGAAGTCAAGTTCTTCCCTCAAGTTGGTCGATCCTATGCTCTGCAGCAGCGCCCCACGTGTTGCGCCTCTATGGGTTGATACACCACAATTACACGAAATATAATATACCCTGATCGGCTAGAACACAGGATATATTAAGATCTGGGTTTAGGAAACGAATTTGGAACAAGAACGAAATCGAAAAATTCTTCCAAAGGAAGAACAGGGTTCGGCCGATTTCACTAGGGAGAGAGGGAGAGTGTTTTTCTTGACTTGGCTTTTTGGCTCTTAAAAGTTGTCTATGAGATATGACATCAAGTCCCCAATTTATAGGTATCTCATTAACCTAATCCTGCTAGGACTAGGACTCCAACTCTCCTACATGAGCCATGGCCCTTTTAATTAGAAGACTAAGTCTTCCTAATTAATTTATGGTCCAGTTAATTAATTTGATCAGGCTTTATTTAATCTCCTAATTAAATAGCCCAATTAATTACCTACTCTCTCTAATTAATTAAATTAGACTCCAAGTCTATTTAATTAATTCTTCCTATAATTAATCAAATCCAACTTAATTAATTAACCCACAAATTAAATTTTAATTTAATTTATAATCTTGATCCAATTCCAATCGGATCCAATTTGTTCCAATAGGGTCTACCCAGTCGACCCAGTCACCAATCGACCCAGTCGATTTTTCAGACCCATTCGACCCAGTTGATTCGGTCGACCCAGTTATTTCTTTTTCCTTCGCTTTCGCTTCATGTGTATTGTGTATGCCCCCATAAGTTCACCACATAATTGGCCGTGGGTTATAATTAAATATTAATTCAATTATTCAAGCATTAAATACTTTTAAATCAGTCAAACACTCTGTCAACTGACCATTCCAAAATTAGCACCCCTGCCAATTTAGGAATTCTCCCACACTCCACAGTCGATGTCTGACCACAAGTCCATGGAGCCCAATCACTGGTGAATTAATCCAGTGAACCTTTTAATCATTTACAACAGTCCGAGTATGAAGATTATTTGAGTGGTGTTACAGCTAGTGGATTACCCCCGCACGTATTAAAGTTGAAAATTAATTGTCCAATAATTTTGCTGCGAAATTTGAATCCCATCAAGGCCTTTGTAATGGAACTCTTTTGATTTGTATAGAGTTGAGTGATAATTTTATTGGAGCACAGATCACCACTGGAGATTTCAAGGGTAATTATGTTTTTATTCCGAGAATTCCCTTGGAGTCTTCTGATAAACTCAAGTGTCCTGTGCCGTTTAGAAGACTGGAGATTCCTGTAAGGCCGTGCTTTGCAATGACGGTGAATAAATCTCAGGGACAAACTTTAGATTTTGTTGGTCTATATCTACGCGAACCTGTATTTTCTCATGGTCAGCTTTATGTTGGTCTCTCTAGAGTTAAGTATGTTGGTTCAGTGAAAGTGCTAATTCATCCAGACTCAATGAACGATGGTGGTACTGATCACACAAAGAATATTGTGTTCAAGGAATTTCTTACTATGGCATGGAGACAGTGACGAAGTCTTGGTCGTTGTGTTTTTGGTCTATAATTTGTGTCTGTATTTTTGTGAGCATATTAGCATGCTAATAAATTTATGTGGTTAATCTTATGTCCGTATGCTTGTTTGGATTTTTTAGGATAATATTTTTGGATATGGACTATTCTTGTCCTATTGTGAATCAATTTCCTTATTAATTATGTTGCTCCTATTTCTGAATGATCTATTTTTTGCAGAACTATGGCTACCAGAATGTTACACATTCGTGATGTCGACGAGGATACTAAGTCATGGAAAGTTAGGTTGATTGTGGAGGAAAAAACACAGCGTCGTCCATCTAAGACCGGTTCTACGGATTACCAGCGAGTTGTGTTTGCTGATGAGACGATATATGTGTTTATATATTTTCCTTTAAAATTTAAATTTATTTATATTTTATAATAAACTATATATATATATATATATATATATATATATATATATATATATATATATATATATATATATATATATATAGTTTATTATATTGATGTGGAAAACATTTGTTTCCCAGTGTCAGAAGGTGGTTGTATCAAAATTTGGCAGTGACATACAACATTTGAAGGATAGTTTTGAATTGCACAAGACATATGTCATCACTAGGCCGAGAGTGAAACGATGCGATCCTAGATTTTGCAAGTTTGGTTATTCATATGCATGGACTATTACTAAAAAAACTCTTGCGAACTGGTAGATGGTGATTGTATACCACCATCTGTTCTTAAAGTTCAATTTTCGTCTCTGGTAGATCTGATGAGCCGAGCTGGCACTGATGAGTTGATAAGTATGTTTTGTATATTATTGTTTTCTTATTGCTTCAATTTAACTGATTATGTTATTGTGTTTTTATATTGTGAAACGTAATCTGTCTGATGGTTACTTGAGTAGATGTGCTTGGAGTAGTAATTGATAAAAAAGAAAAAAGAACAACATACATTGTAGTAAATGAGTATGCGATTATTGATAAAAAAATAAGTATGTTTTAGATTATGAGCATATGTAATTTGAAATGCATCATATTTTTCGATTGCTTATTTCATTTTCTGATTTCAAATGTAAATGATTAGGAAAAAGGTTGTTATTCTCACTTTGTGGAATGCTGTTGCGGAATCGGAAGGTCCCCTTGTTGATCGTGGTGTCGATTGTTTTCCTATAATTAAAATGTCCAACTTATCAATCTCCAAATACTATGGTGCAATATTTACCTTTTTTGGGCCACATTACATTTTTTTATATTTTTAACGTGAATTGAACTTCTTATTAATTAATGTCCTTAATTTCTTCTTCCAGGTGGTTCACTTGGTTCGACGCCTTCTACTGTTGTTTTGCTGGATCCATAAATTCCAGAGTGCGAAAATCTGAAGACTTGGTATTTCACTTAACAGATATTAGTGCTTCTACTATTTGACTACTTTTGGTTCATTGATAAAATTATTGTTACTATTTAGGCGCTCTAACACTTTAAAAATAATTGTTGAGATGATTACAAAGGATCATTTCTTGCAAGCTGAGCCTTTAGTCGTGTTTCCAACTGATAAATTGTCTTCCATAGTAGATGTTATGTCTAAGATTAAGGTAATCCTTATATCTTATATACCTTATATATATTTATATAGGAGGATAAGTTAGGACTTGTTTTTTATATATGTTTTGATTTTGTCAAATTCAGCTCGTTAGGTTTACTGCCAGAGTTGGTGTTAAAATCACGGATCTGGATCAGAAATATTTCTACATGCCGTTTGAAAAACGTTTCTCAAACATTGATGCTGAATTCAATTATTACTATTCGTGTTCTACTTGCAAAAAAACTACTCAAGCAAAGCCCAAGTTTTTTCATATTATAATTGTTTATACTGTATTTAGTAATTTTGCTGGATTTTTTTTAAGACACTTGTTCTTGTGTTGCAGGGAAAAAATTCATGCTAATATATATGATGAAAGTGGTAACTTGGATGTGACTTTATTTTGACCACATGCTATGATCAATATAATGCAATCCGACTCGATTATGTCTATGTCCATGGAGGTGTTTGATGAGGTGACTCAATCTTTGCTTATAATCTTTGTAAAATAAATCATTTGTTCATGTCTGTTTATATTTATGTTTTGTTTCGTTGCGGGAGAATTTTATTTCATCCGCTGCCATAAATAAATATCTTTCTGGGGCAATGTTCTTTATGAAGATCAGAAAG
Organism: Penstemon barbatus; assembly: GCA_003313485.2. Taxonomy (NCBI): domain Eukaryota; kingdom Viridiplantae; phylum Streptophyta; class Magnoliopsida; order Lamiales; family Plantaginaceae; genus Penstemon; species Penstemon barbatus. Next base: position 40,472,933 of record CM064877.1, read on the forward strand.
AAACCACTTCATTTTGGAGGTATTAGACAATTTCAATATGCGGTTATGAATCTACAACGTATTCAAAACATTGCAAAAAATAAAACACTGAATGCTCGACTTCAAAAAGACTAATTTTGGCTGAAAAACAATTTCAGATTGGGACTTCTGTTGTCAAGGGTCTACTACAAGACGAGCCTGAGAACGATATAATCAACAGTGAAGTTAGTCAATTGCCAAATCTAAGTAATGCTAAAGGGGTTTTTTTCATGTTAACAAATTCAATAGCAAGTCCACTGGAGGTGAGATATATGTTAGTAATTATTTTGCCTTATGATTTATGATATGTTGTCACAATTCTAATCATTAATCTTTTATAAATATAGTTTTTTCCAGAACCCATAAGAACAAACATTGCAGATATTCCTTCGAAAAAAATGATCATACGAAATGGAGGTAAATATTGGTTGATGCCAACTATGGAATATGATTTCCGTACCTATTGGAATAATTTGATGTTGGAGAATGGAATTGAACATGATGACAAAATTATTCTATATAGATCATCTACTAATGTGTTGGAACTCAATGTTTTCACATCGATTGGTATGAAAAAAATTCAATGGTTTAATGAATATCAGCTTTCCAAAAAAATGTCACTGCCTATAGTGGACAAATATTGGTATTTAATCTAAAGACATCTCACGTGCCTGTTTCTCCAGACGCATTCGCTCAAACTAGTGCATTCTTTGTATTTGTGACTTCGAAAAGAGATTTCTTGGTAAATAATATATTCCTATTTCTACTTAAATATATATTTCCTGCGTTAATGATAAATATATATTTAACAAATTTTCTTTTTCTATATAGATCATTCCAACTCATTTTATCCATTTAGCACAAAACCAACGTAAACAAAAAGCTAGACTAACAACTGGATGAAGAACATGGAAAGTTAAGATGGATAGCACTGGCTTTGGGGAAGGATGCGAAGTGTTTCATGAAGATCATTACCTCACTAACAACACTTTTTTTTTTCCTTACAGGTAAGATGACTTTTAGTGTTATAATATTTGACAGGAACAATGTTGAAGTTCTGTATGAGTTGTATAGCACAACATCAATTAGGTGTGCTTGATTGCATATTTCTTATTTGATGGGGTTATTAGATATATTTTGTAAAACAAATTATGGTTTCCTAAGGCTACTTTTTTTCTTTTGGATTTTCTCTATTCTGCTTTTCCTAATTTATGTACTCTGGATCTGTAATACTTTTTATTTAAAAGTTAGTTGTTTGTTATGATTTTTAGATTCATTGCTTTACTTATAAATTATATGTTAGCCATAATCTATACAAATAATAACAAATTGTTAGATTTTGGTTTCTTTGGTTATAACTAATTGAGTTTTTATGTAAAGGAAACATTGTAATATAAGAAAATGAGAGAATTTCACTTTTGATACCATAATTCTACCTACTTTAGGGATTTGATATCACAACTTTTTATACCGACACATTTGATACCATAACTCAAATCAACTTTGCACATTTAATACTTCTGTCAAATTGAAAACGGAATTGTCACGAGAATGTCACGTGGCCGTTAAAACTTTACACATTTGATACCATAGCTTATGTTGACTGATAATTTTACCCCATAACATTTCAGGTTACCAAAAAAGCCCCACATCTCCAAATTTAGTGACGATTTTAGTCCACATTGTTCCCAAATTTCCAAATTGACTCGAATAACACCACGTGTTGACCAATTTAGAAAATTTTAAATCTGAATTGGGGGGAGAATTGCAGTTTTGGTTGACTAATAATTTTTTTCAGGTTACAAAAAGCCCCACATCTCCAAATTTAGTGACGATTTTAGTCCACATTGTTGCCAAATTTCCAAATTGACTCGAATAAGACCACGTGCTGACCAATTTAGAAAATTTTACTTATTTTATTTAAATAACTAAGTTAATTTCTAAACAATATTAATAAATTAAATAAATATTCTTTTTACATCAACATAAATATCACCAAAATTAAGAAAATATATTCTTTTTAATTTTTAAATATAAAATTTATATAATAGAATTAATATATTTAATATTTATTAAAATAATAAATTATATAATTTAAAACTATTTAATATTTATTAAAATATTAAATAATAAATAATTTTAATTTTAGAAAAAAATCCCCACCCCACTCACCACCTCCCCACCCCTCCCCCTTACCCCCCGATTCCCAGGCCGTCGGCGGCCTGGGTCCGAATATCCCAGGCCGGCAGTGGCCTGAGATCGGAGAACCCAGGCCGATGGCCTGGCAGTGGCCTGGGATCGGAGAACCCAGGCCGTCGGCCTGGGTTCTTCGATCCAAGCCACCGCGGCCAAGGACGGAAGATCCCAGACCGACGGTGGCCTGGGACCGAAGATCCCAGGCCGGCGGTGGCCTGGGACCGAAGACCCAAGCCCCAGGTCGTCGGACTGGTAATTGGGGTAGGGAGGGGGTTGGGGTGGGGTGGTGGTGGGTGGGTTGGCCGGGTTGGGTGGGTGGGGTGGGAAAATTTTTTTTAATTATAATTATTTATTATTTATTATTTTAATAAATATTAAATAGTTTTAAATTATATAATTTATTATTTTAATAAATATTAAATAGATTAATTCTATTATATAAATTGTATATTTAAAAAGAATATGTTTTCTTAATTTTGGTGATATTTATGTTAATGTAAAAAGAACATTTATTTAATTTATTAATATTGTGTATAAATTAAATTAGTTATTTTAATAAAATAAGTAAAATTTTCTAAATTGGTCAGCATGTGGTTTTATTCGAGTCAATTTGGAAATTTGGCAACAATGTGGACTAAAATCGTCACTAAATTTGGAGATGTGGGGCTTTTTGGATAACCTAAAAAAATTATCAATCAACAAAAATTGCAATTCTCCCCCCAAATTCATATTTAAAATTTTCTAAATTGGTCAAGACGTGGTCTTATTCTAGTCAATTTGGAAATTTAGTAACAATGTGGACTAAAATCGTCACTAAATTTGGAGATGTGAGGCTTGTTTGGTAACCTGAAATGCTATGGGGTAAAATTATCAGTTAACATAAGTTATGGTATCAAATGTGTAAAGTTTTAACGGCCACGTGACATTCTCGTGACAATTCTGTTTCCAATTTGACGGAAGTATTAAATGTGCAAAGTTGATTTGAGTTATGGTATCAAATGTGTCGGTAAAAAAAGTTGTCGTATCAAATCCCTAAAGTAGGTAGAATTATGGTATCAAAAGTGAAATTCTCTCATAAGAAAATATTAATAATTTGAAAATATTTCAACAATTATTTCACTTTGATCATTAGGCATCATATCTTGCTAATATTGATATATTTAATGCCTATAATGGTGATAGATAATCATTTATCTAAAAGATTACGTTATGATTATAGTGAAGCCTTGTATGACTCAAACTTAAATATCATTGCATATCAAAATCATCATAAATCTTTCTTAGAAAAAAAAAAATTAACAATAATCCTTTTCAAATTTAGTCTCCTAATATTGAGTTTACATTAATCTTATGAATTAGGTAAAGAAAAGGGTTTATAAGAAATTTCAATTTTTTCAAAATCCAACATTCAAAACTTATCAAAAAATTCACTTGTTCCAAAAGGTGAAATCGCTCACCCCAGGAGCCCCTCACCCCCTGCCCGACGGGATTGTGAGAGGAGGTAAATCATGGTGACTCAACCGGCAACAGAGGCTGGGACCAGTGCACACTGCGCACAAGGAGCCCCCCTCATTTTTTGAGAGGTTGCTCCCACACTGCCGCTGGTGAGGTTCGATCCTTGGTCTCTTGTTCCAAATTCCACCTCTGAGACCAGTTGAGCTGCCCATGCGGGCTTATCAAAAAATTCACTGAAACTACCTAAACCAAAGCATAAGTAATATGATAGCTTACACAAAAATCTAAGTTTTATAATTATAGATATATTCTTTAAGTATTTATTTATAGAAATTCAATTTGACAAATCTTACGAATTAGGTAAAAAAAATGGTCTATATGAATTGTTTTAGGTTCGGTTTAGCATGTCTCGGTTTAAAAGAAATGGTTTAGGTAATTTTTCCCTTAAACCCTATATATAAAATAGGGAATTGCATTTTTCATACCAAACTTTTACCTACTTTTTACATTTGATACCAAACTTTTGAAAAAGACACATTTAATATCAGAATTGAAGGATTTTTTTTCACATTTTCTTGAGGTTTTTGGTATACTTAAAATTATGTTCCAAAATTTTTACCATAGCATACTTATGGGCCCTATATCACATTTGAAAATTATCGTTGGATAATAATTATGAGATATGATTTAATTTTGATTAATATCCCGAAATTTTGTTAATTTTTTGATGATTATTTATTGCATTTCATGAACTGATACTTATACCATTAGAAAGCTCTCGTCATAAGCTTTGGATCCATATAAAAAATCACAAAAGTTGGCCTTGTAAATTGACGGTGAATAAAATCAATCCAACTAGAGTTTTAGCTTTTCAAAAACAAAAATTCAAATCCTACCAATTTTTTTACTGAAACTTATTGATCTTTTTAATCAGAAAAATACTCAGGGATTCATAATGCAAAATTTGATCTATTATTTCTTTTTACACTGTATATCAACAAAGTCATCATGACCATATTCAATAATTCAGTTGATGTTACATTAAAATTATGGGAAATTTATATAGACACCCCCTGACTATTACCTAATTATAGGATATATCCACTCGTTTCAAATATTACAAAGACACCCCCCTCTACCAAAATTACATTACAAGTACACCCCCTGCTACCCTGTAAAAACTTACAACTGTCTATTTTCCATTATTAATTTGGAAATTTTGTTCCTCTCATCAAGACGAGTTCATAGACACCAACCTTGTCAAATTTCATCGAGTAATTTGGGAGAAATGACGACCGAGTTTGAAATTTCAGATATAGGGTTCTTCGCGAACCAAACTTTTAACAACAATTTTTCTCAAATTACTTGATGAAATTTGATAAGGTTGGTGCCCTTTTTTCCCTCTCATCAAGACGGGTTCACAGACACCAACCTTGTCAAATTTTATCAAGTACTTTGGGAGAAATAGTTGTTCAAGTTTTGATATTTAAGAACCCTGTATCCAAAATTTCAAACTCCGGTCGCCATTTTTGGGCTTCTATTTATCAAAATTAAGTTGGGACTTTTTTGGCTTTTTTTTCCTCACATCAAGACGAGTTCATAGACACCAACCTTATCAAGTTTCATCAAGTAATTTGAGAGAAATCGTTGTTCAAAGTTTGGCTCGCGAAGAACCGTAGATCCAAAATTTCAAACTCGATCGCCGTTTCGTCCAAATTACTCGATGAAATTTGACAAGGTTGGTGTCTATGAACTCGTCTTGATGAGAGTAACAAAAGCAACAACTTTATTTTGAAAAATATACAATTGTAATTTTTAAGGGGATAGTATGGGATGTCCTTGTAATATAGTTTTGGTCTAGAGGGTGTTTTTGTAATATTTAAAACAAGACGGTAAAATCCTGTAATTAGGGTAATAACAAGGAGGTGTCTATCTAAATTTTTCTAAAATTATTCTAAGATATAATTGGCCCACATTCAATAAATGAGTTTTATTTTAATATATTATTCAAGTATAACAAATTCACACGGCATATACACAAAGTAATCATTTCAACTGAAATAGTTTTATCTTTTATGAAGCTTAAATAAATATTACTCAAATGTATGGACTCAATCACTTAAAATCTTGTTATCAGACCAATAGTTATGAAATGAAGATAAACAGAGCTACTTATATGTAGATTAGATGTATAGATCAAGTTTCAGGAACTGCCAAGAAAACATCTCCTCAATATCTATATTCAAGTAACAATCAAATCATCCATGTAAAATAATAAACTGAAGAAAACTACTGCATGAAGAATGAATGATCATTGTCTTGGTTTAATATATACTATTTATTATAACAGTCCTTTCTTCTAATTGGTTAATACCAACGGTGAATATTTACTTTGTATATACCCAATCAAATCATTATTATTGTAGGCCTGCTATGCAATGGAGTATTCCTATTTAATAAACTGAGATAAAAAAATAATAGTTAACCTTATTATTTTTAGTACTGTTTGTTTTAATCAAAATAAACTGTGCATTGTTTAAATATAATTGGGTTGAGTCATTGGGCTTCAGATAGGCCCAGATGATAATAAACATTCTGAAAATATATCAAACCATATCACGTTTTTTGGGTTAGAGTCACGGGTATAATATATTCCCGGATTGACACTTTAATCCCAAACCCTTCTTGTAAAAATACGAGTACCCGTTTTTTGATATCTGAATTATTGCAGGACGTGATGGGTCAGGATTGCGGGTTCCATAATTTTTCTTACATAAAAATCTTCTTCGAACCTAATAAAAGTAAATTACGTAATTATTTTATTGTCCCTTATCTCATAACAAATTAAAAATCATTTCATGCATACCCAAATACATTTTAAAAATACAATCTAAAGCATGTCTTAATAAAAATTCCAATGCATACTATCTCGAGCAAATACCAAATAATTATCTAAAGAGTGGTAAGATTTAAAAAAAAATGGAATATTAGGTTTAAGTAAAAGAATTCTTTAAATGATGTCAATTAAGTAGTTGTAATTAAACAAGGCCGATATGGGTATTCTAAGTTTGGGTACCCAAACCCAAAAGAACCGTCCTGTTCGTGTTTCTTAAAATATGGGATAAGTCAGGTCTGGGTTACCTACATACGCCATTGTATTCGTACTGAAATTAATAAAAAAATCAGTGGATGACCTCATTTAGAATCAATGGAATGATAAGATTATAAGAGTCCAAACAATTCTTAATATGCATTTTTTATTATATCAAAATTAATTGTATATGTATATACCAAATAAAAAAAGTACTTCATTGGTAGGTAATGAATTCAAATATTTTATGCTCTATAAATAGGCTTCAGATGCACTATAAAAATATACACACTCCCTCAATTACAAAATGATATCAAATACTCTTCTAGCTCTTGTGTTTAACCAGAAGATTGAAACAATGAATCAACAAAACTTAACTCCTTATTCAATGCGACTTATATTGGAAGAACATTTCCAATGTAACCTTTCAGGAAAAGCATCATTTATATCCGAGTTGGTCGAAGCACGTACTATTGAAGAGAAGAATTCTTCCGACGAACCAGGGGCTGGTATTATCAATGTAGAGATCACCGAGGTGCCATTTTCACAAGATATAAAGAAAGTATATTTCTTATTAAAGCACTCTGAAATAGCACCAATGAAGGTATGATTAAATATACATTCAAAAAAAATATGATAATACATATAAGATTGCCTATGCTTATTAATGTCTCATGTTTACATATCTAACAGGCATTTCCAGAGCTTCTAAAGAATAGCATTGCAGCCGCACCTGCCAGAACTATTATAGTACGACACGGGAGCAAATATTGGCCTCTTCAAGCGAATGAGGGTCATTTCTTCAACCCATGGAACCAACTACTCGCAGACAATGTTGTTGAGCATTGTTGGTATAAATTAGAGAAGGTTTTGAAGATGACAAAAATGCCATAATGGTTTTGAAGATCAAAAGGTTAAGTCATCAACTAAGAACAGCTTAGTGAAACCTATCTCAAGGTCTGGAAGCTATGTGACCGAATCAGCCGAGTGGGATATCAGATCAGTGAAGATCAGATTGGTTACCATCAGTCGAGTCAAGATAGATGTGTTCATTCTTGAATCAGCAGAGTAGCCATCAGCTCAGTACTCCCATCAGCCAAGTGAAGACGGTCAGTAAGCTGCCCAACGGTAACATGCTGAGTGCATTTAATGCGACTGACAGAAAGTACAGCAGAGTGTACTGTGTACGGTGCGACAGTCTGCAAAAGTTACCATAGACCAGAACTCAAGGACTGCAGATTTCTGTCTCATCTTCAACGGGCAGAAATTCAAATCCGAGAGTATAAATAGAAGACTAACTGAAGATCAAAAAGAGACTTGCACAATTCAAGATCACATCTTAAGAGCGAGATCCATCAGTTGAGTCGTCTGATCACATGCGAAGTCATCTGCTGACGGAGCTAGAATCGTTGAAGAACAGAGATCAAACCTTTGTTTGTCTGAGTGACATTCAACTGTAAAAAGAGAAGTTTATATCCATCTTTGTGAGTGATATAACTTCGTAGTATAGGTCTTCTGCGTGATTTCCTATACTGAGTGTTGCGAGAAGTGTAGATTCATCTTTGTGAGTAATCTAGCTTCAGAGAGTAGGATTTCTGTGTGATTTCTTACTGCGCACTTGTGGCCTTTTCATTTGTTGATTGGCGCAAGCATTGTATACTGATTACTTTGTGTTTTCTAGTATAACCCAAGATCTGTGTGACTTGAAAGAGTGGACTAAAGGATTTTTATCCATATAACCACTATAAAAAGTTCTGTGTTTTTACTTTGCATTATTTACTTGCATATTTTCAGTTTGCATAAAAACACATTGAATTGTTTGAAAAGGATTTTAAAAGAGTCTTTTATAAATCTGGGGATAAAATCTTTCAAACTACTAAGTATACTTGTGAAAAACACTTTACATATCCACTTCAAGTATTCTGGTGTTAAAACTGATTTTGACTAAATCAGCTAAGTAACTATCAGACTAGTGGTCAACAAAACTGTTCAAATATTTGTTCGTGATCAGCCTTGAAAGCTTACTGTTCTGTAACAGCTTAGTCTGCTTACTTTAAAGAGGAACTTGTTTGAAAAACATACTTGATATATCCGCTGCATACAAGTTTGAAACTCTAAGTATATCTGAATCAGCTTAGTGAAATCAGATGAGCGGTCAACTCTACTGTTCAAAGCTTTGTGCGCGATCAGCGTAGTAGTCTTACGAATCAGATCAGCTTTGTCTGCTGACAGAAAAAGTTAGAGAAAAAGTTTTAAAAGTTTATGAGATCTATTCACCCCCCCCCCCCTCCCCCTCTAGATCTCATTGACCACTTTTGGGACCAACAAGCATGGTGATAAAATACTGTTTTATCAGTCATCAACAAATATTCTTGAAATGAATGTATTCACAGTACATGGGATGAAAAAAATTCAGTGGTTCAACGAGTACCAGTATTTTAAAAATATCATGACAATCTATAGAGGTCGGGCAGAGGTAGCACATTTAAAAACTCCTTTTCTTCCACCAAGTTGTGATGTCTTTGCACAAACGGATGCATTTCATGTTCTTGTTGCAGGCAAAACAAACTACTTGGTAACTTACTAAAATGATTATTTAATATAAATTAGTTTCTTATAATAATTTTTTAATTCATTTACATCGTTAAACCAACCAATTAAATGAATGTTATGATATATCCCAGATTATTCCAACTAAATTCATAGATTCAGCTAAAATGCATGGCAAGAGCAATGTTATGATATATCCCAGATTATTCCAACTAAATTCATACATTCAGCTAAAATGAAAGGCAAGAGCAAGGCTAAACTGATAACTGGAACGAGATCATGAAGAGTTAAGATGAATGCTAATGGTTTTGGCGAAGGATGGCGAAGCTTTTATGAGGATGATGACTTGAGCAACAATACATTGGTCTTCTTCAAAACTGATAAGATGACATTCCATGTCATTATATTTGATAAGAATGAGATTGAAGTTAAATAACAATGGTACTTAGATACAATAATCACTTGTGCATAGGTGTGCTCTACATCAATGTGTTATATCCTTTGGTGGATATTTCCATATGAAAGGGAAAATGTAAAGACTACCATTAAAGCAGCCCAAGTGAGATTTACTATATCCATGTGAATTGGTTATATTATATAACTACTATCCAAATTTTGAATTGTACTACACATGTACAATAGGCTAGAAAATATACTAATACTTATGTTTAATTAGTGCCTAGCTAAAACCTACTGCATATTTTGGCAATGTTTCAGTTCTCCTTATTATGAACAATGCTCTTTTGTTATCTAAAGAACTATTTTTTTATTTCCATGGTAACTGTCTCATGTGTGTTCAATGTAATAAATTGTTGGAATATATTATATTGTTGGACTATATTACATTGAACAAACAAGTGTCACCTTTTACGAATAACATTCGCATATTATTCAAAAATACTAATAAACGAATATGATGTACTCTATAATTTAGTATAACTAAATTGTTTTTTTTAAATTTATATACAAGTGTAATATAAATATTATTTAATATTCACATATTATTCAAGAACACTAATAAACAAATATGATATACTTTATTATTATTAAAGATAATCGCTTTACTATTCCAGTTTGCTTTCATCTATTGTTTAATTAATTTTGTATTGAATATTACAACTGATACAAACTAATGTTATTTAAGGAAAATTTGTACATATAATTTCTAGAAAACCCCAAAATTCGGTGAATGTACTTTAAATTAATTTTTTTTTCCTATGTTTGATTATTGTGTCTTTAACAGGGTATTTTATTACTCCACCAACGACATGTACTAAATGCTAAAAAAAACTTATCATGGTTAGACGAATCAGGTTCCCCATAAAATCCAGTAAATCGCCATCCTGTTGTGTTATCATGGTAGAGTGTGCCAAAAAAATTATATATGTTGGGTGCAATGTGCTAAAATTTTATATTTGTACATTAAAAAAATTCTTAGTATTGGATAATAATCAATAAGTGAGTTCATGTTATATTAATGTTATTCTTAGATATCATTCGGCCACATTCAATAAATGAGTTGTATTTTTATATGATTGAGGGATAATAACTAATTATATATTTAGATAATTATTCAAGAAATTAGGTTTATTAGTAAGATTATGAGTATTGTCGGTCCTAATATTTTTTAGGATAAAAGTATAGATCAAGTTTCAAAAAAAGTTTCAAGGAACTGCCCAAAAAACGTCTTCTCAATGTCAATATGCCACAAATCACCCCTAAAAATGTAAAATAATAAATTGAAGAAAACTAAGCATTAAAGCAAGATAGGCCTACTCATTATTTCTAGCATACCTCATCCTACTCACATTAACTATTCTAATGAAATTGTGTCTTCTCAACCATTTAATAACGCAAAACATCAAATAATATTAAAGGAACATAAATTTGTTTTGTCCTATAAGCAGTTAATTTAGGGCCTATTTGGATAAGTTTAGCTCGGTTTTGTGAGTATCGATTTAAAAAAAAAACACTTTCGGTAGTTTTGATAAAACTTTTGAGACTTCACTTAGATGAGTTTTGACTGTTGGGTTTTATAATCTGAATAAGTTAAAACTCCACTTAAATTGAGTTTTATATTCAAAAATGTAGAATAATAGATTGAAGAAAACTAAGCATTAAAGCAAGATAGGCCTACTCATTATATCTAGCATACCTCATCCTACTCACATTAACTATTCTAATGAAATTGTGTCTTCTCAACCATTTAATATACAAATTGTTTTTAGATATTTATATACAATAATCACTCAAAACGCAAAACATAATATTATAATATTAAAGGAACATAAATTTTTTTTGTACTATAAGCAGTTAATTAGTTAATGAATACATAGACGCTTAGGACCTTTTTGGATAGGTTTAGCTCGGTTTCGTGAGTCTCGGTTTAAAAAAATGCTTTGCTTTTAGTAGTTTCGATAAAACTTTTGAGATTTCATTTAGGTAAGTTTTGGCTGTTGGGTTTTGTAGTTTGAAAAAGTTAAAACTCCACTTAAATTGAGTTTGAATGTTAATGTTTAGTCAAATAATATTTTTTTAAGTTAGATTTAGTTAAGAAATGAGGTGGTAAGTGTCAAATCAATATTTTATAGATTTAAGGGTTTTGGCTTGGTCTTGCTTAATCTCAATAAGTGTTTAGGATTTAGGCTTTGATTTTGTTTGGTTGATATTTTTTTTTTAATATCATCCCACATTTAATACATATCATAACGTGACAAATTTTAACATGAACAATTATTGTATTTATAAAAATCATAAATTACGAGAAAAATTTAAACACTAACATAATAAATAAAAGTAGTATCAAATACACGTTTGACTTTGTTCATTTATCAACTAATTCAATAAAAACTTTGTCAGCATTTAACATCCAAAATCTTTTAAACTACCATGTGAATATCTCCATAAAAAGGAAAATCAGCAAAATAAAAAAGACACACACCATTGATACAGACATCAAGCAGAGAACTTTTACATTAAACAACCAATTCCAAGGTAGTGATTTATTGATTTCTCTCTCGTGCTATTTATATTCTACGCATTCTTCATTGTTAAATATGCAGCAGAATAAATTCCACTGTTAACATCCAAATCCGAGGTAATTATTCATTGTTTTATCTCTCATTCTATTCATTCTTATAAAAATTGAGATCTGCTAAACTGTGAAGGATGTTTTTTTTTTTTTTGGTATTATCTGGTATTTTTAACAACTATATTTGGCTTATTAGCTAAAATTTTAGATTCTTTTGAAGCATGTTATCGGAAAATAGACAGGTTCTGTTTGGGAAACCTAATAATATTTTTTGTGCAAATTAAGAATAATGTTTTTCAATTAGAGACAATACAATTGTGCTTAGATTTCATTTGGCTGTATCTGAAAAGCTTTTATATATGAGGCTTATTTGTTTTATATGTTAATCCGTGGAACATTACCCTTAGATTATTAGTAAAATATTTTGTATGTGAGTATTTGGTAAAGAATGAGATTTTACATAGCAAGAAATAATTTTGCACAGGAGAATGATTATATTGTGTTATATTTCCTTTAGGTTGCAGGAATGGAAAACTTACCATACGAAATTGCAATTGAAATCATAGCCCGAGTTGGATCGTATTCCACCATGGACGTTTTCAATGTAAAATTAAGGTGAAAAGAAGGTTCATTTTACAAATTTAATTATTAAGACATTAATGAAGTTTAATTATGAATTATGCAGTTGCAAAAAACTCTACGAAATTAGTGAAGATCAGCATGTTTACCAAAAAATGTGTAAGGAAAAATGCCCGATCACTTAATGGGAGCCTCTATGCCAAGAACAACAATCGTTTATAAGAAGATGTATGCAATCCAACAACTTGGAGCTAATATATAGGCATGGAATGGTAATCATCTAAATGTTCCTTTAATTCAATCAAATTTTCAATTCCTAAATAAACAGATAATTATATAACGATAAATTTTTTATTTATTTGTTTCAGAAAAATCACTTTAGTGACATGAATACCGACTGGGGTTATACATTGCTAGAAAATGCAGAACAATTAGGCCATATGGGTGCCAAGTATGCAAAGTCGATGATTCTTCTTCTGAGCAATGAATATGGAAAGTATCCAACATGGGATCGAATTGCTGCACCAAATGGTCAGATCAAATTCCATGAGGAGTATTCTGCCACTTTCCCGGGACAGCCTGATAAAGACTATTTCAAGTATGTGGATAAACAATACAAACTTCACTATCCCAAACTGTTGTGTAACAAAAGGAGAACACCAAAACATAGTTGGTTGGGTTAATATGGGCGAGTTTCAAATAACATGTTGCAAAGCTTGCAATGCAGATATTGAATCAGGAGAATTATTGGATATATTCCTATGCATTAGGTAATGATTTGGAAATTTTGCAAATTATAACATTGCAAATGTTTGATATGGAACTTTTTTTTTTTACTAGAAATATTAGCAAGATATATTTTAATGCATATCAAATTTAGTAGTGATTGAGAGTCTTTAGTAAACTAAGCAAAATATGGTTAGAAATAGCAGTAGATGCATGGCTTACTTAAGATTTTTTATTTTATTTTGCATGCTAATGTATTTGTTATAATGAAGATTACAAATGCTCTAATATTTATAGTCAGTTGTTAATCAGAAAAATAAGTTTATGAATTGAGTCAAATTATAAACTTATTAATTAAATAGTAGATTGTCACCTATAAAATTAATGGAATACTTGGCCACTTGTGCACTGAGGTCAAAATGCCCAAATAATATTATTTGGATCATAGGAAAAAAAAAATGTCAAATAAGTCTTTCAACATTGCAAGCTATCACTAAAATTAATGCTCGGGTAAATGATAACAAATACAATTACCTATGCTTATAAAACAAAAATATGTAACGCTTTCAGAACTATTAGAAAAACATAATAAATATAAAGAGTTAGTAGTCAGTTGTTCATAAAAAAATAGGTTTATTAATTGTGAGAGCACATTTCTTTACTTCGAAGTAAGATTGTTACCTATAAAATTAATGGAATAATTTGACCACTTGTGCACTAAATTCAAAATGCCCAAATAATCTTATTTGGATCATCGAAAAAAAATGCCAAATAAGTTTTTCAACATTGCAATCTATCACTAAAATTAGTGCTCAGGTAACTAATAACAATTACAATTAGCTATGCTTATAAAACAGAAAAATGTAACTCTTTCTGAACTATTTGAAAAACATAATAAATATAAAGAGTTAGAAACTAGATTGCACAGATATTAATACGGTACAATACGATACGAGTACGGCGATACAAATCTTCAAAATTTATTAGATTAAAAAATACGTGAATCATTGTTTTAAGAATGTATTATTTCTACCTCTTATATAAGTGTTCAAGAAAAACCATAGTATTAATATCATAGGCAAAGTCTTTTCCTCTATATAGATTTTCAAGCGTTTTATGTAGATTTACTTTGATAATGCCTTCATTTGTATCTGATACGTATCCCTTTTATTTTTTGTTTTCTTATTATTGAAAACGACATGTTGGTATATTTCACAAGTTTCGTACGAGTATTTGAGTATCCAAGTATCCAATTCATATACAATACTGCCTAGGTTAGAACTATCTTAAAAACTAATTTAGAAAATTAAATTTATTGACTCTATGAATCTAATTAAGTACTAAATATCCAAAATTAAATAACAATCAATATAATTATTTTATAACTCGATTTATGTAAACAAATCAATAAGTATATCAAGGCTTCTTTCATCATTTATCTCTTCCATTATTCATTTCCTTTTATTACCCGAGAAAAATCTTTAATCATTTATCCCTTCCATTATCTCTTTTATACAGTTGTCTACTAAAGCTTATCTCTTGAAGGGTAAATGCGGTGGGTACATAATAATTGAACAACTCACCAGCCTGTATCACCAATTCATCTAAATAAATACACAAACTGAATTTCGATTTTTTCATCTACAAATATCATCCATCTTCACAGGTTCAGGTTAAAAATAAGAGGTTAAACCAGGAAATATTGAGGTAATCTTTAGAAAAAATTAGTTGCATATTTTTTAGACATGAATCATCTAACTATTGTTTGCATCCATTGTTGCAGCCATAGCTTGAAAACAAAGATATCCAGTAAGCCTTTTATTCACAGACAAATCGGTGTTTATATTAAATATTTAATATTGTCCTATGATGTTCCATTGTTTAGAAATATAGCAATTTTTTAATAATAAGAATTGATGAACTTAATGAAATGTGCTTATCTTTTACACAGTTAAGGAAAGCTTGCAAAATATGGACCGAAATTTTCTTGAATCTAAGAATATGAAATATTTTTTTCAAATTGAAGAAGAAATGCTTTTTACTACAATAATAGGACAAGATGTGCTAGCTTCGTTTCTCAAAATTACGCTACCTATAAATGTTTATTCCAATATTACTCTTATCGAAATGAGCATTGGTCAGAAATATAAGGAAAATATAATCCTTATAGAGCAATACTATCGTGGAATATCCAAGGAATCAAATCCCACAAGTTGAAGAATATGTTTCGCATCATTGCCAATAATCGAATGCTGGAAATGGTTATTATGTATAACGTGTTTATTAATGAAGGCTATGATGAAAATCTCTACCTTGAACTAGGAGGATATAGTAAAGGGTTCTGGATCATATGGAAGTCAGCCTCATTTTCAATCATTCTTGTAAAGACAATTCCACCAGTGTTTACTTTTGCAATAATGTAACAAGGAACTGTATATGTTTAGCCAATTTTAGTTATGTACAATATAGGAAGTAAAAACTAGAGTTTGTAAATATTAGATATACTATATGTTAATGTGAAAATAGCTAATATATTGTGTTATATTAACCTGACTGCTTGTCTTAAATTAAGTACAAATATTTTAAAGTTCTTCTATTTCACAAAATAAACTTGTCATCTTTTTATTACAGATGTCAGACCGAATTGGAGGATCAGTTAAAGTACGAAATTGTGCAAAACCTGGATGTTGTGTTGAACTTCATAAGCAACGTTTAGACAAGTGTTTTTCTTGCTGCTATGTCGAGTTCCTAAAAATAGAATTCATAAATTTCATCGACACTATGGTCTTAGAGTTCAATGGGAAAAATTTCTGGAAGGAACTGTCTTTAAATTAATCAAATATTTGCACTTTTCATAAATTCGAAATTACCATAGGTTTCATCAGGAAACTCGAGAAGGATGGCAAAATACCAAATCCAGCGTAAGTGATGCTCTAACACTCATAAACTAAACCTATCTATACAAACACTAATTTATTCATAACAAATTTATATGAACATAACTAAGGCGAACAAAGATATACCGGAATCATCAAATCGTAACACAAGGAAAAAAATCAAGGTATGACATATATAAATCCAACAATTAATCAATTAAATATAACCATATAATATATAATAATAATACATGCTGAAATTTAGGTATGCATACTCACGGTTGGACACAAGAAAGAATACTTGTAATAACGATCCTTTCAGAGTTCAAGTAATTGACAGCTTATATGTTATCCTAAAAGATCAAAACTGCAAGATATCATTGAATTTCCTCTCTTAGAAGAACTAAAGTAACAGATAGACGCAATCCAATGTGAAGGTATGGCTGGACATCATATGTAGTTTTTTTTAAGATATATAATGACAAACGAATAATCATCTTTGTACTTTCTAATTTATTGTACTGTTATAAAAATAATTCACTATGTAATGTACTTTGTTTATAAACTTGCTACTATTGCATCAAACCTAACAATGATATTCATACAGGGCACCGACACCACGTATTGCGCGGTGCGACTGTCCTAGTATATATACCGTGTATTGCGCGGTGCGACTGTCCTAGTGTATATATATATATTCATGGCATGAAAAACATTGGACCTTGTAGATACATAAAATTTACGTCCAATAAAATGGCGACACGTGTAAAATAAGTTGTTGATTATCAATTTAAATTCTCTTTTTACATTTTTGGGATTTTTAATATATGTAATTGCAAAAGTAAATAGTTAATTTAAAAATCGGCTAATTAAATTAAGCCACGTGTCAATATGATGTGTTTTGATCAATTAAGAAGAATTCTTAAAGACTGTGGAAGCCAGAGCCAATTAAAATGATGTCTTCTATTCTACAAAGACAATGGCCAATCAAATTACGCCACATCATCAAACAATGTGAAGAAGACTCTCTACTCCAGTATCTATATAAAGGAGCTTTGAGACCTCACATATTGGAGAGAGATATAGACATACTTCAAATATATTCTCAAATAAAAGAAAGCTTAAAAGTTCCCTCAAGTATTACATATACAAGTCTTTGACTACGAAGTCTCTGACTTTTATATATGTGTTCCAATCAACAAATCATGGAGAAGATCACGCCCCACGATTCAAGAACAAGCCTAAAGCCCTTGGATCTATATGTCTGTCAAGTAGAAGAATCAGAGGAGTTTACTATTCACCTAGATTGTAACCATTTATTTATTTAAATTCATTAAATATTGTAATTTGTTGCTTCTTATTTTATTGTCTAATAAAGTTTGCTGACATTAAAATTTGTGGTCTACAAATTTCTGGCACGCACAGTGGGACATCTCTGCCTCTCATTTCTTCTACTTAATCAGTAGTAATCATGGTTTCAAAATCGTCAAAAGGTGGTCAATCCAAAGCATCGATCTCAAAGGTGGCCAACAGCAAAGGCGACAAAAGTTTGAAATCCTCAAAAGCTGGTCAATCCAAAGCATTGATCTCAAGGGTGGCCAAAAGCAAAGACGGTGGAAGTTCCGACACGCAAAGTATTGGGGCTATCGCGAGGAGTATGAAAAAGGCTCAACAGAAGTGCATCAATCCCACACTACTGGAAAAATCCTTGTCTGAAGAAAAAGCGTTAGAAGAAGTCGCCCGAAAGACACTGAAACCTCTTGCCGTTCAGAAAGGGTTAGGCGATGATGGAGATTCCTATGGATCCACTTCTATTTACCCTCATGGCCCTGCGATCTGATTCAACACAACCTGAAGACTCAAATAATTCCATCACTTCACCCATTATGCATGTCCTGATGACAAACGCGACGACCATGGAGGAACAACTTGCAAACTTGACCAAAGCCGTCGAAGGTATCACCAAATTCATACAAGAGCAAGGAACGTTGGTGGGTACAGTCGTACAAAGGTTGGACAAGCTAGAAGGAACTACAAGCAAGAATGGTGGAAAGCGTTTGATTGTCGAAAATGAAGAAATTGAAAAAGCTGATGAAAACTTTGAAGAAGAAGTTGAAACTAATGTACACCAGAACCGTCGACACATTCAAGATGGAGCTGAAACATCATCATGACACAAGAAGGTTGCATCAAATGATCTCCGTATCTCGGCAGACATTTCCATTTGTGTCGACCAACTAAAAGAGTTCATCACGAGGACGATTAAAGATAAGCTGGAAGGAAGTTCAAAATCCTCATTGACTTACGTGAAGCCCTACACCCACCGAATTGACATGATGAAGATGCTTGCGGGATATCAACCTCCCAAATTTCAACAGTTCGATGGAAAAGGAAACCCGAAGCAACATGTTTCTCAGTTTGTGGAGACTTGCAATAACGCCGGAACTACCGGAGAGCTTCTTTAAAACAATTTGTCCGCTCACTACATGGAAACGCTTTCGTTGGTACACCGACTTGGAGCCTGGAACTATCGACAGTTGGGAACAAGTCAAACAAGAGTTTCTTAATCGCTTTTACGGCACAAGGAAGATTGTAAGCATGATTGAACTTACTAGCACTCGTCAACGGAAGGAAGAAAAAGTCATTGATTACATCAATCAATGGAGAAACCTGAGTTTGAACTGCAAGGACCTCTTATGTGAAACTTCTGCCATAGAAATGTGTATCCAAGGGATGCATTGGGGCTTGCGCTATATCCTCCAAGGCATAAAACCTATGGAACTTAGTCTTGCTTCAAGAGGAAGTCAAAGTACCTTGCCCATTCGAGAATCAAGGAGTGGAGAGGATAAACTGGATGTCAGGAAAAGCGGCAAATCCTTCTCCCAAAATGAAAGCAAAGAGTCCATGACAGTCAATACTGCTCCAATGAAGCTCGTATCCAATTCAAAGAAGAAAGGAGAAACGAAGAACAACCAACCTCAAGAAAGATTCATATGGAAGTTGACATTGAAAGATATGCAAGCAAAGAAATATCCATACCTTGATTCTGATGTAGCCGGAATGTTAGAAGATCTGCTCGAGGCTGACCTCATCAAGTTACCTAAAATAAAACGACCCGAAGAGGCTGAACGAACTAACGATCCCAACTACTGCAAGTATCACCGACTGGTTGGACACACAATCGAAAATTGCTTCGTTCTAAAGGACAAAATCATGGAGTTGGCTCGTCAAGGAAAAATTTTACTTGAAGAAGACAAGATGAGCGCCAATCAAACCACAATTAGTGTTCTACATTCGATAGACCCTATTTCATCATTTTTCATGAAATTTGGAAGCTTTGATGCGGTCAACTTCAAGGTGAACTCAAAGTCAATAACGTTTGATCATGCCACTCAACATCCACCTGCTCACGAAGATAAAGTCTCCAGAACTGAGAAACACGAACAAATTGAATTCAATGATGGAGCTTGGATAGTTGTCATTGGCGAAGGAAGTGAAAATCGTCTGCAAAGCTATCTAACCAACAATTCTTCACAAAGTTGGTTTTGAAAAGAAAGGGTGGGCAAAAGATAAAGGAAAAATAGAATGTGATTCCTGTCAAGACAACGACACCAATGCAACAAAATTACTATGCTCCCATAAAATTGTTGGAATTTATCCCGAAATGGTTTCTTGAGTCTGGTTCACTTTCTATTTCCTCCGTGTGTAATGTTACTCGTAATGAAGAGGAGAATGAAACCAAAGGTCAACACAGCTCATCAGATGAAAATCTGAAAGAAGGCGAAGTGGAATGTTCTATAATGAATTGCATGGCAACTATTCCTTTCATCGACGAATATTTGTTGTTAGGTTCGCTGTTCGTAACAGGATATGGACGTGAACAAAAGATAAACCGCATGATGTTAGATGGAGGATCCGCCGTCAACATTTTACCCTTGCTCGTGATAAAACAACTTGGAATAACCATAGATGAATTGTCATATAGTCATCTAATGATCCAAGGATTCAATCAAGGAGGACAGAGAGCCGTTGGAGTAATTAGACTTGACTTGTTGATTGATGATATGTCCTCGAGCACTCTATTACATGTGATTGATGCGAAAACAACGTACAATATGCTGTTAGGACGACCTTGGCTTCATGAGAATGGGGTGGTTCCATCTACCTTACATCAATGTTTCAATTATTGTCGCCAATGCGTTGTAAAGAAAGTGATGGCAGATGACAATTGAAGGCAGAGTCATATTTTCCTGAGGCCAAGTTTTACTTCAATCACGATGATATAGACAAAGTCAAGACGTTTGATACTCCGACTTCCCTTAGCAATGCACTCCCCTCAATAGATGTAGGAAAGATGAAGAAAAGCCAATCCCTCGAAGATATAAAGGAAAGTCAAGCACCGCATATCCTAAGTGATACCAAGGGTCCAAAAGAAACTTTGAAGGCAAAGGTGGTTTTGCGTTATGTACCAAAATCAAAAAGAAAAGAAGGACAATCACCATTGATCGAGTTTGATACCCTAAATAACTGCATTATTCCCATCACAAAAGTAGACTCGTTGAAAATATCTCAACCTCCATTGAAAGGATTTGTTCAAACAAACCACGGTGCAAAATTTCCATAGAGTTTGTTCACTTCTTTCACCGCGGTACAAAATTTCCAAAGTGAATGCTCTGTTAATGGCGTGCACCACACCGCGGTGAGAAATTTGTACCCCGCAGTGCATTTTCTTGTCAAACCACGGTGAGACAACTCACAATGCGGTGAATCAGAGGCAAAGAGGTTGTGAATAGGAACCGCAGTTGCTAACTGTGTTTCTTGTATAAATCGCAGTTGCTAACTCCGATTTATACCTTTTTTTTAAAAAAAAATCTTATGAAAAGTGAAGCATTTTCGATTTTGTAAGAGCCTGTAGATGAAAAATATTGTTATTGATAAGTAAAAATAACTTCAGCGCTTGTGATCCCAACGCTCTGGAGCCATTCCTAATTCTGTTAAAGAGACATGATAGATGGCAATTAGTAATTTGTTTATTAGAAAATATTTTTTTCATATCATTCTCACATTTAAATGCAATACCGTATGCATATGTTGTGCAGTATTTTCGGCCGCCAATAGCAAAATAGGTGCACAGTCAACCTTTAGGGTGCGTTCCCCAAATGAAAAAAAACCTTTCGGCTATATTCCCCATATTTGATACTACTATGTTTGTTTTCTAATTTGTGGCAGTGGATATATGAAATAGTTTACGAGATAATATGCTTGTGATTGAAATAAAAAGATAGTATACACATATGTTTATATTATAGGGCAAATGGCAATTTACCCCTTGTGATTATCATGATGTTCAATTTACCCCCTGTAATTTGAAAAAAAGAGCAAATCACCTCCCTGAGTTGGAGATTGTATCTTACTCGCTAAAATACCGTTGAGAATTATTCGAGGACGTGGAGTGGTAGATTTAAACCATTGGAGAATGAGGCTTATTGGAATGAGTATTATGAACCGGTGTTCAAATCAAACTCCAAGCTTGGACGGGAAAAAGGTCGACCAAAATCAAGGCATATTCGCAATGAAATTGATTTTCAAACCGACAAACGGGTGATTAATTGTTCTACTTGTGGAAAGGAAGGACATACGCGTCGCAAACGCACGAATAATAGGACACAATTTCATATATATTACTGTGATTGAGATAATATTATTGAGACATTTTTATGGATTAAACTTGTTTAAGTTTATATTGAAGTAACCGACATTGTTGTTGTGCTTACATTGTTGTGATGGTGAATTGATTATGTTTTAGGATTGTTTTGAATAATATGTTGATTGTTTTGCATATTGGTATTAGATGTTGTGATGGTGTGTTGATGATATGTTTGTTTTACGTATTGGTATTAGATGTTGTGATGGCGTATTGATGATATGTGACTTCTTAGTTTGATATATGTTGTGCTTGAGTTAAAAAAAAACCAGGTTGCTTCACATTTCAGAAGATTTTAAAAAAAAAGGTATAAATCGCAGTTAGCAATTGCGATTTATAAAAGAATCGTAGTTAGCACACCGCGGTAAGACAGTTCACACCACGGTGAGTTTTGTGTTCAAAACACTGAAAACTCTCTGGAAAATATGCATCGCGATAAAGCTTCAAACACACCGCGGTGCAAAATTTCCAGAGAGTTTGCTTACATCTTTCACCGCGGTGCAAAATTTCCAGTGTGAGTGATCTGTTTCTAGCGTGCACCACACAACGGTGAGAACTTTGTACACCGCGGCGCATTTTCTTGTCACAACGCGGTGAGACAACTCACACTGCGGTGAATCAGAGGCAGAGAGTTTATGAATAGGAATCGCAGCAGATCTTCCATAAAATCGCAGCTAGCAACTGCGATTCTTCAATAAAAATGCAGTTTTCAACTGCGTTTTTTCTATAAATCGCAGCTGCTAACTGCGACTTATACCTTTTTTTTAAACTCTTATGAAATGTGAAGAAACTTCGATTTTTTTAAGAGCCTGTAGATGAAAAACATTGTTGTTGATATGTAAAAATATCTTCAGCGCTTGTGATCCCGACACTGGAGCCATTCTTGATTCTGTTGAAGAGACATGACAGATTGCAATTAGTAATTTGTTGATTAGAAAATATCTTTTTAATGTCATTCTCACAATTAAATGCAATACAGTATGTATATGTTGTGCAGTGTTTTCGGCCGCCAAAAGCAAAATAGGTGCACAGTCAACTTTAGGGTGTGTTCCCTAAATGAAAAAAAAAACATTCGGCTATGTTGCGCATATTTGATACTACTATATTTATTTTCTAATTTGTGGCGTTGGATATATGAAATAATTAATAATTTATGAGATAATATCCTCGCGATTGAAATAAAAAGATAGTATACACATATGTTTATATTATAGGGCTAATGGCAATTCACCCATTGTGATTATCATGATGTTCAATTTACCGCATGTAATTTGAAAAAACAACAATTTACCTCCCTGAGTTGAAGAGTTTATCTTACTCACTAAAATACCGTTGAGAATTATTCGAGAAAATGGAGTGGTAGATTTGTACCATTGGAGAATGAGGATTATTGGAATGAGTATTATGGTCCCGTGTTCAAACCAAACTCCAAGCTTGAAAGGGAAAAGGTCGACCAAAATCAAGGCGTATTCGCAATGAAATGGATTTTCAAACCGACAATCGGGTGATTCATTATTGTACATGTGGGAAGGAAGGACATACGCGTCGCAAATGCACGAATAATAGGACATAGTCTAATATATACTATTGTGACTGAGATAATATTGTTGAGACATTTTTATGTATTGAACTTGTTTAAGTTTATATTGTAGTAACCGACATTGGAGTTGTGCTTACATTGTTGTGATGGTGAATTGATTATGTTTTTAGATTATTTTGGATAATATGTTGATTGTTTTGCATTTTGGTATTAGATGTTGTGATGTGTGTTGATGATATATAACTTCTTAGTTTAATATATGTTGTGCTTAAGTTAAAAAAACCAAGTTGCTTCACATTTCAGAAGATTTAAAAAAAAAAAAAAAAAAAAAAAAAAAAAAAGGTTATAAATCGTAGTTAGCACACCGTAGTAAGACAGTTCATACCGACGTGAGTTTTGTGTTCAAAACACTGAAAACTCTCTGGAAAATATGCATCGAGATAAAGCTTCAAACAACCGTGGTGCAAAATTTCCAAAGAGTATGCTCACATCTCTCACCGCAGCGATATTTCATACACTGTGGTGCAAAATTTCCAGTGTGAGTGATCTGTTTATGGCATGGACAACACCATGCTGAGAACTTTGTACATTGCGGTGCAATTTCTTGTTACACCGCGGTGGGACAACTCACACTACGGCGAATCAGATGCAGAGAGCTTATGAATAGGAATCGCAGTTAGCAACTGCGATTCTTCAATAAAAACGCAGTTGGCAACTGCGTTTCTTCTATAAATCGCAGTTGGTAATTGTGAATTATACTTTTTTTTAAAATCTTATGAAATGTGAAGCAACTTCGGTTTTTTTAAGAGCCTGTAGATGAAAAACAATGTTGTTGATATGTAAAAATAACTTCAGCGCTTCTGATCCCGATGCACTGGAGCCATTCCTAATTCTGTTAAAGAGACATGACAGATGGCAATTAGTAATTTGTTTATTAGAAAATATTTTTTTAATGTCATTCTCACAATTAAATTCATTACCATATGTATATGTTGTGCAGTGTTTTCGGCCGCCAAAAGCAAAATAGGTGCATTGTCAACCACTAGGGTGTGTTCCCAAAATGGAAAAAAAAAAAAGAAATCTTTCGGCTATGTTGCCCACTCAACATCCACCTGCTCATGAAGGTATTAGAGTGCTCAACCACGTAAATATTGTGTCTATTTATTTTGCTCTATTCTTTAAATCTGGTTGTTGGAATCCCTAACAACTGTATAGATTATTTTCAACTTGCTTTAATCGATAAGGTCAATAAGGACCTTGAATCACTAAGATTTACCATTAGTTTCTCCTGTAATGGGGGCTGATGAATTACAAAAGGACAAGGCAATACAGGTTGGAATCGCTCTCTGGAACAAAGTTAACATTCGGATTTTGACAATTATGTCCAATTTATTTGAAAAGATGAAAGAAGAGGTCGAAAAAAGGAAGAAGAAGCAGTAGAGATATACTATATGATATATTTAGTTTAGTGTGTATCTTTTTTGAGTGAGTGGCCTGTAAATTGAGATGTTATTTTGACCTAGAAAAGAAACACAGGCCAAAAGTTCTTATTATTATATAGTATTATATAGGCAAAATTTAAAAAATCGTCATAAACTAATCATTGTTTTTGGATTTTCGTTCCAAACTATATCAACTTGGCGAATTTTGTCCCGTAATATAATATTTTTTTGGAAAATTGTCCCACCGTTAATTATAAGACGGAAATTGTGCATTTTACCGTTAAATTATCACATGGCGGCTTAAGTGTCATGACGTGGTAAATTTTAACATGAATAAGTATATAATATTGCAGAATTTGTCCCAAACTAATTATAAGATTGAACCGTCATTTTCATTAAATTAAAATTTTAATATTGGGACTCAATTCATACAAAATGGTAAATTACGGACGAAATTCGGCGAGTTGATATAGTTTGGGACGAAAAATCAAAATTAGTAATTAGATTGGAACAATATTTCAAAAGAATGTTTAATTACGGGACGAAATTCGTTGAGGTAATATAGTTTGGGACTAAAATCTAATATCACTAATTAATTTGGGACGTTTTCTGCAATTTTACCTATTATATATGTAGTTGATTTTGACGAGAGTTATTCTTTACGAACCTTACTGCAAATATATTAGTACATTTAAGCATTTTAAGGTGATCAGTCTAATTCTCATAAGGTGCTCAACAACAGGAAACATTTTCGAGTTGATGCTAGAGCTCATTCCGTCATTTTTAATTTTGTTTTTCTGTCTTAATTAATGGGTCATGTCTGAATTGTGAATGAACAACTGATCTGAAATTTTAGTTTAAATATGATGATCCACTAGCAATTAAATTATATAAAATGCACGTTTATTACATAGACAAGCTTGGAAAGGTGGATGAGTGATATTTAATTAAATGTTGTAAATGCACAAGGTTTTGAAATAGTAGAATCTCTATATTTTGTCAACTTACATTGTTTCTCGTATAAAATAGAAGTGGTTCGTTCCTATATAATTTTAAGGTCAGTGTAAGCTCTCTTTTTGTGTGCTTGTATGTTTAATAGTTTCTTTCGTATAAATTAATCTCTTCAAAAACTCTTTACTTGATGAAGTTTGACTCCATTTTACTGAAATCAATTCAACTAAATTACTTCCATATTAATTTTATTTTCTTTTTCATTTTCATTTGCTAACTATTTTCAACTAAAAATCGTTTTGAGTAATTATTTTCATTTTCTGGCAATTCTTTTCGAAGGATGTGCTTAGTCACATGAGTCATTTTTTTTTCCATAGGGTTTTGTCATTACTAGTAGACCTATGTGTCCTGCAGTTTTATGTTTATGTTTTACTTTTATAAATAGATACAAATTATGCTGTTTATATTCAAAATCTATTACAAGGAAAACTACAAAATTCTTTTGATTGAAAAGTAATTTTCGCGGGACCAAAAATAAGGTATGTTGATAAAAGCATAATTACTCCCCATTTAAAAATCATTAAAACTTCTGTCATCTAGTTAATAATATTATATTTCTTCCGTATCATCTATTTTGTTTCATTGGTACAAATAATCACTCAACTTGATTAAAGTTATAATAATTATAATAAAAAATTTAAATTAATATATTTTACAAATAACTTGATAATATTATAGGACATCATATATATAAATATTTTAAAGGTTTAGTACACAAAAAATATAAATAATTTAACATGGTAATTCACTTAAAAAATTCAAAAATTTGACCAAGTACTATAGCAAATGAAGCAAAATAAATGGAACGCAGGGAGTATAGATTATAGCTTGTGAAACCTAGCTCATATTGTGTATATACTACTTATAGGCAACTATTTTTTTCTTAAATAAAAATATGTTGGTCCCAAGTGGTCAGATGAGGTCTAGAAGGGGGGGGGGGGGGTGAATAGACCTCTGAAAATTTTAATCAAATTTTAAACTTCAAAATTGTTGCTTAAACTTAAACAGACTAAGCTGTTACCGAACAGTAAGTTTACAAGGCTGATCGCGAACAGATCTTTGAACAGCTTTGTTGACCACTAGTCTGATAATTACTTAGCTGATTTTTGTTAAAATCAGTTTCAATACTAGAGTACTTGCAGCGGATTTTCAAAGTGTTTTTCACAAGTAAACTTAGTAGTTTGAAAATTTTGTCCCCAGTTTTGTAAACTCCTTTAAATTAATTTTCAAACAGTTTTGTAATGTGTTTTATGAAAATCTGAAAATATGCAAGTAAAAGCAATGTAAAAACACAAGAATTTTTATAGTGGTTATATGGATTTAAATATCCTTTAATTCACTCTTCCAAGTCACACAGATCTTGGGTTATACTAAGAACACAAAGTAATTAGTACACTCCACTTACGCCAAAACAACAAATGAATCAGGCTGTAAGCTCGCAATAGGAAATCACAAAGAGGTCCTATTCTACAGAGTTTTATCTCTTCACAAAGATGGATAAACACTCCTCACAACACTTCTAACAGTTTTCACTCAGAAAATTGTGTATATATTTTGATCTTCAACCTCGGCTTGAGTCAACAAATGACAAAGCTGTTGAGTGAGCTGATATTGAGACTTAGAGAATTTTGCTTTGTATTTTCTCTCAGAAATGTGTTGCTTGCTTTCTTCTTCGTCTCTTCGGCTATTTATACTAACTCTTTGAATTTTGTCCGTTGAAGAGAGACAAAATTCAAATCTCTTGATTTTTGGTCCTTAAAATTCGCGAACGGCTCTCTGCACAGTGACAGTACTGCAGACTGTCCTTTCTGTCAGGCAGCATTAAATGCACCAAGCTGATACGAAGTCTTTCTTCAATCATTTGTCTTTAATAACCTTGTACTTCAGCATTTATTACTTCTAGGGGCATTTATTACCGTTGGGAAGAATTCTTGATCCTTTCCACTTGGCTGATCGAAAGTTCAAGTCTGATGACGGACGAAGCTGATCCCAAATAAGAACAAATCTGATTTGAGTCGGCTGATCTTCACCAGTCTGATTCCTTTCTTTCAGCAGATCAGTAGTCTTCTGGACCTTGAATTTTGACCCTTCTGATGTCTTCTTACTTAGTCGAAATTCTTCTAAGGGCTATCAGCTAAGTTGAACTTTACTTAGCAGATTTTAAGTTTTGGAAATCATCAAAACCTCCATTTACTGATTTACTTCAGTGCTCTTCATCTTCATCCTTATCCAACAATTTTCCCCTTTTTGATGATGACAAAACTTCAGCATGGTACCTGTTTACCTATACTAAAGTTTTGATCCTCAAAATTTTCTGAGATAGAAAAAGTATGTTGGAAACAGAACTTGAACTTTTATTGATAATATTTGAAAATTATTACAAGTACAATTTCTGTTCAGATAAGATGATTGAGAAAGAAATAAGAATAACTGATTACAACAGATTTGTCTAAACTAGTCATCAGCTTCTTCATCATCTGCTTCAAGCACTTCTTCATATTCATAAGAAGATTCTTCATCATCTTTCTCTTCTTCATCTTCATCAGCTTCCTCATCCAAAAGTAGATTGGACTTAATAGCTTCCATTTTTGCTTTGATCTCTTCTTCTCTTGCTATTTCGTCCATCCTTCTCTTGATCCTCTCTTCATCCTTGAATTTGGTAAAGGGCTCTGATTTTTCTCCATCAGAATCCTTGGATTCAGCTGTTTCCTTAGCTTTATCCTTGGCTTCTTCAGCAGCTTTATTTTGCCTTCTACTTCTTCAGCAGCTTTAGTCTTTTCAGCAGCTTCAGGCTTTTCAGGTTCAATGGCAGCAGTTTCTTCAGCTTTTTCCTCTTCCTTCTTCTCTTCCCCCTTTTTGTCATCATCAGAAATGGTGACACTGGCAGGTCTGATAGGAGGGTTGAGTGCAGCAGACTGAATCTTCATAGCAGCACATAAAGCCTTCAAGTTCTGATTAGCTACATCATGGCTGGTAGTAAGATGATTGAGAGTGGTGCTGATGGTATCAGTCTTGTCGTTAAAGAAGTCCACATTCAGTTGCATTGTAGCAAGTTCTTCTTCAATAACTTGTCCCGATTGACTTCCTTTTCTGTTTCACTGGCTTGAATTAAAGAAGCAGTGAGATCAGCAATGTTGTGTTCAGCTCTCTGCAGAGCAGTATGAAGATGGTTGACATCAGCCTTCACATCCTCAATGTTTCTGTTCATTTCTACAACACTCTGAGTCATCTGCCTGGTATGATCCTCAGGCAGAGGAAAATTGTCAATTGCATTCCTGATCGTCCTTGCAGTCAGCAATTGCATGTGCTTAAGTTGCAATCTGTTGGATTCTGCCAGTTCTTCTTGCAACTTCTTCAACTGTTGGCTGTTTCTTTCTTCCATTTCCCTTATAGAATTTTCCATCAATGTCTGGAAGGCTTCCATCAGTGATGAATGCATATCAGCTGACGAAGCAGAAGCAGCAGCAGTTGGTTCATCTTGAGGTGCCTGTTGGATAGGAGTATCCTTCAGGGAAGTCTCTTGATCAGCACTGGTCTCCTTAGCTTGCCATTCAAGTGCTAAGGGTTCATTATCATCTCTCTGGGCCACTGAGTGACGTCATCAAAGACTTTACTTATGATTTTGCCATCATCAGTAAAGGTTGTTGTTTGACGAATTAGCCTCATGACAGGCTTTGGCGAAGGAACAGATACCTTTACTTTGGGCATTTCATAGTAGTCTTTCACCTCTTTGCCGAAAGTGATCTGTTGAATGCTGGGCAGACTTGGTAGCTCACTTGACGAACCTTTCTGATATCTTGACCTATTAGCCCATCTCTTCAAGGCAGTCATGACAGCAATCTGAATTGCCCTTTCAACAGCATCATCAGATTTTCTTCTCTTTCCAGGCAAAGTGTTCTCAATTATTTTGGCCTCCCCTGTTGCAAACTCCTTTGCATATTGATGCATAGCATCCCTTACATAATCAGGATCCAAAGCCTGTTGAATGGAGTCAGTTTTCAAACAATTTAGAACCCATCTCTCTTCATCAGCTAACTCCTTCCAACTCTGAAGCTCTTCAATAGATTTGTTCAATCTGTAGTCCCTCCACTTCATGTATCTGGGCTTCTCATCAGTGAATAGAGTCTTCAGCATTAGTTTCTGGTCATAGTAAGCTAAAGCCTTCTCAAATCTGTTGAAGATAGATTTATCAGAGTTGACTATGTCAAATGCTTTTCTAACTTCAAACTTAGCCTTTGGCTTGACAGCGCCAGCAGGCATCTTTGGCTTAGCTTCTTTGGCTTCATCAATCTTGATTCCGCCAGCATGAATAGGTCCATAAGCATCAGTTTTGCTTAACTCAAGGACCACAGCAACTTCAGCTTCTTCAGCAGCCTTGAGCTCTGCTGCAGACATTTTTCTTCTTTCTTCATCCTTTGCTGCTTGAATCTTGCTGAGTTCTAGAATCCTCTTCTCTTATTGTTCGTCCCTTTTTCTTTGTTCAGCTTCCTCCCTCTTTTTCTTATCAGCAGCAGAAATCTTCTTTCTCTTGATAAGAATTTTTCTCTTCCCTTTATCAGCTGGGGCAGGAGCGGGACCAGCAGATGCAAGAGGTGCAACTGCTATTGGTTCGATGATCTGCACTTCTTGATCATCTTGAGGTTGAATAACCTTAGATGTTGGTTCTTAAGGAGTGGTCTGATTTGCAGCTTGACCAGTCACTGGCTTTTCCTTGATAGACCCTTCCTCAGCACCAGCAGGCCTCTCTGCTGATGGAGGACTTTTCCTCACTAAGTCTGTCAGCTCAGTGGGCTCTTCAACAAACTTCATTTGTTTCCTGACAGTCTTTTTCGTTCTTCTCCCTTGAACAGGTTGGGAAGCACCAGTATCTCTGAGTTGACTTCTGGTCCTGTGAGAGACATTCTCAGCAGGAACTTCAGTAGATGGGGTTCTTGAAGATGATGCAGGAGACATATTCCTGACATCAGCAGTGGTTTGATCTATGATTTCATCAGCTTGAACATCAGCCACTGTCTTCATCTTCTTAGGAGCCTTCTCCTTAGGCTCATCAGCCTTTTGCTTTTTGGTCTCAACAGCCAGCTGAGCTGTTTTAACCAATCTTCTTTGCCTTTTGGCAGGAACCTCCTTTGGTTCCTCAGCTTCTTCTTCCACATCAGGTTTTCTCTTCTGAACAGGCAGATACTTGTTCATTGCTTTGCTAGAATGAATCTCTTTCCTATTTGTCACATCACATCCCAAATGAAAGAGCAGATAGCTCAGAGTAATTCTGTGATTTGTCTGGGTAGCCTTTTTGTTTTTCTTTTCGTGGAAGTTGGCCAGAATATACCAAATAACCACGGATCAGTTGACCTCTAATCCATAGTAAATGGCCGCCATGATGCTGAATCTCTTCATTGTAACAACATCCAATGAAAAGGTGCAATTTTCTATCAGCTTGCTGACCATATCAGCCATCCGCTGATATTCATCCTTAAGCTGTTTCTTCTTAATGTTGCCAGTCAACATTTCACCTTCCTTGGCACAGATTGCCCAGAATTTTTGATCCAACTCCTCAGTCAGAACATTGACGTCATGTCGTCCTCTGTTCGGAAGTCCAAACGTTTCATGAAGTAAAGTAGGGGTAATAACAACAGATTTACCACTGACAGTTGCCTTGATCTCCTAGGTAGTGAAATCAACAGTCGCTATTCAGTAATACTCCAAAACTTGATCAGCCCAGATCACACCCTCATTATACTCCATGAAATTTACTAAGGAAGCAGATTTGAACTTCTCCAGCAGTTCCTTTATCAAATCGGTACCAGATTGGTAATAAGCTTCGTACACTAAGTACATACCCTCAACCTTTGATTCTTGTCCGGAAGCCATCTTAATTATGTTGATTGTTAGTGAAAAAGAAGAAATTTTGCAGAAAGTTGCAAGGAATTTTTCTCACAAGTGCTCTCAGAATATTTGGGTGCGTAAAGAGCTACTAAGCTGATCAGATATGGATTTAAAGAGTTAGGGTATCTTGGTTTCCGTGATACCAGCCAACCGTTAGATCCGTTTCTGTCAGTTCTGGTCGTGCGGCGTCAGTTACGTCTTTTTAAAATTCAAAAAGCAATTAATGATAGGCGGGAATGCGAACCGCCTTACTGTTCAACTTGTAAAAGCGTGTATTAAGTAAAACGTTTTAAGCACGAGACTTTTACTAAGTTGATCAGACGAGTAATATTAAACACTTATCTGATGGGACTACTGTCATGTTGACAGATTGTTATCAGTGAAAGCCAATAGCTGATAACCTTCCTCGGCTGTTTGTCAATCTAGCTAGATAATTAAACTTCAGTCTTCAAGCTTTAGTTCTTCTGATGAAAACATAACTTCAACTAACTTTTATCAACAAATTTCATTTTTTAATCAAAAGTACCGCTAGTCTTACACGTTCCCCCTGACTTTAAGAATTCATAAGTTAAATAGTCTGTTGAGAGTTAATCATTGAAGATTATATGATGTCTAAGCTGATGAACTCTAGTCTTCTGATGAGTTCCCCCTCAGCTTATGCGTCCAATTTTAGTAGACCTAGTTCAGCTCTTAGAGTTGAAAACCTTGTCTCACTTAGAGGTTTTGTGAAGATGTCAGCAATCTGATTTTCAGTAAACACATATTCTATCATGACATTTCCTTTCTCCACATGATCTCTAATGAAGTGATGCTTAATCTCAATATGTTTAGTCCTTGAGTGACTTGTAGTGTTCTGAGTAAGGCTGATTGCACTTGTATTGTCACAGTAGATAGGTATTCCACTGATTTTGATGTTGTAATCTTCTAGTTGATGTTTCAACCATAATATCTGTGCACAGCAAGCTCCAGCAGCTATGTATTCAGCTTCAGCAGTTGATATGGATACTGAAGTTTGTTTCTTACTCATCCAAGAGATCAGACGACTGCCTAAGAACTGACAGGCACCTGTTGTGCTTTTTCTGTCAATCTTGCAGCCAGCAAGGTTAGAATCTGAATAACCAATAAGCTCAAATCCAGATTCACTAGGATACCACAATCCCAAATCTTCAGTGCCTTTGAGATACTTGAGTATTCTTTTGGCAGCTAAAATGTGAGATTCCTTAGGATTTGATTGATACCTCGCACAAACCCCAACAGGGTACATAATATCAGGTCTGCTAGCTGTTAAGTATAACAGTGACCCAATGATTCCTCTGTACTTGTTAATGTCCACTGATTTTCCATCTTCATCTTTATCCAAACGAAGACTAGTAGACATTGGAATATTAGCAGTAGAGCTAGTTTCCATACCAAATTTCTTAAACAGATCCTTTGTGTATTTTTCTTGGCTGATGAATATTCCATCAGGCAACTGTCTTAGTTGCAAGCCAAGAAAGTAGTTAAGTTCTCCCATCATGCTCATTTCAAACTTGTTCTACATCAACTTTGAGAACTTGTCACACATCTGTTTATTTGTTGAACCGAATATAATGTCGTCTACATATATTTGCACAAGCAAAATATGATTCTCCCATTCAATAGTGAACAAGGTCTTGTCTACCTTACCTTTTCGAAATCCTTTAATTAAAAGAAAATAAGATAGGGTATCATACCATGCTCTTGGAGCCTGTTTCAGTCCATATAGAGCTTTCTTCAGACGATACACCTTGTCTTCTTCTTGATAAGCTTCAAATCCAGGTGGTTGTTCAACATAAACTTCTTCTTGCAATTCTCCATTGAGAAATGCTGATTTCACATCCATTTGATAGACTGTGAAGTTCTTGTGTGCAGCATAAGCAAGAAAGAGTCTGATTGCATCTAGTCTTGCTACTGGTGCAAAAGTTTAATCAAAGTCAATACCTTCTTCTTGGCAATACCATTTGGCCACTAGTCTTGCTTTATTTCTGGTGACAACACCATCTTCATTCATTTTATTCCTGAATACCCATTTAGTGTCAATGACTCTTTGATGACTTGGTCTAGGAACTAAGTACCAGACTTAATTCCTTTCAAATTGATTTAGCTCTTCTTGCATGGCTTCAATCCAGTTAGAATCACTAAGAGCTTCTTCAATCTGTTTGGGCTCAATCTAAGATAGGAAGCTGACAAACATTGCTTCACTTGCAGCAGCTCTCCTTGTCTTTACTCTATCTAAGGGATCACCAATCACCAGCTCTGGTGGGTGATTCTTGAGCCATCTGAGATCAGGTTGCAAATCATGATGTTGTCCTCTGTTTTGATCTTGCAACACTATTGTTGGAGTTTCAGTAGTAGTCTGTTGAACAGTCTCTGGTTTGTCAGCTGTTTGCAACTCTTCTGTTAGACAATCAGCAGTGTGATTTAGAACAGTACTTGAGTTAGCAGCTGAATTGAGATCAGATAGTATGATGGGAACATATTCTTCATTTCTTTCAATACTCAATTTCTGAAAATCAGTAGATAGATTTTGATCAGTACTTTGATTCTTTTCAGAAGACTGATTAGGTTCATCAAATACTACATGAATGGATTCTTCTACAAGTAAAGTTCTTTTGTTAAAGACTATATAAGCTTTACTAACAGTAGAGTATCCTACAAATACTGCTTCATCAGCCTTTTCTGCAAAAGCAGTAAGGTGATTTTTTCCATTATTTAAAACAAAGCATTTACAACCAAAAATTTTAAAGTAATGAATGTTTGGCTTTCTGTTGTTCCAAACTTCATATGGAGTCTTGTTTTGGTGCTTGTTGATCATGCATCAGTTTTGGGTAAAGCATGCTGTATTTGTTGCTTCTGCCCAAAATCTTTGAGGCAGCTTTGCTTCAGCTATCATGGTTCTGGTAGCTTCTTTCATAGTTATGTTTCTCCTTTCAGCAACTCCGTTCTGTTGAGTTGTTCTGGCAGCAGAGTACTCATGACTGATTCCTCTGGTATTACAATACTCTTCAACAATAGAGTTTGTAAATTCAGTCCCTCTGTCTGATCTGATCTTTAGTATTTTCATACTCTTTTTGTTCTGAATTTGCTCCATCAGATTTGTAAGATGCTCCTTTGTCTCACTTTTCTTCTTCATGAAAATCACCCAAGTGTATCTTGAATAATCATCCACAACAGCTAGGCAGTATTTCTTTCCACCATTGCTGATTGGATCAATGGGTCCAAATAAGTCCATATGTAACAGCTCCAAGATCCTTCCAGATGATTGGTGCTTCTTGCTTTTGAATGATGACTTGATTTGTTTACCCTTCTGACATGCGTCACAAAGCTTGTCTTTGCTCATGACTGTCTTTGGAATTCCTTCTACCAGATCATTCTTGATAAGTCTGTTGATGGTCTTGAAATTCACATGATTCATTCTTTTGTGCCACAGCCAACTAACTTCACTTGGTGTTGATGCCACCAAACATATACTTGAATTCTTGTCAGCAGAATTCCAGTCCACTGTGTAGACATTCCCTTGTCGTCTTCCAGATAAAATAACCTTCTTTGTACCAATCTGTTCAACGCAGCACTTATCTGTTGAGAAGATGACTAAATATCCTTTATCACAAAATTGACTTATGCTCAGCAAATTGTATTTGTGGCCTTTAACATAAGAGACGTCAGATATCTCAATGTTGCCTTTGATCAGCTTTCCACTTGCTATAATCTTGCCTTCCTTGCTGTCTCCAAAAGTGACTTTTGGAATGTCCATAGCAACAGCATCAGTCAGCTCATGTATGCTTCCACACATGTGTCTTGAACAGCCACTGTCCAATTACCAGGTCTTCTCTACTTTACTCCTACTCCTAATCCTAACCTACAAAACAAAAAAAAATTGTTTTAGGTACCCTTATTGAGAGGGTCCTGAAGGATTTGTTCCACATTTGACAACCCAAGATGTTGATATCTTAGGCTTCTTAGGCTTTTGAGTTTCAACAGGAGTATGAACAGCTTTGCCTTTATCACGTTCATCAGATTTTCCATGTTGTTGATAATCAGCATGATAAGGATAATGTTCATAATCAGAATAAGATACATGATAAGCAGGATATGCATGCATTGGATGAGCAGGATTGTTGGGATATGGCTCGATTGTCAGAACATCAAAAGTGCGGAATTTAAAATTTTCGAGGCATCCAATGGTCCCATAATGAAAGTCTCCATATTATATATACGAAAAGCATGAATCAAATCAAATAAATAGGGGGTTTTCGATTTTTACCTCACCACAGGCTAGGTGGTGGAAACCTCCAACTCTGATTCTGAATCTGTTTCTGGTTCACAGGAGTGATCCAAATGTCTCACCTCCAAAGCTAGTCCACACCAATTGGATTCTGGTAACACCTCCTAATCTTAGGCTCAGAACTGGATATAGGAGATTTGTTATTGCAGGAGTGTGCAGATCAACTTGGCAAGGCAAGATCCAGCACGGTGGAACAGAGGAGAGTGTGCGGCGGCAAGGCAGCAGCTCATGGCCAGCAATGGTGGCAGCGACGGCTGGTTGGCGGCGCAAAGAGAGAGGGCGGCGGCTAGGTCAAGAGGGAGGCTAGGGTTTTTGTGCTTAGGGTGTTCTTCTTTTGAGCTCTAGAGGAACTCTATTTATAAGCCTCCATTTGACCTAGTTTGCAAGACTCCTTATGGGCTTTTAATTAAGAAGCCCATGTCTTGCAAGCCTTCATTTAATTAATGCCCAATCCTCTTTGATAAATCAATATTTCTTTTAGATAATTAATTAGCAACTCACTTAATTATATTAATTAATTAAATCAATTAATTAATTAATCTCCCACTTGAATTAACACTTTAATTCATTTAATTGATTTAATTACTTTTAAATCAATTAATTCCTTTAATATCCTTTTATAACAGTCACCGTCCAATTGTATTGTGTGTGACCCTCTGGGTTCACCATCAACTGGCAGCAGGCCCACGAATTCCTCGTGATTTAATTTATGAACAATAAATTGCTCCGGTCAATTAAACAACCTTTAATTGTGATGGGGGGCTATCTCGTACCCCTTATAACGTTCGGATCGACTGAAAAACATAAGATCGGTTCGACCAGACAAGACAGTTCGGGATCATCTTGCCGAATACAACTCTCTCCGACAAGAAGACTACACTTCGGACTCAAGAAGGATAGTTGGGCCGAGTCCTATTAGGATTGTATTTCCTTGTAATGCTAGGTTTAGTATGATATAAATACCTAGTTAATCATTGTATTACACACTCTTTGATTACACGGCAAATACGCCACTGAATCCTGCATAAACAGCAGAACTCAATATTACTCAATAAAAGAAAAGAGCTTTCTCTTCATATTGGTGTTATTCTTACGTTGGTTACGATGATTACTTGTTGTTCCTACAAAATTGCTCTTCCTTGAGATTGATCCATCCTGAATAAAGTAATAGAGCCCAATAATCATATATATTGATAATCCCCAATATCACAATTTTACTGATACCTTTAACCCGACGAAATTCGGCTAAATTAGTTGGCGCCCACCGAGGGGCTAGGTTAATTATTCGATTGACATATGGCTCGCCCAAGGAAAAGCGCTCGTATTGGGGCAAGAAGTAACACAACCACCGGTCATAACACATCCGAAGATCCACAGGACAATAATGATAATAACGCCCACAACACCAACGAGAATTTGCAGGATACCCATCCCCATCAGCAGGAACCCTAAGGAGATCTTCCCGGTACAATACCGAAAGAACCGGAAGTCCCTGCGATCCCCGTTCCTCTCCCGGGCTCTCAGGAGAAATTTCGACAGATCGCAATGCTCGTTAAATCACTCTCTCCAGAAGAATTACTCGTACTTGATCAAATTCCTCGAAACGTTAAGGCTATCAGGGCAAATCCTGCTCAAAGAGCGCCAAGGTAAAACGATCAAGCCTCTCAACAAGCTGACAGCCCGGCAAGCGAGCGGCGCTCGCTGCACAGTCCGCAGCAGGGCAATTCAAAACCCTCCGATAACCATCCCCGAAGGAAACCAGGACAGAGAAAACCACAGCCGGGGCGCAGCGGGTCCAAGGAACGTACAATAATCCCTATCGAGGATGACTTAGATGATGCAATCCCAGATCGACCACGGACAATGCGATTCTCGGAAAGAGAAATCGAAAGAATGGTGCAGGAACGACTAGAACAACGCCTACAATCTATTCAAAACCCGTGGGCCCGAACCACGGAACTCCAGGAGAGCCTTGCGGCCTGTTCTCCTTTCTGCAGAGAAATAAAGGAGGCACAGTCAATCGGACAAATCCCGAGTAGACTACCCCGATACGACGGAACCACTGATCCAGATGACTATATTTTTAGCTTCACGAATATAATGAACTTATACGCTCACTCGGCGGAATTCACCGCCAAATTAATGGTGACCACATTTGAAGGACTCGCTTTGGACTGGTTCGCCAAGCAACCTGCCAACTCCATATTCAGTTTTCGGGAATTATGCAACAAATTGACACAGCAGTTTGCCAGTCAGAAGAGGCAAAAACTTCCGATGAGCTACTTAGGAACTATACACCAAAAAGAGGGAGAATCCTTAAGAAACTGGTTGGCAAGATTTAATGTAGAATTACTTAAAATCGATTCCCCAAATATCGATTACATAATTTCTATTCTATTCGACCTCACGAAGAATAGGCAGTTCAGAAATGCCCTCAGTCGAAAACAACCAAGAACGTTTGCCGACATCATGAGCTTGGCATCTAAATATATGACCCAAGAAGAGATGAACTCCTTTAAAGATAAAAACAAAAACAAAGCCACAACTTCAGGCTCCAAACGGCATGATAGGATTCATGCCCAAAGATCCATGGATTATGAGCGATCTTTTAGAAAAGGCAACGTTTTCCAGCGATTGGAATACAATAAAACCGACCAAGAGAAGACTGCGTTCATAACCGAGCAGGGAGTATATTGCTTTATAGTAATGCCATTCGGCTTAAGGAATGTCGGGGCTACTTACCAAAGGTTAGTAAACCTAATGTTTAAAGAGTTAATCGGAGAAATAATGGAAGTCTACGTAGACGACATGTTAGTCAAAAGCATGAACGAAGCGGATCACGTAAAACATCTGGATCGATGTTTCCGAATATTGAGAAAATACCGCATGAAGTTGAATCCCGCGAAATGCACTTTCGGTGTTAAGTCAGGAAAATTCTTGGGCTATTTGGTACACCAACGAGGAATCGAAGCCAAACCAGAAAAAATTCGAGCCATAGCTGAAATGAAGCCTCCCAAGACCATATCCCAAGTACAAAGTTTGGTAGGAAAAATCGTAGCGCTGAATAGATTCATATCAAAATCAGCAGACAGAAGTTTGCCCTTCTTCCAAACACTTCGAAAGCAAAAAACTTTGTTTGGACCGAAGAATGCGATCAGGCCTTCAACCAGCTCAAAGAATATCTAACAACATCCCCGTTGTTGGCCAAACCGACGGAAGGGGAACCATTGTATATCTACATCTCGATCTCCGATGCGGCCGTTAGTTCAGTACTGGTCAAAATAGAAGGATCAGAACACAAGCCTGTCTATTATTTAAGCAAATTACTACAAGGGGCGGAGAAGAATTACTTAGAAATTGAGAAATTCGCGTTGGCCTTAGTAGTTGCAGCACGAAAACTTCGACCTTACTTTTTAACCTACAAAATCGTGGTTCTAACAAACCAACCGCTAAGACAAGTCTTAGCGAAGCCAGAAGCTTCCAGAAGACTAATCAAATGGGCGATCGAACTCGGTCAATTCGAGATCGACTACAAACCAAGAATTGCGATTAAGGCCCAAGTGTTAGCTGATTTCCTACTGGAAACTCCCATACAAGCAACCGAACTATCGAGCAGCCTCAACGACGATATCTTGATCATAGAAGATTCGACTTGGTTAATGCATGTTGACGGTGCTTCGTGCCGAGAAGGAGGAGGCGCTGGAATCAACTTCACCGGACCAAATAAAGAGGATTTAAATTATGCAATAACATTGGACTTCGTCGTGACAAACAATGAAGCAGAATATGAAGCATTAATCGCAGGAATGGAAATGGCAATCAAGGCCAACATTAAATGCCTTAAAGTATTAACCGATTCAGAGTTAGTACAAAGACAAATAGAAGGCCTATACGAGGCTAAGGAATTTAATATGGCAAAATACCTTGCCAAAGTGAAAACGCTAGCTGAAAAGTTCGAAAGCTTCGGTATACAGAATATTCCACGTTCGGAAAATAAATGGGCCGATCAACTATCTAGGTTCACAGGAGCCCATGACGGAAAAACCGAAAGGGTGATCAACTGGCTAATCTCTAATACACCGGCCATCGATATCGATGAAACACCGACGGTCGATATAATGGAAATCGAAGAAGCAGAAGAAAACTGGATGACCCCAATGATAGACTATCTTCGAGAAGGGAAATTGCCGCTTGACCAGAATGAAGCTCGGAAAATAAAATATCGGGCTCCGAAATATACATTGATAGAAGAAAAACTCTACCGGAGATCAGTATCAGGAATTCTTCTGAAATGCGTCTCTGAATCACAAACCACTGATATTCTACGAGAGGTACATGAAGGAGACGCAGGGAATCACAGCGGAGCAAGGGCATTGGCTTTAAAATGCCTCCAAACAGGTTACTATTGGCCTACCATCAACAAGGATGCCGCTAAGTATGTCCAAAAATGTCATCACTGCCAAATCCATGCTAATATATGTCATCGACCAGCAGAAAATATGCACCCTATACCGGTATGTTGGCCTTTTGATCAATGGGGAATGGACATCGTGGGACCGTTCCCAGCGGCTAGATCCAAGAAAGCTTATGTCCTGGTCGCTGTAGAATGCTTCAGCAAATGGATTGAATGCATCGCCCTTGCACGAATAACTCAATTCCAAGTGATCAACTTCCTATGGAAATTCATAGTTTGTCGATTTGGCATCCCAAGGGTCCTAATTTCTGATAATGGAACCCAATTTGCGGGAAAACAGGTAATAGAATGGTGTTCGAAACTTGGGATTCAACAAAATTTTACTTCGGTTGGGCATCCAAGAGCGAACGGACAAACAGAAGTAGCAAACCGAGAAATAATAAAATCCCTGGAAAAAAGATTAGGAGCGGCCAAAGGAAAATGGCTCGATGAACTCCCAGGAGTACTTTGGGCTAATCGGACCACTGTCAGGAGCTCAACCGGGGAAACCCCATTTAGCTTGGTATATGGTTCGGAAGATGTTATTCCTGTTGAAACTCTAATTCCAACACCAAGAATTGAAATGTACGATGATCAGGAAAATGAAAAGACAAGAGGAAATGATATCGATTTAACAGAAGCTTTAAGAGAAAAAGCCGATGTACGCTTGCAAGCCACTAAAGCAAATATGGAAAAGGCGTACAATCAAAAGGTACGCATCCGAACCTTCAAAGAAGGAGACCTGGTCTTGAAGAAGGTAGAAGTATCCAAGCATGTGGGAAAGCTACAACAGAATTGGGATGGACCTTACGTTGTCATTGGTGTAGGAAAGAAAGGTTCATACAAAATTGCAAACTTGGATGGAACAGCCTTGCCAAGAACCTGGAACGCAGTCAACCTTAGGAAATACTATGGTAAATAAATTTTAGCAGATTATGCTGCTTTATTTTATTTTATTTTATTAAGTTTTAATCTTTGTAATAAAGGCCTTAGCCTAAAGTTCAATTATTAAAGATTTTATCAATTTAAAATATTAAGTCAAGATTGAGTATAAATCGATTATTTCGGTAAACACTCCTTGGAATTCTACTATCATATTGGTTGGGATCGGGACAAAAGGAGATTAGTATACATTGATCCGCTCAATAAACACTCCTCAATCCAACCATACAAACGAGTCGAGTATACATTGATCCGCTCAATAAAAACTCCTCGGTCAGTTCTTCAACAATTAAAAGACTTTTGGTATGAAAACCTAAGTCTAAGATAAAACGAGTCGGGTATACATTGATTCGCTCAATAAACACTCCTCGATATATTTACAACGATTAAAAAAGGCTTCTGGTATGAAAACCTAAGTCTAAGATAAAACGCGTCGAGTATACATTGATCCGCTCAATAAACACTCCTCGATATATTTACAACGATTAAAAGACTTTTGGTATGAAAACCTAAGTCTAAGTTAAAACGAGTCGAGTATACATTGATTCGCTCAATA
Source organism: Penstemon barbatus (assembly GCA_003313485.2). Classification (NCBI taxonomy): domain Eukaryota; kingdom Viridiplantae; phylum Streptophyta; class Magnoliopsida; order Lamiales; family Plantaginaceae; genus Penstemon; species Penstemon barbatus. The sequence continues at coordinate 40,515,289 of CM064877.1, forward strand.
AACACTCCTCGATAAATTTACAACGATTAAAAAAGGCTTCTGGTATAAAAACCTAAGTCTAAATTACAAAGAGTTGAGTATACATTGATCCGCTCAATAAAAACTCCTCGATCAATTTTTCAACGAGTAAAAGACTTCCGGTATGAAAACCTAAGTCTAAGATAAAACGAGTCGAGTATACATTGATCCGCTCAATAAACACTCCTCGATATATTTACAACGATTAAAAGACTTTTGGTATGAAAACCTAAGTCTAAGTTAAAACGAGTCGAGTATACATTGATCCGCTCAATAAACACTCCTCGATATATTTACAACGATTAAAAAATGCTTCTGGTATAAAAACCTAAGTCTAAATTACAAAGAGTTGAGTATACATTGATCCGCTCAATAAACACTCCTCGATCAATTTTTCAACGAGTAAAAGACTTCCGGTATGAAAACCTAAGTCTAAGATAAAACGAGTCGGATCCGCTCAACAAACACTCCTCGATATATTTACAACGATTAAAAAAGGCTTCTGGTATAAAAACCTAAGTCTAAATTACAAAGAGTTGAGTATACATTGATCCGCTCAATAAAAACTCCTCGGTCAGTTCTTCAACAATTAAAAGACTTTTGGTATGAAAACCTAAGTCTAAGATAAAACGAGTCGAGTATACATTGATCCGCTCAATAACACTCCTCGATATATTTACAACGATTAAAAGACTTTTCGTATGAAAACCTAAGTCTAAGATAAAACGAGTCGAGTATACATTGATCCGCTCAATAAGCACTTCTCGATATATTTACAACGATTAAAAGACTTTTGGTATGAAAACCTAAGTCTAAGATAAAATGAGTCGAGTATACATTGATCCGCTCAATAAACACTCCTCGATATATTTACAACGATTAAAAGACTTTTGGTATGAAAACCTAAGTCTAAGATAAAACGAGTCGAGTATACATTGATCCGCTCAATAAACACTCCTCGATATATTTACAACGATTAAAAGACTTTTGGTATGAAAACCTAAGTCTAAGATAAAATGAGTCGAGTATACATTGATCCGCTTAATAAACACTCCTCGATATATTTACAACGATTAAAAGACTTTTGGTATGAAAACCTAAGTCTAAGATAAAACGAGTCGAGTATACATTGATCCGCTCAATAAACACTCCTCGATCATTTTAAACGATAAATAGGCTTATGGGTTAAAAACCTAAGTCTAGACAAATAAAAGTTGAGTATACATTGATCCGCTCAATAAACACTCCTCGATCATTTTAAACGATAAATAGGCTTATGGGTTAAAAACCTAAGTCTAGACAAATAAAAGTTGAGTATACGTTGATCTACTCAATAAACACTACTCGATCTGTTCCCAACGATCTAAAAGATCTGCTAATACAACTAAGTTTTGAAGATGAGTTGAGTATGAATCCATCTGCTCGGAAAATACTCCTCATAAATAAAATTATGACAAAATCGACAACAAGGAGAATGCAAGGGATAAAAGTATATTTTATTCATCAAATCAATTACATACAAAAGTCCTAAATTACAAAGGTCTACATACTACTTAAACATCGTTACAATGGTTTAGATGAAATGATCCTATAGATCGGCAATCTTCACGACAATGTCCACGGAAACACCAATCTCCTCCCTAGTACCTCGTCAATTATAACAGACCACCTAAGAAGCATGCTGCTCAGGATGGTCGACTTCTTTAGTTCGATGGCCAGGGACGAAAGATCAAATGTTCCTCCAGACGAAATGAGCATTACCAGCCAGATAACCGGCAATACTCATTCACCCACAACAAAATACTGCTTCTACATTAGGAGTTGGCATTTTACTCTAAAGCAGCATCTCGCAAGGACTGTCGCGATAAGCACATTTACCAGCCCACCCCGGTAGTATATCTCTCCAGAGGTAACATCGAAGAGCAGGGGTGAGTGGTAAATATGAACCCTCCATGTGCAAACAGAAACAACGGACCTCAAATCTGTGAAAACAACATTTGAGGCCTCATGGGACCCGTTAGTACAAGGTAGGGCTTCCATGGGACCCGTCAGTACAAGGCAGAAGAACATTAAGCTATTATGATGTGAATCACGATAATGTGACTTTTTGAATATTATGGGATCTGAAGGTAAAATAAAATCCAAGGGGACTGAGATCTCCATCCTTTTTGAGAAATTGCAAATGAAGTATGCAACTCACTTCCCTATTTATAGGGATAGACCTAAGCAATCCAACGGCTGAAAAAGTATTTGATCAAGGGACGGAAATGCGACCGTCTGACTTCCTATAATTAATGCAAGTAAGTTGGAACGGCACTATCTAATCGACTCAACCAGTCGATAACAAAAGAAGCCGTAGATCGAAGCGATCATCGAAATAATACAAGCAGACCTAAAGGAGCTCCGGACCAGAAAGATCTGCACATTCATACATGATGGTCGATCGCCTGAAAACCTAGGGTCCACAACGAAGGCATACAACGAGGGCCGTCACTGCCTTATACGTCATGTGGAAAGCCATTAACTTAGCCACACAAGAACTCCATTGGGATCCAAGAAATCTGACGTCGTTACTAAGACGATTAATACCACCATGCTAAATTGCAAGATCGTCACTGCCTAATTTTCCAAAGAATTGCTGAAGGAGGTCTGAATAGGCCAGATCTGGCCAAGACTTCTACATTTTCCAATTCCTCCCATATCAAATAAATGATACAATAATACAATGGTTGAGGAACATATAGTTCACAGTTAATGCTGAGAAACATGAAGCTAAGGAAGATACTGAAAGAGATATCTTCTCTTAGTCTTATGAAAAGAAAAGCGGAGTTCAATAGAAGGGACAATAGCCTCCTTATATAAGATATACATCACAAAGAGACAAATTTACAAGGCAGGGATTGAACATCGATCAATATGCTGAGAGTTCCTTAACAGCTATTCAATCGATTATCGATACGATTGAACCTACTATCTACATTTTGATGTACAAACATGATTTTGGATATAACCCAAGGAACTATACGGGGTTGATCAACGAAAATTTGATTTGCAGAGCAGACATTATATCATTCAGTTACTTAAATAGTGACCAAGCAAGATCAAGCTACCTTTTCTCTATTCTGAATATTCTCCGCAAAGATCAATATCAGATAAGTACGCTAATTTATGCTGATTATTTCATGATGATATATTTATGCATAGCAGCAAAATGTGCATAACAAAATAAATCTACAGAATAAAATTGATCAAGGCAAGGATCGGCCTACAAAAGAAAATAATTTCAAATTTAGTCGTTCTACAAAAAGTTCAGCCCAAGTAACTACACAAAAAGTTGGGCACTAAAAAAAAAAAAAAAAAAAAGAGACAATCCAGGGCCTGCCAGGTCGAACAAATCACTGAGAAGAGTTGTTAACAGGCCGACTAGCAGAAACAGTCCTCCGAGGAGTCAAGTTACCAGCAAACGCCATCAACTCCTCTTGACGCTTTAGATAACCGGCGTCATATCCTTCCTCATAGGACCGCCGTCGAGACTCCTCTGCTAGGGCAGCAGCCTGAACCAAGTCACTTTTCTCTTTCTCCCAGACAGACTTCTCCTCTTGCAATTTTTTCAAATCATCATTTGCAAGCTGCAGCTGGAGAGTCTGCCCTGCAACCTTCGCCGACTCTGACTCCAAACGACGTTGGTAAGCCTCCTTACCATTCCACAGATCGTCATTTTGCACGCCTAGCTGGAGTGCAAAATATTTGGCCTGAAAAAGAAAAAGAATGAGAAAAACCCCCCACATTAAGGACGCAGTCAAAATCAAAACAAGTAAAATAATGAAAGGTTTGTCCACCTGTTCGCATATCTTCACGAGCGACTGAACAAGGCGTACATTGGAAGTACCCTCAAGCTTCTTCAACTCTCCAGGCAAAATAGTGCTCAAACCTAAATCCCAGGACAAAGCGTCGGGCTCAACAGAGCCCGGCAGATCGCTACCAAGAGAAACACCGTCGGAGCGCGGAGTCGTCGACAGCATAATATCTTTAACCTGCTCAAGGATGCAACGATCGTCTAACGGACGAGGAGATTCCCTCTCGTTAGGACTAACCGAGGTTTCCTTCCCCGAAGCAGAAATAACAGTCCGGTGACCAGACCTTGACTCGTTTCGGCCTCCAGAAGGCCCGCCAGATTCGAAAGAAGTAGTCATCACAGTAGTATCATGAAACAAGTAATCAGGAAAATCTTGAGAAATAGGCTGTGTTGAGGAGGGATTTACAAATGAGCCTTCTTCAGTTTGGCCCCCGCTGACGACCGGGGCAGCAGAGGTAGAAAAAGGAAGTGTACTAACAAAATCCCCTCCATGAAACCCATACTCAAAAGAAGAAACACCTGAAGAAACAGGTATATTAAAAAACTTCTCCACATTGGATGAATCTCCAAAAGCCACCCGACCAGGGGAAGGCCTATTTCCTACTTCTGTAGAAGAAGAAAAATTTGGTTGTACAAAAGATGAACTAACTATAGAGAAAGGTGCGGAAGGGATGACAGGATTATCGCTCACCGACCTACTTACAGAAGATGAACGAAGAGGTTCCATCGAGGGTCCTTCTGTTCGAGACTTCTTCAATTTGGTATTTCTAGCGTTCTCACGAGAATGACGCTTTGATGTATTACCGAAAAGATTAGACATGATCGAAATTCAAGAGGTAAAATCAAAATATCGAGAAAGCTTATCGACCTAATAAAGGAAGAGTGTTCTGTTGAAGAGATAAGCAAAGCAGTAAATAGCGAGACAAATTTTTACCTTTTATATTTATACTATACGAAAAGACGCGACAGACCCAAGGAAAGGACGCGAAATAGAAAAACTGACCTTGGAACAAACACTAGAATTTGAAAAGACACACGCATAATGATTACGGCGAAGTTAATGACTTGTCTGAATTATTACGGCGAAGATGAAATGACGTGACTATCAGAATATGAAATGTTTGGCGTACAAAGGGTTAAAGTGTAAAATTACAATTATACCTACAATAAATGGTTACAAAGCATATCTTCCTGAATCAATATATCATACAGCCTGATCGGCCTCCGGAATTGTTTGCTCGCTAGCGATGTTTTCTCCTTCTGCGGGCACAGAAACTTCTTCTTCTTCCTCTCGATCGATAAAATTTTCATCAAGCTCATCGTTAACGTCAGAAGAAGGAATTAGCAAGGGTTTTCCGAACTCTTTGACGAGGTGAGCCAAAGGAAAATTTTGATAAACGACATCTGGAAGCTCGGAAGGAGAGTATACTTCACCATAGTGGTTCAACCGAATGTGTGCCGCTTTAAAATATTCCTTTCGCCGATCATCTATCAAGTCAAAAGCGACTAGCTGATGAATCGCCTTCTTAAAGGTATTTTCCAGGAGAGGACCGACCATCTCATATACAATCGCTGTATGGACAGGAGATTTGAGGAATTCACGAATCACTTTCTCGTCGGGATTCCGGCCGTAACGATCCCTAAGTCCACTAAGAGGAATATCCCCCTCATACTCCTCTAAAGAGGCTTGAAGATTTGACACTTGAGATTCTAACTCGCTAATCCGATCAATACTCTGAAACTGGAACTCCTCTAAATTTTTAGCCATTTGATCGGCTTGCTCTTGAGCTCGGGAAGTCTCCAAGACCCTGTTCATGATCTCCTGATCTTCAGTCCCTGTAGCCCTAGTCTCTACGACCGGAAAGGAAGAAGATGTTGATGGGCCTACCTCTGAACCAGAGGACTTATGAAGTAAAGCTTTGTATTTCTCCTCCAGAAACTCACATAGTTGTTTCCAGAGAGCAGTTTCATAAGCATATGAGGCTAAACAAGTCTTAGTCTGAAAAAAGTAAAAGGAGTAAAACAGGAAAATAAGTCAGCAACATAAAAAGATCTTCGAAGGAAAATATCCTTTAAAGCAAACTTAAAAGGAGGTTACCTTTTCAGCATACAGAGAAGCTCGCTGAAATTTCTCCAGAGGATCCTTTCGAAGAAGCTTATTCAAATCGCGAGTAAAAACGCCGGACAAAAGAACACGAGTTGCCTTATCGACCGCGTTCTCGCTCTCATCATGGACAAGAGAATCTTTCTCGGAATAACCAGCAGCCCTCTTTCCCTCTAAATGATCCTCAATCATTTCGACCAAAGTAGGTTTTGGATGATTGTCGTCAGGTAAAGAGAGATCGTTACCAGAACGACCATAATAACTCATCTTTCTCCCCACCGGATTATCGTTAGGATGAGGCATCGACCAGCTGCGACATCCACGAATACCTAAGAATGTCCTAAGCTGAAGGGGGGGATAACCGGATCCAGTCCCTTGACGAATAGGGGAATCTTGCGAAGAATCTGGAGATTCCTCTCCATTCTCCTCGGAGTCATGACTCAACTCTAGTTTTCTCTTCCGAGACGCTCTCTGCTCGATAGGGACGTTCTCAATGGATTTGGAGGATTTAGACAACACCATTTTTCCCTTTGAAGAATGTCGAGAAATTTCTACCATATGAGCTGAAAAAGAAACAAGATAAAAGTTAGATTATCTGTATAGAAGGTATCATCACAACACTAAGCTAAAGTGAAACACCTACCAAGTGGTTCAGATGATGAACTGATTGGGAAATCATGAGCACTCAATCCCGCTTTTCGAAGGAAGTTTCCCGGATCAGAAGAGCACTCTGATATTTATTGGCACGCATAGCGGGGATTTCACCAATAAACTGAGCATCGTCAGGAATAAATTCACCAGTCGGCAGGCGACCTCCGTAAACCCATTTGAAGCCATGATCCCACGAGAAGGGTATAGTCGAACCATCCGCCGAACGAAGATGAGGTGGGGGGCGAACAAAGAAAAAATGAGATTTCCAAAAACGGTTGCTAGAAACAGGGGGATCGAAGATTGCTCGACTAGGCCTCTGACTAGCGAAGAAATACCCGCGATTAGAAGAACTGGAAATATTGAACCGGAAAAGTTGCGTAAAGTTACGAAAGGAAGGTTTGAACCATTTCGTGATCATCAAGACAGAAAAGCAAACCATGAAGGCCACAGAATTTGGAACTAATTGTGTCAAGGACACGCTGAATATTCTTAGATTATCAAGAAAGAGGGGAGACAACGGAAGACGCAGACCGCTATTAAAATGGGCCGTATAAAAGGCTCGACATCCTTCCGGTGGAGATGTAACCCTATCAGACGGAGAAGGGAGAATTATTTCGGAACCCTCCGGGAAATATTTGGCATAATTGTTCACAACCTCCGGAAAAGTATCCACCGTATAAGCACAAGCTAGGTCCTCAATTGGTTCAGAAATCTGAGGAGCAGTACCTTTGCCCTTTTTGGCTCGGGCAGCAACATCCGTATCAGAAAGGATCTGTACCTTAAAAGTATCTTCAACAGGAACGACGAATTCAGAAACTGCAGCTTGTTCGCCCAAAAGATTAGAATGCAACTCCTCCTCGTTATTAGGAGCAACATTCTCCCTCGAGGAAGAAGAAGATTTTCTTAAAGAAGCCATGTTTTCAGATTCTCGGAGGATATAAGTCGATAAAAGAAAAACTTTATATGATGAACGACTAAGCAAGAAAATGACTACGAACTATAAGTATAAAGGAGAAATGACAAACTCAATAGTCACCTATTTATACTGAAAAGAGAAAAGACGTTTCGAACTCGTCACAACTAATCACATTCCCGCCAAAAACGGAAGAAGATCAAAAGTCTCCCCGAAAGGACGCGTGGCGATTCGTAATTGAAAAGAGAAAACGACTATCTATGATGCGTAGCACTCTTTTCCTTTCTTAAGATTTTTTCCCACAGGGTTTTTTCTTAAGAAAGGTTTTTAACGAGGCACCATTCATAGAAGATAAACAGTCGTACAAAAATATCTACTTCTACGAGCTTCTATTATCTATACGCTCGAAGAAGTGAGGGAGTACTGATGGGGGCTATCTCGTACCCCTTATAACGTTCGGATCGACTGAAAAACATAAGATCGGTTCGACCAGACAAGACAGTTCGGGATCATCTTGCCGAATACAACTCTCTCCGACAAGAAGACTACACTCCGGACTCAAGAAGGATAGTTGGGCCGAGTCCTATTAGGATTGTATTTCCTTGTAATGCTAGGTTTAGTATGATATAAATACCTAGTTAATCATTGTATTACACACTCTTTGATTTCACGGCAAATACGCCACTGAATCCTGCATAAACAGCAGAACTCAATATTACTCAATAAAAGAAAAGAGCTTTCTCTTCATATTGGTGTTATTCTTACGTTGGTTACGATGATTACTTGTTGTTCCTACAAAATTGTTCTTCCTTGAGATTGATCCATCCTGAATAAAGTAACAGAGCCCAATAATCATATATATGTGATAATCCCCAATATCACAATTTTACTGATACCTTTAACCCGACGAAATTCGGCTAAATCAAATTGACCACTCCTAGAATCAAATCCTCTATTAACTCAGGAGTACCTACACTTCATGGTCGATGTCTAGCCACAAGCCCATGAAGCCCAATTTCAGGTGAATTGATATTTGTGAACCTCGTCTCATATAATTACCATGTACATACGGTCCTTCTATCGACTAATATTCCCGATCAAGACTTAGTGTGTGTGAATTGATCGGCACCTCTAAATTTGTCTCGATAACTATACTTTCTAATTCAGGATAATATTCCAGTGTGAATGCTAAATTTGGTAACCCCTTTCCAAATCCGTCACCGACTGCCGCCGCAGATTCTTCGGATATATTATCTAAGAATCATATAGGAAATTCTCTCATCCATTACAATGAGTCAATAGATTCCATATTGGTGCTAACCACCCGCGTACATGTCCATACGCACCCAACCTAGGCATGTTATGATCAAGCTAAGTGACCTATACCTAGATCTAAGTACGCACTTTCATGTACCGAATTCGCCCTAGTACCTCAAGTCAAAGGACTAAATCGTACACTATTATAATCCTTGAGAAACATCTCATCACCGATATGCGTTATGCACTTCCACAATGGGTTTCTCTGTTCGGGTCGTTCGATGCGTTCAATCCTCCATTGAACCACCTACTCATATGCACTGGCCTCAAATGTCTTGCTCATGAAACGCTACAAATTCACTCCATCTGAATCATGCATACTCGTATAAGTCTTAGCGATTCCTACGATACCCCGTCTCGTTCGGAATCTACGACTTGGAACAGTTTTAAGATTACGACCTTTGAGACTGTTTCATGATTGCACTTAGTACTGAAGTGAATCGTCCCATAGTCTAATGTAATCTAAGGATTTCATCCAATCGCTTAAATGTATTCGCGAGAGATGAAGTTGGCCATTGTTTATCCTTATACACATATAAATAAACGCGCGTATTATTATAAAATCAAAGATTGTCTTACAAAGAATAGACCTATTACAAGCTAACTGAACTGGCTTGCTGGGCACTATCCTATCAATCTCCCACTTGCCCTAAAGCCATTCACAGATGTTTCTAAGACCCATCTCTTCTAGATGTCTATCGAACGCCTTTTGTGAAAGTGGCTTAGTTAGTGGGTCAGCTATGTTGTCTTCCGATTTGACATACTCCATGTGCATGTCTCCTCTACCAATGATCTCCCTGATCATATGGTATTTCCTCTGTACGTGTTTGGATTGATGGTGTGATCTCGGCTCCTTCGCTTGAGCTATCGTCCCGTTGTTATCACAGAAGACTACTACAGGTTCAGCAATGCTAGGAACAACATCCAGTTCTTGGATGAAGTTTTTCATCCATACACTTTCCTTTGCCGCATCTGATGCTACAATATATTCTGCTTCTGTGGTTGAGTCGGCAGTGGTAGACTGTTTACAGCTTTTCCAACTGACTGCTCCACCATTGATGCGGAATATGTATCCAGAGTTGGATTTGAAGTCATCCACGTCAGACTGGAAACTCGAATCAGTGAATCCTTCAAGTTTCAGTTCTCCATTACCACCGTAGACCAAAAACATATCCTTAGTCCTTCGCAGGTACTTTAGGATTGCTTTTACGGCAGTTCAGTGCTCTTCGTCTGGATTTGACTGATAGCGGCTCGTTACACTTAGAGCGTGTGCTATGTCTGGTCGAGTACACAACATTGCATACATAATGCTCCCTATAGCAGAGGCATAAGGTATGAGAGACGTTCTCGTCTTTTCTTCGTCGGTTGTAGGGCACATTGACTTATAAAGAGAGATGCCATGTCTTATTGGAAGCAATCCTCTCTTGGATTCTTCCATTTTGAATCTCTTCAAAAATTGTGTTGATGTACTGAGATTGAGAGAGTCCTATCATCTTCTTCGATCTATCCCTATAGATACGTATTCCCAATACGTAAGATGCGTCTCCCATATCTTTCATGGAGAACTGCGCGGATAACCATGCTTTAGTCTGCGCTAACATCTTAATATCGTCTCCGATTAACAAAATATCATCGACGTACAAAACAATGAATTGTATTGAACTCCCATTATTCTTCTTGTACACACAAGGTTCATATACGTTTTTGATGAAGCCAAATGCTTTGACTGTCTCATCAAATCGTATGTTCCAGGTTCGGGACGCCTGTTTGAGGCCATAGATTGACCTTTGAAGTTTACACAGTTTTTGCTCGCTTCCTTTGGACGCAAAACTTTCATGTTGTTGCATAAAGATCTCCTTGTCAATGTCTCCATTGAGAAAGGCGGTCTTTACGTCCATTTGCCATATTTCGTAGTCATGCCACGCGGCTATGGCAAGTAGTATCCGAATGGATTTTGACATCGCTACGGGAGAGAAGGTTTCCTCATAGTCTATTCCAGGCCTTTGAGAATACCCTTTCGCCACTAAGCGAGCTTTATGAGTTAATACCTCTCCATTCATTCCAAGCTTGCGCTTGAAGATCCATTTGCATCCTACAGGGATAGTTACCTCAGGTGGATCGACCAAGGTCCAAACCTTGTTGGAATGCATCGAATCCATTTCGGATTGCATGGCTTTGAGCCACGCACCCGAGTCTATGTCTGACATCGCTTCTTGATAGGTCCTTGGATCACTTCCAACTTTCTCGTTTTCGTGAATGAAGCCAAATCGCTCTGGCTCCTTAGGAATTCGATCGGACCTTCGAAGAGTAGGTGTACTAGTAGGTTCAGTAAATTCTGGTTCAGCTCCCACTGTTTGTGGGGATGGGTCCGATTCCTGGACTTCATCAAGTTCTACGATTGTCCCATTTCGATTGATGAGGAAATCCTCTTCCAAGAAGTGGGCGTTCCTAGACACGAACGTGTTACGTTCTTTAGGATCGAAGAACAGGTATCCAACGGATTCCTTTGGATACCCCACAAATTTGCACAAACTAGATCTACTATCTAGCTTATCTCCCTTCTTGTTCTTTACATACGCTGGAGATCCCCATACTCGTAGATACGAATACACGGGTGCTTTACCATACCATACTTGGTGCGGTGTTGTTGGCACTTACTTCGAAGGTACTATGTTCAGTATCTTCGAGGCAGTTAATAGGGCTAAGCCCCAAAATGAAAAGGGAAGATCAGCGAAGCTCATCATGGAACGAACCATGTCTAACAAAGTTCGGTTCCTCCGCTCAGACACTCCATTGAGTTGGGGCGTCCTAGGGGGAGTTCGCTGGGCGAGAATTCCATTCTCTTTCAGATAATCAAGGAATTCTTGGCTTAAGTACTCACCACCTCTCTCAGATCGAAGTGCTTTAATACTATGTCCAAGTTGGTTCTCAACTTCCATTCGAAACTCTTTGTATTTCTCAAAGGTTTCAGATTTGTGTTTCATAAGATACACATATCCATAACGACTAAAATCGTCGGTGAATGTTACGAAGTAAGAGAATCCTCCTCTCGCATTGACACTCAATGGTCCACAAACGTCAGTATGGATTAAATCCAATGTTTGCTTGGTTCGCTCAGAAGTACCTGTGAAGGGTGATTTGGTCATCTTTCCTTTGAGACAAGATTCACAAGTTGGGAGTTCATCCAAGTTCTTTATTTCAAGAGCCTTAGATGAAACCAGCTTTTGAATCCTACTCTTGGAAATATGTCCAAGTCTAGCGTGCCAAAGTTGTGGAGTTTGATTATCATATTTCCTTTTTCTAGATTGAATGTGCATGACGTTGGAATTTGTGGGTTCTAGGGAATACAGACCATTTATCAAAGTACCATGAGCATACATTAAACCACCTTTAAATATGCAAAATAATCCATTTTGAATGGAAAAATTAAAATCATCAATGTCTAACATCGGAATAGAAATGATGTTCTTAACTATTGTTGGTACGTACAGACAATCCCTTAAAACCAAAGTAAAATTTCCTAAAACTAATTCCACGTCCCCTATAGCCTCAGCGGCGATCCTAGCACCGTTTTCAAAACGCAGGATTCTATCCCTGGGCTTCAGGTATCTTACTGCTCCCATCACCTGCAAATCATTGCAGATATGAGAACCTGTTGCGGTGTCTAACACCCACGATGCACAGTTAATAGAAATATTAACTTCAACCAAGAAAATACCTTTGGCTACCAGTTTCATCTTTAGGTAGTCTGGGCAATTCCTTTTCCAGTGCCCTGCTTTCTTGCAGTGGAAGCATTCGTCTTCTGGGCTTTTCGCTTTTTTTCGACCACCTTCGTGACTGCCTTCGAAGAAAACAGTTTCTTCTTCTTCTTACCTCTCTTGGGCTTTGCAGCCTTCGATTGGTGTGCAATCATTACCGGCTTCTCTTTCTTGAGAGTCGATTCTGCCGTTACCAACAAATTGGTCAGTTCGTGAAGAGCGAGGGTTCTATCGTCCATGTTGAAGTTCAACACGAACTGGTCAAAAGAACGGGGCAGCGTACGGAGGAGGAGGTCAGTGCTAAGATCAGCGTGCAATTCCACGTCCAATCGCCCCAGTTTTTCAACCAGGTTGATGAAACGCAGACAGTGATCCTTGACACTACTTCCCTCAGCCATCTTGAGATAAAACAGCTCCTTAGTGGTCGCGAACCTTTCGGTACGAGACCTTTCTCCAAACATCTGCTGGAGATGGAGAAGTATATCTCTAGCAATCGTTATTTCAGGATGCTGTTTCTGCAGTTCATTCGACATCGAGGCTAGCATGAGGTAGCGAACCTGAAGATCATCATCAACCCTTTTAGCATGGGCGGTTCGTTGTTCCTCAGTAGCTCGTGCTGCGGGTGCAGCAAGCATGGGTGTGTCGAGCACATAGCTTCGTCGCTCGGAGTCGAGGACGATCCTGAGATTTCTCAGCCAGTCAACAAAGTTTGAGCCATTCAATTTGTTTGCGTCGAGGATAACAGATAATGGATTCTTAGACATTGTACTTAATATCTACAAATGGAAAGAAGACAACGTTTAGCTAACTGATCTTATGTCTAATACTTATAATTATATAATTTTGGACTTGTTTTCGAAAAATTTCTCCCACTATTTTGTCGAAACAATCACCCCTTTGATTGCTCGGGAAATTTAATTCCTAACAGGTCTTGACGTCCCAGCAGCAATTAATTGCACCCACGACTCGTGGCCATACAATTAATTCTCCAGGTAGGTATACTTTTACCAATTGTGACACCTCACAACCTTCAAGCTATTTTGCCTCGGTTTTCACATTTATCTAGCACTGCTACATCATAAATGCTACTAATCGTTAAGTAAAACCCATCAATCATGATGAGCAACGGGCCCGGTCGTGAATTCTCCATAACTAGTTATCGGTCGATCATCACATCCCGACCAGTCCTCACCCTTCTCGAGTTTAGTTAAAAACACGTGTCAAGGAATTTTGTGTATTGTCCCTTTCTTTGACTCGGGTGCCAGACTCTGGATCACCTCTGTCAATAAGTAGACAATATACACTAGTTCCTATTGATGGAATGCTTGGATCTTTAAAACTTCATTTTAAATGTACCCAATAAACTTAATATTAAATTCGAGAGGTGAATTTCTGGTTTGAAAGTTATACTAACTCTCCTCGAGATCTCACCGATTCGGTTATGCTTTATCTTTTATTACGATCTAGATTCTAGCGCGCATCTCATACAAGCTAAATATAAATCGACAAATAAATAAAAGCCATACAAGCCTAGCATGCATACTACCACAATATGTTTTCGATCGGGAGCCTCCTATGCAGGCCATCATCGAGCCAATGATGTTGGCCCTATTGGTCAATCTAAAAGTTTGGCAATCAGACCTATGATATTACACAATGTACCACGCATACATGGCCTTCATATCTTCTTGGGCTCCCACCTTGCTTGTAAACGGGCCTTCATCCTAAACTAGGAAAGCAGAAAAGCCCTATTCTATTACAAAGGCTCAAAGTGGCCCAAAAATATAATAGGCTCGCATGTCCAATTAAAAACCAAACATTAAATTAAACCAATCACATCTACCCTAAGGTCAAGGCTCGTCTCGATCGAAAACCACGTAAACAGTTCACGTTGAGCAAGAAACATGCAAACATCCTTTACCTATTTCTTTCTTAATTTTAAAACACCTTTTAACTTCCTATGATTCTCGCTTTTTAGTCACTACTAATTATGACAAAATAAATATTCGGTTAAAAAAAATAAATTTTCTGCTCAAATTCAGATTCTATTTTTCAACTTTTGAAAATTTGCATTTTCGCCCCTCAACTTTCGAAAAATGCACTTTGACCCCAAAAACTTTAAAAAGTTACAAAAACACCCCAATACAGATCCGGGCAGCAGACCAGAAAATAAAATTTTGAATTCTGAAAATTTTTGATTTTTCAAACTGACCCCTGAAGTTACGGTAATTGCAAAACAGCCCCAAACTTTCGGAAATTGCAAAACGACCCCAAAAGCCGTGCGACCAGATTTGCAAAACAGTCCAGAATTTTTGAAATTTCCAGATTCTAAAAATTTCGAATTTTCAGCCCTTTTGGAACCCTAATTGCGATTTTACTTTAAAAAGTCCTGAAGTTTTCAAAAACTATAAATTCGCCACAGATCTGAAAAAAGCAGTTTTACCCAATCATAGATCTAGTCATAACAAGCAAGAATCAACTTACAGAACATAATTATCACGTGTTTACATATACATAATTAAACATATACGGTGAACACATATTATGTTCAGGCTTTTCGTATGATAAGTATGGAGTTGGCTCTGATACCACTGTTGGGATATGGCTCGATTGTCAGAACAACGAAAGTGCGGAATTTAAAATTCTCGAGGCATCCAATGGTCCCATAATGAAAGTCTCCATATTATATATACGAAAAGCATGAATCAAAGCACATAAATAGGGGGTTTTCGATTTTTACCTCACCACAGGCTAGGTGGTGGAAACCTCCAACTCTGATTCTGAATCTGTTTCTGGTTCACAGGAGTGATCCAAATGTCTCACCTCCAAAGCTAGTCCACACCAATTAGATTCTGGTAACACCTCCTAATCTTAGGCTCAGAACTGGATATAGGAGATTTGTTATTGCAGGAGTGTGCAGATCAACTTGGCAAGGCAAGATCCAGCACGGTGGAACAGAGGAGAGTGTGCGGCGGCAAGGCAGCAGCTCGCAGCTCACGGCCAGCAATGGTGGCGACGGCGGCTGGTTGGTGGCGCAAAGAGAGAGGGCGGCGGCTAGGTCAAGAGGGAGGCTAGGGTTTTTGTGCTTAGGGTGTTCTTCTTTTGAGCTCTAGAGGAACTCTATTTATAAGCCTCCATTTGACCTAGACTCCTTATGGGCTTTTTAATTAAGAAGCCCATGTCTTGCAAGCCTTCATTTAATTAATGCCCAATCCTCTTTGATAAATCAATATTTCTTTTAGATAATTAATTAGCAACACAATTAATTATATTAATTAATTAAATCATCTAATTAATTAATCTCCCGCTTGAATTAACACTTTAATTCATTTAATTGATTTAATTACTTTAAATCAATTAATTCCTTTAATATCCTTTTATAACAGTCACAGTCCAATTGTATTGTGTGTGACCCTCTGGGTTCACCATCAACTGGCAGCAGGCCCACGAATTCCTCGTGATTTAATTTATGAACAATAAATTGCTCCGGTCAATTAAAC
Source organism: Penstemon barbatus (assembly GCA_003313485.2). Classification (NCBI taxonomy): domain Eukaryota; kingdom Viridiplantae; phylum Streptophyta; class Magnoliopsida; order Lamiales; family Plantaginaceae; genus Penstemon; species Penstemon barbatus. The sequence continues at coordinate 40,531,406 of CM064877.1, forward strand.
AACCTTTAATTGACCACTCCTAGAATCAAATCCTCTATTAACTCAGGAGTACCTACACTTCATGGTCGATGTCTAGCCACAAGCCCATGAAACCCAATTTCAAGTGAATTGATATTTGTGAACCTCGTCTCATATAATTACCATGTACATACGGTCCTTCTATCGACTAATATTCCCGATCAAGACTTAGGGTGTGTGAATTGATCGGCACCTCTAAATTTATCTCGATAACTATACTTTCTAATTCAGGATAATATTCTAGTGTGACTGCTAAATTTGGAAACCCCTTTCCAAATCCGTCACCGACTGCGGCCGCAGATTCTTCGGATATATTATCTAAGAATCGTATAGGAAATTCTCTCATCCATTACGATGAGTCAATAGATTCCATATTGGTGCTAACCACCCGCGTACATGTCCATACGCACCCAACCTAGGCATGTTATGATCAAGCTAAGTGACCTATATCTAGATCTAAGTACGCACTTTCATGTACCGAATTCGCCCTAGCACCTCAAGTCAATGGACTAAATCGTACACTATTATAATCCTTGAGAAACATCCCATCATCGATATGCGTTATGCACTTCCACAATGGGTTTCTCTGTTCGGGTCGTTCGATGCGTTCAATCCTCCATTGAACCACCTACTCATATGCACTGGCCTCAAATGCCTTGCTCATGAAACGCTACAAATTCACTCCATGTGAATCATGCATACTCGTACAAGTCTTAGCGATTCCTACGATACCCCGTATCGTTCGGAATCTATGACTTGGAACAGTTTTAAGATTACGACCTTTGAGACTATTTCATGATTGCACTCAGTACTGAAGTGAATCGTCCCATAGTCAAATGTAATCTAAGGATTTCATCCAATCGCTTAAATGTATTCGCGAGAGATGAAGTTGGCCATTGTTTATCCTTATACACATATAAATAAACGCGCGTATTATTATAAAATCAAAGATTGTCTTACAAAGAATAGACCTATTACAAGCTAACTGAACTGGCTTGCTGGGCACTATCCTATCACTTCTGCCACCAGCACCTTGCCTTTCTAATCCTCTTTTCTTCTTCAGTGTACTTTTCAGCTTTAGGATATGGGCAGTCTCTGATGAAATGACCAAATTTCCTGCAGTTATAGCACATCATCTTAGATTTATAAGGATCTTTATCTTGAGAAGAAGAAGTAGGGTTAGAAGTAAAAGCATTGTTGTATTTGTTCTTCATTTTTCATTTGTAGAACTTCTTGAAATTGTTCATCAGCAATGCAACATCTCCAGCAGTGTACTCTTTTTTGTTGAGTATTGTGGCTTCATCAGATGAGTCCACATCTTTGCTTTTGTAGGCTGGTCTTCTAGGATCTTCAGCAGCAACCAGTGCAGCTGTGGAACTTGAAGTAGAGGTTTCTTCAACACCCATTCTAGGCAGTTTATACTCGTATGCCTTGAGTACTGAGAACAGCTCGGTGAGTGAGGTCTTTTCCAAATTTCTGGACTCTTCCATGGCTGTCAGCTTCATGTTGAACTTCGGAGGTAGAGCCTTCAGCACTCTGACGGTTATCTCCTTGTCTGTGAAGGTTTTTTCAAGCTTTAGAACTTCATTCAGCGTCCTTGTAAACCTTGTATCCATCTGATCAATGGTCTCCGCTGACTTCATCTTGAAGTTATCCAGCTTTTCCAGAGCAACACTCAGCTGATGCTCTTTGATAGCGTCGTTTCCTTCGCTCATATCACGGACCTTATCCCACATTTCTTTGGCAGTATTGCAATGCTTGACTTTGTCAAATCTGTCGTTGTCAAGGGCTTTGGTCATGATGAATCGCCCAACTTTGTCCAGGTTGAACAGCTTTATTTCATCAGCTGTCATTTCATTTAAATCTTTTTCCACCGTTATATCGACTTCATCAATTTTGATAGTCTTGGTGAATTTGAATGGACCTTTGATGATACATGTATACATGTTGTCATTGTAGGCAGCTAAGAAGATCTCCATTCTGATCTTCCAGTCTTCGAAGCTCATACCAGCTATGTGGGAACATGGCTGATACAATCCATTTTTCAAAAATTTTAATTTTTCAAGAAGATGCTCTTTTGAAAATTTTGCAAACCTTTGAAAAACACTCGGATCAAGCTCGTTGATCAGGCAGCTGATTCTAATGAACCACCTACCCTGATACCACTTGTTGGTCCCAAGTGGTCAGATGAGGTCTAGAGGGGGGGGGGGGGGAAATAGACCTCTGAAAATTTTAATCAAATTTTAAACTTCAAAACTGTTGCTTAAACTTAAACAGACTAAGCTGTTACCGAACAGTATGTTTACAAGGCTGATCGCGAACAGATCTTTGAACAGCTTTGTTGACCACTAGTCTGATAATTACTTAGCTGATTTTTGTTAAAATCAGTTTCAATACTAGAGTACTTGCAACGGATTTTCAAAGTGTTTTTCACAAGTAAACTTAGTAGTTTGAAAATTTTGTCCCCAGTTTTGTAAACTCCTTTAAATTAATTTTCAAACAGTTTTGTAATGTGTTTTATGAAAATCTGAAAATATGCAAGTAAAAGCAATGTAAAAACACAAGAATTTCTATAGTGGTTATATGGATTTAAATATCCTTTAATCCACTCTTCCAAGTCACACAGATATTGGGTTATACTAAGAATACAAAGTAATTAGTACACTCCACTTATGCCAAAACAACAAATGAATTTGGCCGTAAGCTCGCAATAGGAAATCACAAAGAGGTCCTATTCTACAGAGTTTTATCTCTTCACAAAGATGGATAAACACTCGTCACAACACTTCTAACAGTTTTCACTCAGAAAATTGTGTATATATTTTGATCTTCAACCTCGGCTTGAGTCAACAAATGACAAAGTTGTTGAGTGAGCTGCTCTTGAGACTTAGAGAATTTTGCTTCGGATTTTCTCTCAGAAATGTGTTGATTGCTTTCTTCTTCGTCTCTTCAGCTATTTATACTCACTCTTTGAATTTTGTCCGTTGAAGAGAGACAAAATTCAAATCTCTTGATTTTTGGTCCTTAAAATTCGCGAACGGCTCTCTGCGCAGTGACAGTACTGCAGACTGTCCTTTCTGTCAGGCAGCATTAAATGCACCAAGCTGATACGAAGTCTTTCTTCAATCATTTGTCTTTAATAACCTTGTACTTCAGCATTTATTACTTCTATGGGCATTTATTACCGTTGGGAAGACTTCTTGATCCTTTCCACTTGGCTGATCGAAAGTGCAAGTCTGATGACGGACGAAGCTGATCCCAAATAAGAACAAATCTGATTTGAGTCGGCTGATCTTCACCAGTCTGATTCCTTTCTTTCAGCGGATCAGTAGTCTTCTGGACCTTGAATTTTGACCCTTCTGATGTCTTCTTACTTAGTCAAAATTCTTCTAAGGGCTATAAGCTATGTTGAACTTTACTAGCAGATTTTAAGTTTTGGAAATCATCAAAACCTCCCTTTACTAATTTACTTCAGTGCTCTTCATCTTCATCCTTATCCAACAAAATACATGAATTTAACATTTCAATAAAGTAACCAAAAGTAAATTTTCTTTCACACCGGTTTGTTTACGAGCTTTGATAGTCGATAGGTTTTGTGTGGGATTATACTGGCTGAGTTTGGTCTCACTCAAATCGTGCCAAACCTAAACCTCAAGTCTCAATCTAATTTGGTAGAAAAATTGAAGAGGTCTAAATCCCAACCTTAAGTTTCAGTATAATCCCTACGTTTCAGTCCAAACCGAAACCTATACAAGCCTACTTGAAACTTATTAAATTATATAAATTTGATATGTCATCTCTTTTTCCAACATATTGATTTGACAAGATGCACCTATTTTTCTACTCCAAATGCTAACAATGAAACCACAATCCAAATCATATTTCAAATTTTCAAAATTCCCTAACCATTATTTAATAATTATAATTTCAATATTTCATCAAAACTATTGTTCAAATCGAGTTTCAGAGTTTCGCCTAAAGCTCACAAATCACATTTTAAAACAAAACTGAGACATAATCCAACTAAACTACTTTCATAATAAGTCATAATGTCTGAGCTCGACTCGATTTTTTTTTTCTGAGCTTGAGTTTTTGTTCAAACTCGCGTCGGCACGGAATCGAACGAGTATGATCGAAATTTCGCCGAGCCGAGTTTGATCTGAGTATTGAGTCGGATTGGTTTTCACCCTTAATATTGCAAACAATATCCACTTTTTATTGTGAACTACTATTATAAGAATTTCACGGATCTCTAATGCAAGTAAAAGTTAAAAATTGAAAATTGAAAACAACAGTTTAGTGAGGCCAAAATCACCAAAAAAAAAAAAAATCACTCTTCACTTGGACGAAATTGTCCTCAAATTGTTCACGCAAAATTATATCATCTTGCCCTTTCATTTATCCCTATAAATACCACACAAAATTTTCCAAAAATGATCATCTCCTTGAGGCAATATTTTCATTCTCTTCCGTTTTTATATTTCAAAATTAATTCTTCAACTTTATGTTATGCGGCAGCTCGATTTGTTGATATAAACACTATTGTACGTCCTTAAATTTTTCCAGAACCCAAGCACAACTTGTATAGGCATGTTTTCTACAAAATGTGAGTCTTGAAGGGTAAAATGTCATTTTTCCAGGTATATGGGCTTAATTGGACAAACCAAACCAAAAGAAAAAGAAAAAAGGATAAATATTACTTTTGGTCTCTTTTATCATTAATTTTTTACTGAGTAGTACCTCTTATGTTTTTTCCTGCTTTAGTTTCTACTATGAATTCACTACAAGAAAAACTATTTTTAGCGACGGAATTAAGTGATGGATGCTAATTCCGTCGCTAATTTTGACTAAAATAGCGTCGGAAGAGCAATTCCGTCGCTAAAATCCATCGCTATATAATTCCGTCACTAATTCAGTCGCAATTTGGGAACAAAATAGCGACGGAGTATATATCTATCGCTAAATTATGTCGCTAAGTCCCTCACTATGTCCATCGCTTTAAATCAGCGGAAAAAATAAAAAAAAAAATTTAATCAGCGCCTAAATTCTATTTTTCGTCGCTAAATAAAAAATATTTATAACTTAGCGACGAAATTATATTTCCGACGCTGAATAAAAAAAATTGAAATATTTTTTTTTTTCGTTTTTTAACTTAAGAAAATTAAAATTAGCGAAGGAGTTATTATGTTCCGTAGCTAAGACGGAAATTTAATTCCGTCGCTGGATTTAAAAAAAAAAAGTTGAATTTAGCGACGGATTTTGTTCCACCGCTAAGCATTAAAATAAAATTAACTAAGTAAAAATTAAATTTATCGGCAGATTAATTGAATACCGTAGCTAAGTTCTGAGAGTAGCGACATAAATTAGATTTCGTCGCTAAGGTAAATCGTTATTTTTTTATTCAAATATTTAAAAAATGACTTTTATTTGTTTCAAATATAATTCTCTACAACATTTTCCACTTTTCCCGACGCCTGTTTCCCGGCGTTTATTAAACCGCTGGGTAAAAGTAGTAAACCCGGCGCTTTTTTTCTGGTCCCGTCGGTTTGAAAGCGCCGGGTATAGTTCCAACTTTCCCGGCGCAATTTCGGCGAGTTTTAAGCGCCGGGTATATTCTGATGTACCCAGCGCATTTCCAGTTGTACCCAACATGCTTTTTTTTTTTTTTTTTTTTTTTAATTTGTGAATTCTGAATTTATTATTTTTCTCTTTTAAAATTCTATTTCTTCCTTTATTCTTTCTTTTACGGGTTTTAGAATTCCAAATCGCTAAACCCCTAACAGGCTAACACTCCCTTCTACTAAAATTTTAATCTCTCCAAATTTTGCTCCGATTTCATCAAAATTCCAGTCAATCAAGTCGATTTATTTTCAATTTCGGTTGGTTCCGTCAATTAGGTTTCGATTTGCTGGAGTCAATAGAGGTTTTCGTTCGGTATTTTTCAAGTGAGTTGCTCTCGGTCTATTCACCTCCGCCGTCAATTCGCTGCCATTTCCACTTCCTCCTTCCCCGCCGATTGCTCCGATAAGGGTGAGGTGTTTAAAATTTCAAATCCTCATTTGTTGTTTCAATCAAATAACAAAGTTTTTTTTTTTTTTTTTTTTTTTTTTGTGCTGCAGGATTAAAGTTGCTAGGAATTGTCTTTGTTTGATATTGGGGGTCCCCTGCGGCAAAAGTTTACTCCAAGCTTCAGCAACTTGGATTCAGTCTTGAAAAAATTGCTTGTGAGTTGTTCTATTTATGTTCCGGCTGTAAGAATGCCTTTCCATTTATGTTCTTTGCACTAATAATAATATTTCTTATCTTTGGATATTCTTCTCCCTCCGTGTGTGTGTGTTACTCAGATTAGAGTTGTTCACCTTTATTTTGTTTAGTCAATCCGAATCCAATGATTTTGCAAATGCGACAACTTAAAAATTATGTGATGTGGCTGCACTTATGTATTGAGTTTCTGTTGTTAAGTTTGATCAGCATCTCTGAAAATTTGAAAGCATCAGCTCTGAGTTTCTGATGTACGTATGTGTAGTATATACCATATAAATGATTAAGAACATAAACAGTGTTTGCTGTGTACATTTTCTTTTGGTGTAGGTCATGTTGTTCTTTGGTTCTTTCCTTAGGTTCCTTGGCTTGCATATCTTCTTTTTTGTCATTCATCTAAGTATGCAAAATTTGCCTATGAAATAAGCACAAAAATAAGGATTCCTCTACATTACTGGGTGTATTAAATTTTTTTTGGCGGCTACTAAGTAAGTTTGATTATTGGCTGTATAGTATTTCGTTAATATTGAGGGGGGGGGGGGGGGGGGGGGGGGGGGCGAGGGGAGCTTATCCTTACCATTTGTGTACCTTTTACTCTTTTGAATGACTTCATGCAGGCACCTAGATGAAGATACATTTTATTTTGGCAGAAAATACTGGAATGACTTTAGATATGGCTAGGTAGAATACAATATATACTCCAAACTATTGAGATAAGTAGCTGACTCTGTCTGAGGCAGCAAGATTGTTTGAAGAAATTCGTGGACTTCCAAATGACCATGAAGCAAAACTTCATATCTTGCAGGTAAATAGTTTTCTTTTTACCAGTTGAATACATTATATGCATTTCTGGAATTCATAGTAAGCATCTCTTAGTTCTTGGGGAAGAGCTGGTTCTGTAATATACTTGGTCTAAAAATTCCACTACTCCATATATGAGACTGATGAGGAGCGGTTAGCTCATTTACCTCCGAGGATGGATAAGGTTGAATGGGAAAAGTTAGTTAATATATGGAGTAATGATCCACATGCACGGGTATAAATTTTATTACAAGGTCATTGTTAAAAAATTTAGATATATATGTACTATACATTTTAACAATCATTTGATTTGCCGAAGATCAGTGAACAAAATCGTGCAAACAGAACTCAACTACGAACTTATCACAGAACCGGAAAAAAAGGTTATCCAAGTCTTAGAGCAGAGGTAACTTTTTTAGTTCGTTGTATAATATTTCTCAATTGTGTGGTTCCCCTATTCTGATTACTTGATATTTTATTGTTTCTTAGATGTTTATAGAGAAGGTTGAAGAACCTTCTAACTTTGATGTATGGGTGAAGGCAAGCACGCCGAAGAATGGACAACATGATGCATATACAGCTTCTACTATTGTAAATTTTATATTCTATATTTGATTTCGAATTTATACTGTTAACCTCAATGTTTTCCTAAATCCCATTTTTTCTTAACTTGTAGGAAAAGTTGACAAATCTTATTTCAGAAAATCCAGAGGCCATGAACTCTAAGGAAATGAAAGATCAAATTTTGGATGTTGTTTTAGGCCCTGAGAAACACATACGTTTACGCACATATGGATTTGGTATTACTTACGCCTACTCAAGTCTCGGCCATAAAGAATCAAGATTCGATTAAATATTTGTGAAGTTGTAATATTTGAGAGTTACAAAACTATATTCTCATTAATAGGAGCCCCCGACCAATATGTATGGAGGGACATCTAGTCGCTCACAACAAGATCATGAGGTGAATTCAGCCCCACGAGCTTCAAGTTTACAGGGTGCTACTTTTCCTCGAGAAAGTCATATGCATTCAAGTGTCCAATTCTGCGAGGTAATATTTTTCAAGAGTTTCAAAGTTTTACTTCTTCAAGTTCCATTCCTCTAGGCAGATGCAAGAAATTAATCTATGATTTTCAAATTAATTGCAGACGCAAGTACCCGTGCAAGAAACTACAGTGAAAAAAAACAAACACAAAACCACAATACCGGTGATGTATGAGAGGTTAATGACTATCATGTCTATGTTAAGTTTGCTAATTGCGTTCATGTAAGTTTTTCCATTGGTAATGAATATCATGTCTATGTTAAGTTTGCTATTGTGTTCATGTAAGTTTTTCTATTGGTGTCTATGTTAAAGTTTTATTTGGTTGAATTGATCGTGCTTATTGTTGGTTTGTCATATTTAGCTACTACCATATGGAAATTTCATATTTATTGTTTGTTTGTCTTGTTTAGCTATTACTACATGATAAGTTTCATTTCTTGGATTGACTATTTGTATTTCATTGTTGTTATGTTTTTAACACATTCATTTTCTGTATTTCAGGAAGGTGTTGCTAAAGAAGAAGGTTTAATGTGGAGGGTTAAATTGCACATTATTTTGTATTTAGTTTGATGGAAATTTTATTAATATTTTTTGTTAATGCAAATTGTTGGGGCATTTCATTTGTTGGATGATTTGAAAAAGATGCATATATATATATATATATATATATATATATATATATATATATATATATATATATTGAATGATTAGAAAAATTTATTATGATTGATATTGTTAAAAGATCATTAAAAAAAATTATTGGATTTAGAGTTGGGTTATATAAATGCACTAATAATCAAAAGTACAAAATATGTCTTAAAATAAAAATTATTTTATATTTACAATTAAAAGGGGGCTCATTCCCGGCGCATTTTAAGCGCCGGGAATAGCTTTGAAAGTGCCGGGAATAGTTATTCCCGGCGCGTCGAAAGTGCCGGCGGCCTTTTTATTCCCGTCGCCCCTTTTACCCGGCGGTAGTGGGGCGCTTTTAGAAGTGCTGGGAATATATTCCCGGCGCTATTTTTGCTATTCCCGACGCTTTTTACACGCTGGGAAAGCCCTTAAATGTTGTAGTGATTGGTCAATATAATTGCGAAAATAACTCAATTTACATATCCATATATATAATCAACAATTTTGAATTAGAGACTAATTTATTAATTTTGAATATCAATTTGATTTCGAATAATATCAATGTACATAGCCCCTAGCTAGGTCAACAACTAGTTAATTAACGTTACAAACCATATAATAGACAATTTGATCAAAATAATGACCGAATCATAATATTTTTTAAAATTATCGATATATTTTCAAATTCCGAATGACTTAGTTTTACATAACCATCTATTAGACAATTTGATCAAATTAATGACCGAATTATCAATTTCTTAAAAACTATCGATATATTTTCAAATTACGAAGAACATAGTGTTACATAATCATCTAATAAACAACTTGATCGAAATAATGACCGAATCATAATTTTTTATAAATTATCGGGGTTTTTTGCACTTTGCACCCTCGAAATATGGGAAATGGGCACTTTGCACCCCCAAACACATAGATTTAGCACTTTGCACCCTCGAAATATGAAAAATACAGCACTTTGCACCCTCGTTTATTAGCAAGCAAAAATTCAAGGGTAAAATAGATAATTCTATTGTAAATCTTAAAATAGGTAATTATTTATGGGTTTTTGATATGCTGAAGTAGACAATGGGTATTTGAGAAGTTTACGTGTACTTTATTTAGTTATTTATGATTATATTGTTGAAAAGAAAGATAGAAAGAGAAATGAGTATTCGAGTATTTATAATTGTATTTTGCAAAATTTTAAGTAAAAAATATAAATTTCCTATTTTGCCTTAGATTTTTTTCGCTCCGATAGTCAACTTTGACGAAAAAAACGAGGGGTTTGGGTTTTTTAAATTTGAGGGCGTTAAGTGTTAATTTTGTGTTTTGGGGTGCAAAGTGCCCATTTATTGTGTTTCGGGGGTAGAAGTTGCTGATTTGTTCTTAAATAGAGGGTGTTAAGTGCTAATTTTATTTTGGGGATACAAAGTGTGAAATTCTCAAGTTTATTAGCAAGCAAAAATTCAAGGGTAAAATAGATAATTCTATTGTAAATCTTTGGCCCCCCCACCCAAAATAAAATTAGCACTTAACACTCCCTAATTAAGAACAAATTAACAACTTGCACCCCCGAAACACAATAAATTGTGTTGGTCCCAAGTGGTCAGATGAGGTCTAGAGGGGGGGGGGGGGTGAATAGACCTCTGAAAATTTTTGAACTTAAAAACTTTTCAGTGTTCTGTCAGCAGACTAAGCTGATGAAGAACAGATGACTGTGCTGATCGTGAACAAATCTTGAACAGCAGAGTGACCACTCCTCTGACAGTTACTTAGCTGTTTAACAGCAAACTAGTTTTTCAAAGAGTATACTTGCAGCGGATTGTTTTAAAGTGTTTTTCACAAGTAGACTAAGTTCTTAAAAGATTTTATCCCCAGTTTTACAAACTCCTTTTAAAATCTTTTAGTTAATTCAAAGTGTTTAAAAATGCAAACTTTAAATATGCAAGAAAACTTGAATGCTCTAACACAAAGAATTTTTATAGTGGTTATATGGATAAAAATCCTTTAGTCCACTCTTCCAGATCACTCAGATTCTGGGTTATACTATAATCACAAAGATTACAATATTTCTCCACTTACACCTAGACAACAAATGAAAAGGCTATAAGCTCACAATAGGAATTCACAAAGAAAACCTATCCTCTGAAGTAGAATCACTCACAAAGACGGATTCTCACTTCGCACAACACTCAGCTATCACAAAATCACTCAGATAATGTTTTTCTGTTTTCTTCAACTTGGTTTCTGTCAACAGATGACTTCCACCAGACGAGTGAGCTGTTCGAGCTTTTGAGACTTAGAAAGTTTCTGCTTCAAAATCGAAATCTCTGATTGTTGTTGTGTTACTCTCTTTTCGAACTTTGCTCTATTTATACTCGGATTTGAATTTATGACCGTTGAAGCAAATCAAGTCTTCAAATCCATCCTTCAGCTCTTTTGAAACGGCTCCCTGCAGCAATCCGTACTGTGTACAGTACTTTTCTGTCCATCACATTTAATGCTGCATTAAATGCACTCTGCTGATACGAGGATATCTTCAATCATTTGCCATTACTACCCTTCTCTTCCAGCATTTATTACACTAAGTGCATTTATTACCGTTGGACTAATCTCTTGATCTCTTCTACACTGCTGATCAAAACGACTCTGCTGATAGGTACTCTGCTGATCAAATACTGAACTAATCTGATTTGACTCGGCTGATGACCTACCCTTCTGTTCGCTGTTCCAGCATGAGATCACTAGTCTTCTGAGCTTTGAACTTTGAACTCTTCTGATGTCTTCTTTTACTTGTTCAAAATTCCTTCTAAGGGAACTAAGCTTTCCATACTTAGCTGATTATGATGTTTTGGAAATCATCAAAACCTTCCCTTAATTTCTGACTTCTTTTATCTTCATCTTCATCCAACAATTTCCCCCTTTTTGATGATGACAAAACTTCAGCTAAGTACCTGTATCTAAACTAAAGTTTTGATCCTCAAAAATTTCTAAGATAGAAATAGTCTGTTGGATTAAAACTTGCAATTTTATAGATATTGAACTGATTACATATTACAAGTTTGTTCAGATGAAATGTAAAGAAAAATTACAAGGAGATTCATAGGTAAATAAACATGACTAATCTCCTAGCTTGTCTTCTTTATCTTCTTCAGCAGGTTTGGAAGTTCCAGCTTCCAATTTCTGCTTCAACAGCTCTAACTTCTTCTTTTTAGTATCAGGATCAAGCTGTTCTTCAGCTGAGTCCATAGCAGCAGCTATCTCCTTATCAGATTTAGCCTTTGCTTCAGCTTCAGTTTCTTCAGCTATCTCCTTATCATCTTCTTCTTTTTCTGTGATCTTCTCATCTGTTGATCTGCTTGTGCCTTCATTTGCTGCATCATTCCTATTATTATCACCAGCAGACTCTTCTAATACTTCTGTTTCTTCAGCATCATCTTTTTCAGAAGTTCCAACTCTTTTCTGTCCAAATATCCTCTCTTCCCCCTTTTTGTCATCATCAGCAGGGTTGATTTGATAATCTGGTAAGATTGGAGTAATCAGAAGTGAATCACAGAGAAGCTTGATGTTCTCTTCCATTGCAGTTATTTGAGCTTGTTGTTTGAGTTGATTGGCCTTAACAGTTTTGACTTCTTTGAGCAAGTCTTCTCCTTGATCACCCAATTGAATTTGAGTTCCCACAATCCAATTTGATGAAGCAGTGAAGTCTTTCATCATATTTCCCATGACTTCATCTTCTGCTCGGAGGGCCGTTTCAACTGTTTGTTCATTCTGTTTCCAACCTTCAGTAGTGCTCTGAGTCCGTCTTCTAAGTATATCCATATCTTGACAGATGGATTTAACATTCTGAGCAGTGTCTTCTATCAGATCGGTTGGGACAACAGCAGCTTTCTGATTTGGTTGTTTGACAGCAGCTAACACTTCTGCAGCTAATTCTTCCTTCATATCCTTCAAAGATTTGATGATCAGTTGTTGGATGGAGTCCAACAAATTTGTCTGAGCACCATGAGAAGTTGAAGGCACATCTGATGTAGCAGGAAGTGTTTCTTTGATATGTTGCTCTGTTGATTGAGTTATTAATGCAAGGGACTGATCTGCTGGACTACCAGCATGGCTTGGAGTGCTTTCCTTCTCCTTAGCTTGATCATCTCCTTCAGCAGCAACTTCTTTGTCCTTGATCTGATCTGCTGGAATATCTTCTTCTTGCTTTGAATCATCAGCAGCATCAGACTTATCACCCTGTGCTTTGTTCTGATCAGATGGGTCTGATGTACCCTCCTTTTGCTCTGGTTGATCATAAGACTTTGCTTTTTCCTTATCAGCAGGGGATATAATCTTCTTGACAGTCTCAACTGTCTTCATCAATCCTTCATTGTCCACAGCTGACCTGTTGGAAATCCAAGTAAAATTATCAAGAGGAATAAAAGTGGATGAAGGTTCCTCAGGCAGCTCCTCATAAGGTTTGATATTTGGTCCGTAGACAATGTGTTTGATGTTTGGAAGAGGGACCAATGAGCTTGGTTGTCCCCTTAACTTCCTTGATTTCTTTGCCCAAAGCTCCATTGCTTGAGCAATAGCCAACTTTATGGATCTTTCCTTGAGGTCTTCTGATTCATCATGATCCTCAGGAACAGATTCAAAGATCTTCTTTGCTTCGGCCTTGACTGTGTGACTTATCATTTGCCTCAACCTGTCCAGAAAGAATTCTGAATCAAGTGCTTGAATTAAAGATCCAGTTTCTAGCCACTTCAGTACCCAGGCTTCTGCAGCATTGAAGCCTTTCCATTCGGCCATTTCAGCAGGGCTCTTGGTCAGTCTGAATTCTCTCCATCTATTGTATTTTATCTTTTCAGTATGGAAGAGTGTCAGACGGTTGATCCTTTCATTTTCAGCATCTAGCCTCTTGAGAAAATCTTCAAAGATAGCAGGGTCATCCCTGACAATCTCTAAGGCTAATCTGATTTCCTCTCTTCTCTTTGGCTTTATCTTTGGTGCAGGCATAGCTGGTATTGGTTTGTTTGGATCCCTCTGTTCACCAATACTTAGCCCACCAGTATGCTGATTTCCATGAGCATCCTTGATGCTTGCTTCAATAACAGCAGCCAATTCTGCTGCCTCAACAGCATCTCTCTGCTCTTGAGTCATCTTGCTGGCCTCTTCTTCCAGCCTTTTTAACTCTAGGCTTTTCAGCCTATCTTCTTCTGCCTTTTCTGCAGCTATCCTTTGCTTTTCAGCATCGTCTAGACTTTTCTTTTCTGCAGCAGTCAGGTAAGTTGCAATTTTCCCAGTCCTTTTTCTCCTTGATTCAGGACTTTCAACTGCTTGTATTGGAGTTGCAGCAACAGGGTTTGGATGCAGAAGGAGTGTCTCTCCTTCACCTGTTGTGGCAGTCTGCTGATCTTCTCCAGCTTCAGCAGATACTACAGCAGAAGAGTCTGTAGTAGGAACTCCAATTGTGGAAACAACTTCTTCAGTAGATTTATCAACAGGTTCTTTAATAACTAATGGCCTCTCAGCTGATGTTGTTGTTTCTCTAACAGTTGCAACAGGCTCTTCAGAGAAGGTGATATTTCTCTTAGCCTTTGACTTTTTAATCCTTTTAGCAGGGGGGTTGGCAGTAGGAGGTCCCCTTGCCTCACTTCTTTTTCTCAACCTTTTTAACCTCTGAAGAGGAATTCCTTCCTCAGATTCTGTTCTTTCAGGAGAAGAACCAGTCTCCATCTGTTCAATCTCCTTTGTAAAGTCTTCAATCTCTTTTTCTGAAATTTCATCCTCAGGAAGTGCTGAAACAGTCTCAACCGCAGACTGTGCTGTTGGTTCAGCAGGTTGACTAGTCTGACCTTCCTTCTTGCTTTTCTTAGAAGGGGTCTTCTTGGATTTTCCAGTGGCCTTTCTTTTTGGTTGAGCCACCAGTTGTTTTACTGGTTCATACAGTTTAAACTCCTTGCTTGCATGAGTAATCTTTCCACCACCCATAGGGCATTGCAAGGATGCAAATAGATTACTGAGTAAGATGGCATGAGAGAGCCTTTTATTACTCAGCAGCTCATAGACGTGAGCAGCCCAGTTAACTTTCAGACCATAGTATATGCAAGCCATGGTGTAGTACCTTCTTCTGGGTAACCCATCTAGTGAGCTTGTGTAGCATTCCAGTACTTGCGCAATGATGTCTGCGAACCTTTGATACTCATCCTTTAACTGAGTTTTCATTAGGCTTCCAGTCATCTTTTCTCCCTTCTTCGCACAAATTGCCCAAAATTCATCCTCCTTTTCTGACCCTAAGCTGGTCACATCTCCTCCCTTATCTGCTAACTTGTAAATTTCACAAAGAACAGCAGCAGAGACAGCAATTTTCTTACCACCGATGACAGCAGTCATCACAGTTTCATCATCGTTGAATTCTCTGGTCGTATAGAAGTGATAAACGTCTTCTAAGTAGACCCTTTCTTCATGAGCTTCCAGGACTGGAACAAGTGATGCCTCTTGGATTTTCTTCAGAAGAGAGCGCATCAGATCAGTACCCGAAAAGTGAAATTTGCTGTAGTTTAGGTATCTTCCATCAATAATCTTATCCATCTCTGAGATTAGTGAGTAGGAATCTGCAAAAACAGTATACTTTCGAAGCAGGAGAGTTTGAGAGTTAGAGAGTTTGAGAGTATTTGAGTGCGTAAGACGACTGTACTGTTTTAGATCGGACTTTATACGTTTCTATCATTTGGGTTATCGTGATTAATCTGAAACGTTGATCTAATCTGACAGTTTATTAATCGTGTGGATGGGAGTTGCGGATTTCAATTTTATTATTTTAATGTCAGATGGGCGGGAAACTCTATCGACACTAATCTGTTACTTATAAAAGCGCGTTTCTTAAGATAAGATTTATGACCATGCTTATATAAGATATCAGATGAGTAGAGTTTAACTTATCTGACAGACGAGTGATCTGTTATCTGATATTACTAGAGAATGCCAATAGCTAGTAATCTTCCTCTGCTGTTTGTCAATCCAGCAAGATAAAATAATCTTCAGTCTTCAAGAATTAAGAACAGATCTTCAGATAATATAACTTCCACTAACTGACATTAACAGATTTCATCTTTAGAACAGAAGTACCGCTAGTCTTACACGTTCCCCCTGTCTTTAAGAATCCATAAGCTAACTAGTCTGTTGAAAGTTAATCCTTGAATAGAATAACGGATAACTAGGCTGTTGAACTTCAGTCTTCTGATGAGTTCCCCCTCAGCTTATGCATCCAAATTAAGTAGTCCTAACTCAGCTCTTAGAGTTGAGAACCTTGCTTCACTTAGAGGTTTAGTGAAGATATCAGCAATCTGATTGTCAGTATGAACATACTCTATCATAACATTGCCTTTTTCCACATGATCTCTAATGAAGTGATGCTTGATCTCTATATGTTTAGTCCTTGAATGACTTGTAGTATTCTGAGTAAGTGATATTGCACTTGTATTGTCACAGTAGATTGGAATTCCACTGATTTTGATATTGTAGTCTTCTAGTTGATGCTTCAACCAAAGTATCTGTGCACAGCAAGCTCCAGCAGCTATATATTCAGCTTCAGCAGTAGATATAGAAACTGAAGTTTGTTTCTTACTCATCCATGAGATCAGACGACTACCTAAGAACTGACAAGCACCTGTTGTGCTTTTTCTGTCAATCTTGCAGCCAGCAAGGTCTGAATCTGAATAACCAATAAGCTCAAATCCAGATTCTCTAGGATACCACAATCCCAATTCTTGAGTGCCTTTAACATATTTCAGTATCCTCTTGGCAGCTAAGAGATGAGATTCCTTGGGGTTTGATTGAAATCTTGCACAGACTCCAACTGAGTACATTATGTCAGGTCTGCTTGCTGTTAGATATAACAGTGACCCTATAATGCCTCTATATTTGGTTATGTCCACTGATTTGCCATCTTCATCTTTATCCAAACGAAGACTTGTAGACATAGGAATAGTAGCAGTAGAGCTAGTTTCCATACCAAACTTCTTGAACAGATCTCTTGTGTATTTTGCTTGATTTATAAAGATTCCATCAGGCAGCTGTTTGACTTGTAAACCAAGAAAATAATTAAGTTCACCCATCATGCTCATTTCAAACTTATTCTGCATCAGCTTGGAGAACTTATCACACATCTGTTGGTTAGTTGAACCAAAAATAATATCGTCCACATATATTTGCACAATTAATATATGATTCTCCCATTCAATTGTGAACAAGGTTTTATCTACCTTACCTTTATGAAATCCTTTAATTAAAAGAAAATCAGACAGGGTACCATACCATGCTCTTGGAGCCTGTTTCAGTCCATAGAGGGCTTTCTTCAGACGATATACTTTGTCCTCTTCTTGATAGATTTCAAATCCAGGAGGTTGTTCAACATATACCTCTTCTTGCAGTTCTCCATTGAGAAAAGCAGACTTCACATCCATCTGATAGACAGTGAAGTTCTTGTAAGCAGCATAGGCAAGAAACAGTCTGATTGCTTCAAGTCTTGCTACTGGTGCAAAAGTTTCATCAAAGTCAATTCCTTCTTCTTGACAATAACCCTTGGCCACTAGTCTTGCTTTGTTTCTGGTAACAATATCATCTTCATTCATCTTATTTCTGAAAACCCACTTAGTGCCAATTACCCTTTGATGACTTGGTCTTGGAACTAAGTACCAGACTTCATTCCTTTCAAATTGATTCAACTCTTCTTGCATGGCTTCTATCCAGAAGGAATCATTTAGAGCTTCTTCAATTTGCTTAGACTCTATTTGAGATAGAAAGGTGACAAACATAGCATCTTGTGCAGCAGCTCTTCTTGTTTTCACTCTATCTAATGGATCACCAATCACCAACTCTGGTGGATGGTTTCTGAGCCATCTGAGATCAGGTTGCAGGTCTGAATGTTGTCCTCTGTTTTGATCTTGCAACACTACTGTTGGAGTTGCAGTAGTAGTCTGTTGAACATTTGCAGTCTGTTGAACAGTCTCTGGTCTGTCAGCTGTTTGCAACTCGTCTGTTAGACAATCAGCACTGTGATTTTGAACAGCACTTGAGTTATCAGCTGAATTAAGATTAGGTAGTATGATGGGAACATATTCTTCTTTTCTTCCAATGTCTAACTTCTGTAGATCAGTAGAAAGATCTTGATTAATACTTTGATTCTTTTCAGAAGATTGACTCGGCTCATCAAATACTACATGGATAGATTCTTCTATTAGTAATGTTCTTTTATTAAAAACTCTATAGGCTTTACTAACAGATGAGTATCCTACAAAAACAGCTTCATCAGCCTTTTCTGCAAATGCAGTAAGGTGATTTTTCCCATTATTCAATACAAAACATTTACAACCAAAAATCTTAAAGTAATGAATGTTTGGTTTCCTGTTGTTCCAAACTTCATATGGAGTCTTGTTCTGATTTTTGTTGATCATACATCTGTTCTGGGTAAAGCATGCTGTATTTGTTGCTTCTGCCCAAAATCTTTGAGGCAGTTTAGCTTCAGCTATCATGGTTCTGACAGCTTCCTTTAGTGTTCTGTTTCTCCTTTCAGCAATACCATTCTGTTGAGGGGTTCTGGCAGCAGAGTACTCATGATGTATTCCTTTGATATTACAATACTCTTCAACAGTAGAGTTTGTAAACTCTGTCCCTCTATCTGATCTGATCTTCAATATTTTGATACTCTTCTCATTCTGGATCAGTTCCATCAGATTTGTAAGATGTTCCTTGGTTTCACTTTTCTTCTTCATGAAAATCACCCAAGTATATCTTGAATAATCATCCACAACAGCTAGGCAGTATTTCTTTCCACCATTGCTGACTGGATCAATGGGTCCAAATAAGTCCATATGTAGCAGCTCCAAAATCCTTTCAGAAGATTGGTGCTTCTTGCTTTTGAATGATGACTTGATTTGTTTACCCTTCTGACAGGCGTCACAGAGCTTGTCTTTGCTCATGACTGTTTTAGGAATCCCTTCTACCAAATCATTCTTGATTAATCTGTTGATGGTCTTGAAGTTTAAATGATTCATCCTTTTGTGCCACAGCCAACTAACTTCACTTGGTGCAGATGCAACCAAACAAACACTTGAATTCTTGTCAGCAGAATCCCAGTCGACTATGTAGACATTTCCTTGTCGTCTTCCAGATAAAATTACCTTCTTTGTACCAATCTGTTCAACAAAGCACTTATCTGTTGAGAAGATGACTGAATATCCCTTGTCACAAAATTGACTTATGCTCAGCAGATTATATTTGAGGCCTTTGACATATGAGACGTCAGATATCTCTATGTTCCCTCTGATTAATCTTCCTTTAGCTTTAATCTTGCCTTCTTTGCTGTCCCCAAAAGTAACCTTTGGACCATCCACATCAATTGCATCAGTCAGCTCATGTATGTTTCCATACATGTGTCTTGAACATCCACTGTCCAAGTACCATATCTTCTCTACTTTACTCCTACTCCTAATCCTAACCTACAAAACAAAAATAAAATTGTTTTAGGTACCCTTATTGAGAGGGTCCTGAAGGATTAGTTCCACCTTTGACAACCCAAGATGTTGAACTCTTAGGCTTCTTAGGTTTCTGAGTTTTGACAGGAGCATGAACAGTTTCATTTTTATCATAATTATCAGATAAGTCATGTTGATGATCAGTATGATAAGAATAGTGTTCATAAGCAGGGTAAGGTGCATGATAAGCAGGATATGCATGCATTGGATGAGCAGGATAAGGTGCATAGTAACTAGGAAATTGAGGTGCATGATACATAGGATGATATGCAGCAGGTTACACATAATATGACTCATTTCCATACCAAGCATTTTGATTTTTCTTGTTCTTATGCTTCTTTGGTTTACTTACAGCTTGCTCATTAACAGACGACTTAGTTTTCTCACTAGTCTGATTAGTCTTAACCTTGTCAGAAGACTTCCTAGGACTCTTCTGTTTGGGTTTACTAGTCTGTTTTCCTACACTAGGCTCTTTGCTCTTTTTAGCCTTAGGAGATTTCTTCTCCTTTACCACTTTCTCAGATGAGGTAGGTTTAGATGTTTGAACATACAGAATGACCTTACTATTGTCAGCAGAAATGAATTTTTCAGTATGATTCAATTCTATTTTATCCTTTTCTAAAGGTGTCTCCTGTTTACTAGATGTAGGCATGGATGCAACAGTTGACTTATCATGAGACTCGATGATTTTCTCAAGTTCCATGATTTTTCCTTTATAGACCTCACATTCAGCTTTCAGAGATTCATGCTCTTGCTCAAGCTGTTTATACTCGACTGATTCTTTAGGCTTTTCAGCTTTAAGTTTCAGTGAGTTATTTTGCTCTTTTAGCAAGCTCATCTCTTCCTTAAGCTTAACAAATTCTCCAGCAATAGTAGTATTATTTAACATCATTTGCTCTAGAGAATCAAATAGTTCATTATTTTGAGGAGTTACCTCATCCTCAGAGTCATCAGAGTCCTTTGCCATCAGGCACAGGAGAGCAGGTTTTTCTTCATCAGAAGATTCTTCGTCAGATGAGTCTGAATCTGAATCAGATGAGTAGACAGCAGTCAGCTTTTCTGCTTCAGCCATCATTGCTTTTCCTCTCTGATGCTTTCTTTCTTTTCTCACTTTCTTCTCCTCTTCAGTGTATTTCTCTGCTTTTGGATAAGGACAGTCTCTGATGAAATGTCCCAATTTCCTGCAGTTATAACACATTAGTTTTGCTTTATAATCATCTTTCTCTTGAGAAGAAGAGTTAGGTTTAGAAGTAGAAGTAGCATGATTGTATTTGTTTTTCATTTTTCTCTTATAGAACTTCTTGAAGTTGTTCATCAATAGTGCTACATCTCCAGCAGTGTACTCCTTCTTGTTGAGTAATGATGCTTCATCAGATGAATCCACATCTTGACTTCTATGTGCTGGTCTCCTGGTGTTTTCAGCAGCAACAAGTGCAGCTGTGGGTCCTGAAGTTGAGGTTTCTTCAATACCCATCCTAGGCAGTTTATACTCATAAGCCTTGAGTACAGAAAACAGCTCTGTAAGAGATATCTTCCCCAGATCCCTTGATTCTTCCATTGCTGTCACCTTCATGTTGAACTTAGGAGGTAAGGCCTTCAGTACTCTGATAGTTATCTCCTTGTCTGTGAAGGTTTTTCCAAGCTTCAATACTTCATTTAATATTCTTGTAAACCTTGTATCCATCTGATCAATGGTTTCAGAGGATTTCATCTTGAAGTTATCCAGCTTTTCTAGAGCAACACTCAGCTGATGCTCTTTTATGGCGTCGTTCCCTTCGCTCATATCTCTGACCTTGTCCCACATCTCTTTTGCAGATTTGCAATGTTTGATCTTGTCAAACCGATCATTGTCCAGGGCTTTAGTCATGATAAATCTTCCAATCTTGTCCAGGTTGAACAGCTTGATTTCTTCAGCTGTCATTTCATTCAGATCTTTCTCCACCACGGTATCAACTTCATTGATCTTTATCGTCTTGGTGAATTTGAATGGACCTTTTGTAATGCAAGTGAACATGTTGTCATTGTAGGCAGCGAGGAAAATCTCCATCCTGATTTTCTAGTCTTCGAAGGACATACCAGCAATGTGGGGAACATGGTTTATGCATTCCATTTTCAAAAAGTTTTGATTTTTCAAAAAAATGCTCTTTTGAAAAAGTTTTCAAAAACCTTTGAAAAACACTTGGATCAAGTTCGTTGATCAGGCAGTTGATTCAAATGAACCACCTGCTCTGATACCACTTGTTGGTCCCAAGTGGTCAGATGAGGTCTAGAGGGGGGGGGGGGGTGAATAGACCTCTGAAAATTTTTGAACTTAAAAACTTTTCAGTGTTCTGTCAGCAGACTAAGCTGATGAAGAACAGATGACTGTGCTGATCGTGAACAAATCTTGAACAGCAGAGTGACCACTCCTCTGACAGTTACTTAGCTGTTTAACAGCAAACTAGTTTTTCAAAGAGTATACTTGCAGCGGATTGTTTTAAAGTGTTTTTCACAAGTAGACTAAGTTAAAAGATTTTATCCCCAGTTTTACAAACTCCTTTTAAAATCTTTTAGTTAATTCAAAGTGTTTAAATATGCAAACTTTAAATATGCAAGAAAACTTGAATGCAAGATAACACAAAGAATTTTTATAGTGGTTATATGGATAAAAATCCTTTAGTCCACTCTTCCAGATCACTCAGATTCTGGGTTATACTATAATCACAAAGATTACAATATTTCTCCACTTACACCTAGACAACAAATGAAAAGGCTA
The DNA here is from genome assembly GCA_003313485.2 of Penstemon barbatus. Taxonomy (NCBI): domain Eukaryota; kingdom Viridiplantae; phylum Streptophyta; class Magnoliopsida; order Lamiales; family Plantaginaceae; genus Penstemon; species Penstemon barbatus. The sequence continues at coordinate 40,553,439 of CM064877.1, forward strand.
TAAGCTCACAATAGGAATTCACAAAGAAAACCTATCCTCTGAAGTAGAATCACTCACAAAGACGGATTCTCACTTCGCACAACACTCAGCTATTACAAAATCACTCAGATAATGTTTTTCTGTTTTCTTCAACTTGGTTTCTGTCAACAGATGACTTCCACCAGACGAGTGAGCTGTTCGAGCTTTTGAGACTTAGAAAGTTTCTGCTTCAAAATCGAAATCTCTGATTGTTGTTGTGTTACTCTCTTTTCGAACTTTGCTCTATTTATACTCGGATTTGAATTTATGACCGTTGAAGCAAATCAAGTCTTCAAATCCATCCTTCAGCTCTTTTGAAACGGCTCCCTGCAGCAATCCGTACTGTGTACAGTACTTTTCTGTCCATCACATTTAATGCTGCATTAAATGCACTCTGCTGATACGAGGATATCTTCAATCATTTGCCATTACTACCCTTCTCTTCCAGCATTTATTACACTAAGTGCATTTATTACCGTTGGACTAATCTCTTGATCTCTTCTACTCTGCTGATCAAAACGACTCTGCTGATAGGTACTCTACTGATCAAATACTGAACTAATCTGATTTGACTCGGCTGATGACCTACCCTTCTGTTCGCTGTTCCAGCATGAGATCACTAGTCTTCTGAGCTTTGAACTTTGAACTCTTCTGATGTCTTCTTTTACTTGTTCAAAATTCCTTCTAAGGGAACTAAGCTTTCCATACTTAGCTGATTATGATGTTTTGGAAATCATCAAAACCTTCCCTTAATTTCTGACTTCTTTTATCTTCATCTTCATCCAACAAATTGACACTTTGCACCCCAAAATACAAAATTAACACCCTCAAATTAAAAAAAAAAACTCAAACCCCTCATTTTTTTCTGGCAAAGTGGACCATTAAGGTGAATTTTTTTTAAGGCAAAATAGGTAATTATTTCTGGGTTTTTGATATGTTGAAGTAGACAATGAGTATTTGAGAAGTTCACTTATACTTTATTTAGTTATTTATGATTATATTGTTGAAAAGAAAGATGGAAAGAGAAATGAGTATCCGAGTATTTATAATTGTATTTTGCAAAATTTTAAGTAAAAAAATAAATTTCCTATTTTGCCTTAGATTTTTTTCGCTCCGATAGTCAACTTTGACGAAAAAAACGACCGGTTTGGGTTTTTTAAATTTGAGGGCTTTAAGTGTTAATTTTGTGTTTTGGAGTGCAAAGTGCCCATTTATTGTGTTTCGGGGGTAGAAGTTGCTGATTTGTTCTTAAATAGAGAGTGTTAAGTGCTAATTTTATTTTGGGGGTACAAAGTGTGAAATTCTCAAGTTTTGAGGGTGCAAAGTGCTAATACTATTGAATTACCTATTTTGCCCTTGAATTTTTGCTTGAAAATAAACGAGGGTGCAAAGTGCTGCATTTTTCATATTTCGAGGGTGCAAAGTGCTAAATCTAAGTTTCTGGGGTGCAAAGTGCCTATTTCCCATGTTTCGAGGGTGCAAAGTGCAAAAAACCCAAATTATCGATATATTTTCAAATTACGAAGAACTTATAGTGTTACATAACCATCTAATAGACAATTTAATCGAACTAATGACCGAATTGTCATTTTTTTTAAAAGTATTGATATCTTTTCAAATTACGGTGGGTTTAGTGTTACATAACCATTTAATAGACAATTTGATCGAACTAATGACCGAATTGTCATTATTTTTAAATTATTGATATATATTCAAATTACGGAGGATTTAGTGTTACATAACTATCTAATATACAATTTGATTGAAATAATGACAAAATCATTAATATTCTTTTAAATTATCAATATATTTTTAAATTACGGAGGACTAAATGTTCAATACCATATAATAGACAATTTGATCAAAATAATGTCTGAATCATAATATTTTTTGAAATTATAGATATATTTTTAAAATACGAAGGACTTAGTGTTACATAACCATATAACTAGTCAATAATTTTGAATTAGCAATTAATCATGAATATATTTTACATAACTCTAATTAAGATCATCAATTGATCAATTAACGATACAAATCGAGAATTGATCTATCTATTTACTAATTGATTTAACTTATTTTTCATCAAATTGATTTTATTTAATTAAACTGTGTTGATTGATTTAACTCTAATTATTTTTAAGTTCATCAATTTGATACAATAATTTGATTAGTTAATTTAAGAATATATGAATAATTAATAAATTAAAATAAAAATATAAATTCAAATGAACACAAACCCTAATTTCACTCATTCTCATTCCTCACTCCTCACACTAAGCCGTCACTTTCCTCCTCCCTCACACAAACCCTCATTCCCCTCTTTCTCTCTCTCCCTCCCACCGGCCGGCCTTTCTCTCCCCCTCTCTCACCCGCTGCCTTGCACAACATAACCACCGCCGCCCGACTCCACCCTACCACTGCCCGTACTGCACCACTGCCCGACTCCACTCTCCCACCCACTGCCCGAGTCACGCCGCCCGTGCTTCTGCCCAGCCCTCCTAGCCCAGCCCACCGCTGCTCCTGTCCCCTGACAGCCCAGCCCAGCCCAGCCCGCCCCTGCCCGGCCTGCCCCCAAATTCCCTTTGATTGTAGAGGTAAAATTCGCCTGCTCATTTATTTTTTTGCCTAATATTGGGATTAAATTTAGTGTTGAATAATGTTTTCTTGAATATGAATGTGTTGAATAATGCTTTTTTGATTTGAGAAGAATGTTTATGCCAAGATATGTACATTTGTGAAATGTGTTGAATAATGCTTTCTTGATTTGAGAAGTATGTTTATGCCAAGTCGGGGAATTCTTTTTAGATTTCTAATTGATGTGTTCTAACTAAAGTAAAACATGATTTTTACATCCCTTTCAAATATTCCGATCATGTTTAATTAATATTTCCAACTTTTCGAATAATCTTTCAAAAGAAACACATTAGAAAGAGAGGGTCATAAAAAATAATTGTCCTCTTGAGTGTTGTGCATGGGTAATAATTGTAGCAGAGATTAAAATGAATGGTCTAATATTGCTTTAATAATTTGTCCAAGTAAGTTCGATCCTTTTTAGACCTGCCTATTCACTTTTTCCAAACTGTAGCAGAGATTAAAATGAATGGTCTATTGCTATCTTTATATTATTTGAAGTAACTCAATAATACTAATTAATTACTCGTGTGATTCCAAATTCTTCATGAGGGTAAAATATGCTGTCTTTTATATTATTTGTTGATTGATACTCGTGTGATTTTAGAAGAATCAAATATAAATGCAGATTTTTTTGGAAAATTTCTCAATGTTTTGATTTTCTTCCCAAATTAGTCTTCAATTATTTACTCGTGTGATTCCATATTTTGAACTGGAAAAATATGGCCGGAATTTGGACTTTGGGGGGAGGGGGGGTGCGTAAGTGCACAGCTTACTCAAAACCAGGGGACACATGCTCATTTTAAGGCGTTTTTTTTTTTTGGGGGGGGGGGGGGGGGAGTGCGAAAGCCAAAAAAAAAAAAAAAAAAAAAAAACAGGGGGGGTGATGTTCAAAAATCCCATTTGGTTATGTATACCCCATAAACTATTAGTACTTGTAATACCTTCAAATGTTAATTTTTTCTATTTGATCCCAGCTTCTACTTAATATAATGGTAGATGCACTATTTAGTCTACTTTGTTTGTACATTTATAAGTATTGATTTAGTTACGTATACCCTATAAACTATTATTACTTGTAATACTTTCTAATGTTAATTTTTCCTATTTAATTCAAGCTTCTACTTAAGATAATGGTAGATGCGCCATTTAGTCTACTTTGTTTCCACATCTATAAGTATTGATTTAGTTACATATACTCCATAAACTATTAGTACTTGTAATACTTTCAAATGTTAATTTTTTGCTATATAATCCAAGCTTCTACTTAAGATAATGATAGATGCACCATTTAGTCTACCTTGGTCCAATATGTATCTATGGCCCATCGATATATATAACTATTCTCTCTTCATCGTTAATATCATCAAAGTAGAAGTGTCAAGCTACAATGAATTACTTGGTTATCTTGTGTTTGGGTGTATAAATTATGTTGGAGTTTACTAAAATTTTAATGACTTATTAGTTATTTATTTTTGTAGAAGATGGATAATATTCAAATTCAACGTACAATGCGTACAATGAACAGCGACGGAAATTATATCCGTCGCTAAAGTTATTAATACCGACGAATTTGATTTCCGTTGCTATTAACCGTCGCTAAATTAAAATATAGCGATGGATCCAATTTTCGTCGCTGCTGTTGACTTTAGCGACGAATTTGATATTCCGTCGCTAAAAAATCAGCAACGGACTAAATCGGTTGCTAAATTCGTCACTGAATTTTCCGCCGCTAAATATTAGCTCCGTCGCTAAGTCGATTAGCCACTGATTTTGTCGCTATTTTGATTGATTTTTGTAGTGACATTTTGTTTCACTTTAATCCCTATTAGGATTTATGTATATCACTTTAGTCCGTATCAGATAGATCTGATAACATGTGATATGCACATGAATATTTTTGAGGACATTTTCGTATGTTCACTATTGAGATTATGTGAGATATTGTGTAACTGGTGAACAATTTTGGTGTTTGAAGAAAATTTTGGGAGAAAATTTAGTAGGTTGAAACGGAATGGACGATTAAGATGGATTGGAATGAAAGCCTAGTTTAGAAGAGATTAAATATTTAGTTTTTTTTTTAAATTAGAAAGACAAAAATATCCCTGTTAATTTACTTGAAATGACGAAATTGCCTTCATTTGCATATCACATGTTATCGAAACTGTCTTGGACCATCTGGAAAGGAATAAAGTGAAATAAATAATTCATAGTAGGGACTAAAGTGAAGAGAGATGGATCACTTTATAAAAAGTTAATAATAAAATGGATCAAAAGTGGTATTTACTAAAAAAAAAAAAAAAAAATGTAATGAGACCTTTAACTTTCGGTGAATTGAAAAACAACCCAACACAATATTTCTCACATTTTAATCCATTAATTATTTCCGAAATTGATTATGCAATTTTACATTTAAAAAAAAAATATACAAGTATGAAAATATAGCGATTACAAATACTCCACTCGGATAGCTTTTCCTCATTTTTACTCCTCACCACAACTTTTGTACAGAACTGGCGGAGGTAGCTTTGTGGAGAGAAGCCTTTGGTGTGGAAGGAATTGGAAAGGTATTCCTTGCAATCCTTCTCTTTTATTCTATTTAATTTGAATTTGAAGTATATTTTCTAGATCTATTCTTTGTACTTGTTGCAAATGGTGTGATTTGAGGGGAGGTAGATGCAATTCAGGGTTTTTTGCACTCACTACTAGAAAAAGGAAAAATTTCGACGGAAAAAAATCCGTTGAAATTTTGCTTAAATTTTCGACGGAACAAATTTCTTTCGAAATATTAAATTTTCGACGGAACAAATTTCTGTCGAAATATTTCGACAGAATAAATATCCGTCGAAATTAGTTTCGACTGATTTAATGTCGATCGAAATGTAAATTTTTATACAAAAAAATAATAAAAAAGAAAAAATAAAATGAATTTTGACGGAAATCAAATTCCGTCGAAATTTTTGTAATTTCGATGGATATGTTTCCGACGAAATTGGATAATTTCGCGAAAAAAATTAATAAAAAAAGAAAAAATAAATACATTTCAACGGAAACCCAAATCTGTAGAAAATTTGACAATTTCGACGAAAAGAAATCCGTTGAAATGTCTTAAATTTCAACCGTCTAAATTTGAGTAATATGAAAAATTTCTACGGAAACAAGTTTCCGTCTAAATTTGAGTAATATATATGAAAAATTTCTACGGCAAGGACAAAGAGGTCGAATCACTTGGATTCACCGCAAATGTTTTATTATTAGATTTAGAACCGCAGATTTTGCTAAAAATTGCTACTTCAAGCTAATATATATATTTAAAATGGTCAACTGGAACCTAAAATTAGTGAAATAATGTCTTCTATATACACGGGAGTCTATGAATAGCCAATTATTCGAGCTTGAATTGGAAAGAATTTACATTCAATTTTTTATCTATTCTATACATTACACCCATTTAATGCATCAAATGTATGTGGAGTTTAGGATATTTAAAATTAGAGATAATTACCTATACACAAAAATACCCCGTGAATTATGAATAATATTTTAATTGCTAAGCAGATTGACTAAGAGTATTAAGCCAAATCGGAGGTAAACACACTTTTTGCCTTATGAATACTATGAATGATATTATGAGTATTAAGCAGATATCGACTAAGAGTAGTATTTGAAATATTATGAATAATATTTTACTTACATTAATTAAGTTCACAGTACACACACTCTTTGCCTTTACCTGATACAGACCTCCCGCCCCACCCCAAAACATGAAGAAACCTCTGATTTCTCCCGCGCGCCTCCACCTCCGACCGCCTCCGGCCCAGCCCGCGCGGCTCCAACTCCGCGCGGCTCCAATCGACCCAGTCCGCGCCGCCACTGACGGACCTCGTGAGGCCAACCCCGTAGCCGCACCTCCACCTATGCCGGCTCAGATCCAGCTCCGGTCCGGCTCTACAACACCACCACCACCACAAGTTTAATTGAGGATTAAGGTATAATTTCACTTTAGTTACTCAATTTTGCTTTTTTAAATTGGTAATGTGATATTTTGAAAATTAGGGTTTGAATTAATGAATGTATAAAGTGAATTTGAAAACATTTGACCATCACAATCTCCTGCAGATTTTATTCATTTCATTGGGAATTAATTGAGACCGATTATAATTTTATATATTATGACTGAGGCAGAAGTTAGATGGCATAATAAAAAAGATAGTTCGACTAGTCTGTTTCCAATTAAATAGCTTCTGATCAATCACATGGAATAAATTTTTAGTACTTTCACATATGCCTTGTGTCAATAATTTTATCTTATCCTTGCTTGCTCTGTCTTTATTTTCTTTTTATGTAAATTTGTTGTTGATAATTAACATACAGGGAAGGAGTAATGTCTTAGCAACATTTTGTGAGCGTGATTTTAAGAGTCATCTGTTGCTGTAGAATTCAGTTTGGGCCATAGTTACTGTTAACGAAGAGGACAAGCCATTAACCATCTCAACATATGGTAATGAATATTAATTCAAACATACTTTCTTCATGAATTTATAAGCTGACAATATTGAATCTTATCACCTACATATAGTATCTCTTTACCTCTTTCATTAAAGTCAATTATGTTTAATTATTAGGTGGGGTGCTTTGTTATTATTTCCTTTATAATTTAAGTAAGCATACATTATTAATGATCATCAAAGAATGGAAAGTGGGACACCATAAATCTCAACATGATGGCTAGTTAATTGATTTAGTAATGCCATTTGAGGAAATGCATGCATTGTGCCTTTAATTACTATTTTAGATGTTTGGAAAATGCATACCACTCTTAATGATAAAGTTGAGATCCTTAAAAGACCTTAAAACACCTTAGAGAACTGACTAACTCATGATAATGAATGTAAATTTTTTATACATAGAATATGGATATTCGTTTACTACGTGGATGGATGTACGATAGAGTTAATCGCGCCAACAGAACTCTTAAGGAGGAATTCAAGAGGGGTATACGGGTTCATCGACCATGCTATGTCGGTACCTGGACTTGTATCATCAACTAATGAAATTAGGTGTCCTTGTCGGAAATGTGGAAATAAAAAATACATTAAGTGTGATGTTGTGATAGTACATTTGTGTAAATGGGGATTCAAGGAAGACTATTGGTACTGGACTTCACACGGAGAGGTTGACCCAACTTGGAATAATAACAATGTCGAAGCTTCTAGTAGTGGTCATTTTTTTCATACTGAGGGTAACAACCGATACGAAGACCTTGTACATGATGCTATGAGGGATGCTGTGCAGTTCCTTGAAAACACTGAAGGTTCAGATATTCCCAACGCAGAATATCAATGTTTCCACGAACTGTTAACGGCTACTCAAACACCTTTGTTTCCCGGGAGTGTGGAAACTGACTTGTCTTTTTCCCTTAAGATGATGACTATAAAAGCTGAATGTAACATGACACAATCATGCTATGATCGGGTATCAAACCTATTCAAAAATTCATGTGGTTTGGCGAATTCAAGGTATGATTTTAATTAATTTATTATACGTGTTTATCCCTATCTTATGTTTGAATAACATAAACTTGCAGAGATGTTTTCGTTGGAATGTTCAAGATGAAAAACAAATTAAGGACATATTTACTACACGATTCGGAAGAGCATTTTCTCAATAAATGTATCATGTTCGAAGGAAAGCAAGGAAGCCAAATTATATGAATGACGATGCGCATGATGCCTTGAAAGACTATTGGTCGTCAGATGACTTCCTAGAAAAAAGCCGAAAAGTCAAGCAAAATCGAGCGACAGATACAGGTGGAAGTATAAGTCATTTCAGTGGGGCTAAAAATCGTATGAGACGTGAAGAGAACTTGGTAAGTTGGATGTATTTTCTTTTTTTTAATATCACTTGTACACATTAAATGTTTAATCATATTTTGACTTTTCAGCGGAGAAAATTAGATCGTGCACCTCGACAAGATGAAATTTTCTTCGCTCAATATGCAAAAAAGAATGAAAATGGGGAACTACTACAAGGGGCGAATCGAAAGGCAGAGAATGCTTACGTAAGTTGCATAATATAAATAATTTTTCTTTCATCTACATACTTTGAGTTATTTTTAAACAAACTACTTTAATTATTGTAGACTGGATATATGGAGGGTATAAGTAGTAGTCAATCATCGAATTCAGAAGAAGGAAATGAACCGTCTTGGCCGCCACTTGAAGATCAGTTGAAGGTATAATTAAATAATCCATCTCCGATTTAACTTTTCTTTTTATATTGTATGTTTGTTAATACTTGAATAATATTGTTTTTAAACTTTCAGATATGGGCGGAGAAACAAGGTGTGTCTAAGAAGGGAACTGTTTACGGACTTTCACGCCAGGCTTCCCAAGTACTCCCCACACGTTCTGCACGTACTTCGAATACTCCCGCAGCTGATAATGGGCAAATTTCAGAGATATTAACTGAGTTGGCTTCTGTCAAGGATTCAATGGAGACGCTTAAGGAAAATCATAAAGCCGAACTTGAAATTCAAAGGGAAACGTACCTAAAAGAGATGGAAATGCAAAGAATGATGTTCACCAACTTCTTAGCAGTTCAAAGTAAGGGGGAACATCTCAAAGTTCACAGCCAATAGTTTCCCAGCATCAGGCGGGCACATCTCAGTCAGGTATGGTATATTCACACTTTTCAGGGATTTTGGCACCAAATACTTTCCCAATGTTCTTCAATATACCCCCTGCAGCTAATCCACAACCATCTCAAGTCCCGTCTCAGACTCAGCCCCCGGCTCAACAAGGTCATCGAAATGACAATTCTGTTTCGGAAACACAAGATAATTAGTTTTTCTTGTTTGTGATTGTTATGTAGAACTTGGATTTGTAGTAAATGGATTTATTTACTTAAATTACTGATTGTATTTCGATTTTCTACGTAGTTGGATGTTTGATCATAAACTCATGTATGTTTTGAATATTGAATTATGTTTATTAAAATGTTTTTGAATGTTATATATCTATTTATTGTTTGTAAATGTTTATAATTTAGGTATAATCAGGGCAACAAAAAAAAAAAAAAAAAAAAAAGAATTGAAAATTTCGACGGAAACCAAATTCCGTCGAAATTTGATATATTTGGATAGAATTAATGTCCGTCGAAATTGTGTAAATTTTGACGGACATAGTGTCTGTCGAAATATACAAAATTTCGACGGACACAGTATTTCGTCGAAATTTTACATATTTCGATGGACATTAATTCCGTCGAAATTTATGATTTCGACGGAAAAAACTTTTCGTCGAAATTTCTGTCGAAACACATTCCGTCGAAAATATTTTCGTCGAAACACTTTTTTCGACGACCCTTTTCTGTCAAAATTTGTAAATTTTGACGGAATTTATGAAAAATCCGTCGAAATTTCCGTCTAAATTTTGTTGTTTTCTTGTAGTGACTTTACACCTTCGAAATATGGAAAATAGGCACTTTGCAACCTCGAAACTTAGATCTAGCACTTTGCACCCTCTTTTATTTTCAAGCAAAACTTGAGAAAAATTGACACTTTGGACCTCCAAAATAAAATTAGCGTTTATCACCCTCGAATTAAGAATAAATCAGCAACTTGCACCCCCCGAAACACAATAAATGGACGCTTTGTAGCCCGAAACACAAAATAACTCTTTAACACCCTCAAATTATTAAAAAAAACAAAAAACACAAACACCTCATTTTCTCCGGCAAAGTAGACCGTCGGGGTTGAAAAAATCTAAGGCAAAGTCGAACTTACCAATTTTTACTCAATTCAATTGTTGTGCATAGCATGTTTAATTTGTACGAGCTATTATTCATTGCTTTTTAATTTGTTATATGATGTAATCAATTCATGGTATTTAATTTGCATATATGTATATAAATGTAGGTTGTTCAATTGGATCGAAAATTTACCTATTTTATTATAGATTTTTTTCACCCCGATGGTCAACTTTGTCTGAAAAAATGAGGGGTTTGAGTTTTTTTTTTTTTAATTTGAGGATGTTAAAGTGTTAATTATGTGTTTTTGGGGTGCAAGTTGCTGATTTGTTCTTAATTCGAGGGTGATAAATGCTAATTTTATTTTGGGGGTGCAAAGTTTCAATTTCTCAAGTTTTGGGGGTGCAAAGTGCCAAACATTTATAATTGAATTATGTATTTTGTCCTTGAGTTTTTGCCTGAAAATAAAAGAGGGTGCAAAATGCTGCATTTTTCATATTTTGAGGGAAAGTGCTAAATCTAAGTTTCAGGGGTTCAAAGTGCAAAAAACCCTGCAATTCACCCCTGTTTTTTATGTGCATTTAAGCATGACTTGAATTGTCATTTTTTATATAAATTGCGGTTAGTTAAAAATCTGTAAATTATTTGGGATCTTAAAAAGTTACAATGAAGTTCTTCAATTTTTTTTCCAATAATTTATGATCTATAACATACATTGTTTTTATTTTCATTTATTTTAAAACTGAAACAATAATAAATTTAATCCAATCAAACAAATAAACAGCAAATATTGGACTTAATTTGGCACTTTAATGATAGATAATTTATGCTAAAAAATTTCACCATAAAAAACCACATTGTTTAAAACTTGGCTAATAAAAAACCGTACTTTTAATGTAAGTTCATTTCATTAAGATTAATTCTTTTAAGAGATTTTTTTTTTTTTTAATAAATAATGGCAGTAGATCAACAAGGATAATTTTTTTTTTCACCAAGAAATTTGAGGATACAAATCTACATATCACCTGACAAATCACACGAAAGTCGTTGTTTCTTGTGTGGTCTTTTGCCGTATGTGGCTTTTGGAGATATTTTAATCCTGGGTGGTCTTTTGAGATATTATGGCCCTGCGTGATCCTATGCCGCATGTGGCCTTGTTGCTGTGTGTTGTGGTTCTGTTTCGATTTTTTTCTGTTGTCTTTGTTTCTTGTTTTTACTTGGAGGGTTAAATAAATTGTGGGCCCCTCACCACCTTTTATTAAAAAAAAAAAAAAAAAAAAAAAATCACACGAAACTCGTTCGTGGTGTGGGAAGAGCTGTTAGAAAAGGTTGGAAAGGTTCTTATCTCACGTATAACGAACTTTCTGATAAAATTAAGACTAAGTTGTTTAATATCTTTGAGATATTTATCTAAATTATTTTAGTAATATATATATATATATATATATATATATATATATATATATATATATATATATATATATATATATATATATATTGTAGTTTAATAATTAATATCAATTAGTATATTGTTTACTTATAAAATTATCTAACGGATTGCATAAGGATTACTATTGGGAGCCAAAGCATGAAGGTGAAATTAAAAAGATATTTGAGCATAAAGCCGCATTATCACTTAGTCATGCATTTGATGAGTTAAGGAATATAAATTTACCTACGCCAAACTGGATAAATGAAACTTGTTGGAAAGAATACAAAGTATATTGGGCTTCTCCTGAGTTTTTGGCGATATTCCAGTTGTGATGGTCAGGGAGCCCCAAGCCACGCGGGTGGTAGTATAACACATTCGGAGCACGAGCGTAGACTAGTAAGTCACTCAAATTTCTTATTGACCTTTGTTTCATATATCTCTTGTGGTATAACACAACCAATATATAATATTGTTGTAGAAACAAAAAGGAGAGGACGTGTCCCAAGCAAGTCTATTTATGTATACTCATTCGAAGTATGATGAAAATGGAGAGAGAACCATATGGGTCGATGAACGTTCGAAGAATACATATGTAAGTCAAATAAATTCATTACTTAGTTTATTGTTTATTAGTAATAAATGTTATGTTTGATTAAATGTATACTAATGTTCGTGTCTCCTAGAATGCGTTTAAGGAAAAACTCCCTTCTCCTCAAGTGTCTGAAACTGGTGAATCACAACCAGTCCCTGAAAATGTTGAGTTCCAGGTACGTAAATGCAATAAACAATTTATGATATTAAATAAATACATTTATTTATAATCTAATTATTGTTTTCATTTGTAATTCAGACGTGGATGGAGATTGTAGGCATCGGGAAGAAAGGTACGATTTATGGTTTGAAGGGCAAGACTCATCGGGTTAGACCTAAGTCATCGAGATCACATTATTCTGAAGCTACTTCTTTCGACCCGGAGCTTGTGACGCCCCGACTAGGTCACTTAGCTCGGAATAAAACGGTGATTAACTATTTGGACAAGTCGTGCGTCAAACTAGCAGAACAATAGAGAAAATTTATATTATAATCAATCGTCACTGCGGAAGTATTGAAATTCTAAGGTCTTCAGGAAGAAGGGACAACAACCCAACTACCCGACCCATAGATATATGAAGTTTTACATAAATTTACAACGAAGTTTCATCGTCAAATTATTCGATAAAGTAGATAAATACGTCACTGAATATAATATGTCACTCCCATGTTAATGCGTTTCCATCTCTAACTCAAAATGCTAATTTGAGAAAACAAACAAAGAAAGGCATAAGTCTTATTTGACTTAGTGAGAATTTATAACAATGGATCGAGGATATGAGTAATATGACCAAAAGTAAGTTTATGATTCATGTATGAATAAGAATTAGAATGTAATAGTCCTGCGAAAGATCATTAGATTATTTGGAATAACGAAGGAATATAATTAAATTAAATGGGAATTCAAACAATCATTTCGAATCAGAATTTGGTAAAGTAATATTTTCAACCCAACACCTGAAAATTAACATCCTTATACATCCCTACGAAAAGCAACCTCGCATAAACGGAATGACATGCTCGGGTACATGTCGAACCAGCTGAGAGCACAATTACCTCCAATTATACTCCTCAACTGAATCACGGAGGGGTACTGAACAAAGAGACCATACACCGACGGCCCAATGCCGCCTAGCAGTCACCTCTGTTAGTCCCAGGGCCCAACTTCCCAAGGGCGTCCCCAAGGTTAAGTGAACTGGGATCCGAACGTTGTCCGATGTTCACAATAATACCACTTACCAGATGAAATATAGAATAAGATATGCAGGACTATGGAATAAGAAGTGAATTAAAGTTAAAGGCTAAAAAAATTGAAGGAATTATTCTAAGACAAGATAATTGATTGATATGGATAAAATAAAGAAATGATATTATAAAATAAAGATGTGAACAAGAGAGTAAGTGTGGAAATTTTCTCAGGGCAATTGCCGAATTGAAGAAGAGAAAACCTCAGCTTAAGTCGAAGAGTGGATGTCTAAGCTTAAATCCGCATTTCAATCAATTCCCCCAAACCTAAGTGTTGTGAGATAAATAGAGTGGATTAATTTGATAATAATTATATATATTAATCCATATTTACTTTTATTTTGATAATATTTCTACGAAGGTATTATATGTGTTACTACACTTATTTTATTACATATGTAATTGATTTCTCTATTTTTATTATAATATGATTTCTATGTGACTTCTTTATAAGACAATAATCTGTATTTTAACCATTAATCTTATGTTAATATATGACTTCAAAAGTAGTAAGTATTAGTTTACATTCTTTTATCCATTTAAGCAAAAATCAAGATATAAATGCAAGTAAAGTTAGTTAAATAAACACTATTTCGAATGATAAGACATCCTTTAGTAATTAATAAGTTTTCAAAGTCTTCTTAATTACATAAGTTAAAGCTAATCGAACTATCATAAGTAGTTATCAATATGCATAATTATATTCATTCAAGTTAAATAAGTTTTAGGATACTTTAGCCATAGTTCTTTTAAGAAATTAGCATTTGGTGAACTAATTAGTTAACTTCACTTTATCATATAGGCCTTGTACAAAAGCTAAATGGTACTCCAATTTTTTTTCATTAATTTCTTCATATATGTTTCATCACCTCTTGTTGAACATGTATAGATACTAAGAAAAATCATTTTTTATATTCAAGTCTTCAAGCCAATTCAAGCAAACTTGGTTATTTTACTTATCGTATAAAAAAATCACCATATCCTTTTATCTTTAGTAGTAATGAAGTTCCATAAGTTTAGTATGGATAATCCAAATAATCAAAGAATTCATCAAAGGTCATATTTTATTCTTGTTTTAGATAAGCTATATTTTATAAAGTAGGAGTTTTCTTGATCAAATAAGTAAAGTAATCATAAAAATGACTTTATAAAATTTGTATGAAAGGCTTATATACTCAACTACTTAGTTGCAAGGATTATTAGATTATATATTGTTTAAGTCTTTTTAAGAACTTAACCAAGTTACATATGACCAATAAATCACTCATCTTCTATCAACCATTTGATTAGTTTCTCTTACCTTACCGCTTAATTTTCAATTAACACACACATCATGAGGTTATTTAGAGGCTTAAAACAACAAGAAAAGAAAGAAAAAATTAGTTTTTACACACTAAAACCGGAACAGTCCCAAATAGTCCCGCGAGTGACTTTCACTCGCCGGTATTGCTCCGAAAACGCGCCGTTAGGTACCCCACACGCAGGAGGTGTTTGACACCTCCCATACCGACGAACTCCAAATTCTGTCTTCTTTTCAAAGTTACAAACGGTTTACAAAAATTCCTAGCCAATTTCGAGATACAGCCAATTTACAGAGACTGCGAAAAAACGGGGAAAGAAAATGTTTACCTTGATTTCTCCTTCCTTGCTTGTGGGATTGGGAAGATATTTGAAACTTATTTACTCCTTACTGAATAAGGGCTGAGGGAGACGAAATTTTGTTATCAAATGAGTTAGAATTAGAGAACTTTTAATTATTTGATGAAGAGATGAAAGTTCTTACCCTTTTAGCTCTCACTTCTACATAGCTTAGGGATTTGGGGAAAAGTTTGTGTTTGATTGTTCTTGATAGTTATGCCTCTAATTTAGTAGCTGAAAATGAAGAGTTTGGTTTAAGAATTAACTTTTGAAAACATATTAGATCATCAATTTGAAAGGGACGACATAAATTGAAAAGGAAATAGAAGCAATTGAAAAGAAAAGAAAGTGACTTGAAAAGGAAAGGAAGATGAGGGATTTCTCATCTGAGGGCCCTATCTCCTTATTTGGCAAGAGAGCATAAAGACAAGAACAGAGAATATTTGGTGTGGTGAAGTGGGCTCTAGGAGTTGTCTTATATAGAAATATTCAAGGGTGTGTTTTTAATAATTGTAAAGAGTTGGGGTTAAATTGCAAGGTAACTTATGGTAAGACTAAATTGCAATTTTATGTATATATAATATATGTATACGGGGTATTACAGAGCTTGTGACGAGACTTCAAACTCTCGAAGAACAGGTATTGCAGAGTCAATCAATGATGGAGGAATACACCAATATGAAACAAGAGCTTGCGGATAATTGACGGGAGATGGAGGCAAATCGTCGAGAGATGGAGGAATTCCGACGTATGTTTAGCCGGTTGCCTACCAATATGATGCATAAAAAACCCCAGAACCCACAACAATCTAATGACTCTGACTCTGACTATGATGATTGATACTCTTTATTTTCCTGCTTATGCTGACTGGTTGAAACTAATTTATGATTATTAGGTTTTTAATTTAAATGTGTTGAATGGTGTATTATTATGACTATGACTGAGATTAATTTATGACTATTAGTTTTCAATTTAAATTTGATGAATGGTGTACTGAATATATAAACGGGATAATTTTTTTTTTTAATTAATTTAATAAATTGGAATTATTTTTTTAATAAAAATAATTAATTCGCGACGGAATTCCGACGGAATATTCTGTCGAAATTTAATAAATAAAAATTAATTCAGAAAACAAAATAATTAATTTCTCGACGGAATATCCCGTCGGAAATTAAGGTCAAACAGTTGACCGGACAATAGTTTCCGACGGAACTATCCGTCGGAAATACTGTCGGAAGTTGTCCGTCGGAAAATTTTCAACGAACTTTCCAACAAACTTGGTCCACCGGAAATATCCCGTCGGAAAGTCCGTCGGAAATTCTCCGACGAGCATATTTCCGACGACTTTTTCGACGGACATTTTCCGTCGAAAAATGAAGATTTCCGACGGAATTTCCGAAAATTCCATCGGAAAAAGCTGAATTTCTTGTAGTGCTAGTAAGGGAGTATTTGGTAGCCTAATAAATATTATGAGTGATTAATCTGGTTTGATTATAATGAATTCACTAGACAATATTGTAGCTGTCTTATTAAGAACCTAATGACTATCTTTAAAATATCAGTTTTTAACTGGATGGAGAGAAAGTTGTAATGAAATGTCTATATCGAACCCGATTATATTTGGGCCCACCTAACATTCCTTTGGAAATACTTTTCAACTCGAGCCCGATCATATTTGGGCCCGCCTACTATTCCTTTGGAAATAGTTTACAACTAGCAATAGACGCGGCTCGGTTAGAGCCTCACTAGTTGCATCATTGCCCCAAGCGGAAAAATTCCTACCCAACATATATAATATAATATAATATAATATAATATTATCCATGAAATTCATTAATCATGGATAATTCAACCCAACAAACGAGTTCTAAAATGCTTCCCTCATTCTAAATGATAGAATCTATCTAGTATAACAAGACAACTCACTTGATCGATTCACCCAGACAACATAGATGGTCACGGATGTAGTCTTTCCTCATCTCATCTTTTATTCCATCAGCAACTTCTAAAGTAGCGCTTGTGTCCTCATCAAGCCGTGAAATTAATTAAATAGTTAGTTTTGAAGTTTGAAAAAAAAAAGAAAAAAAAGAAAAAAAAGTTTGTAAAGCTTGAACTTGGGGCGCCTTTACCACTTTCAGTGATGTAAATCAAAGGATCATTGTATTTTCGTTTAAGGTATTTCAGTATTTCCCGAAGCCCTTTTGGATATATATAAATCCGGCTTGAATTTCTTCCTTGTTTACCAATTGGCTTTCCATTCCGCTCTCCTACAATAAAACAATGCATGAGATAAATTAAAAATAATATGATTAATCAATATTAATCCACGAATGAGTAGATAAATATGATATAGACAAATAATAATGTTCAATTTTTAAAATAAAAGAATTAAAACATCCTCAAATTTGAAGAAAGTATCTAAATTAGCTATAGCTAGAACTGACCAACTCTTAATCAAATCGAATTTGAACTAGAACTTCTGCATGTGCATAAAGTTGGACTTAGTTACCTGTAACATCAACTTTAGAATCCATGGGGAAGCTAAAGCTTGAGAAATTAACTTTATTAAACGCATAAATGGCACCATAATAGTTGAATCCTATAAAATCGAAGGACCCTTTCATCTTGTTCATCTGCTCTTCTGTGAATTGAGGTAATCGATTTCCAACAAGAACTCTCATACTCTCTGGATATTTACCTATGGTTAATGGTTCCATAATTCTGGAAATTAAGTGCAATAACAAAAAAATAAAAAAGACTAGGATAAAAAGGTGCAATTTTTATAATAGAGAACCAAACTTGTTGAAGATAAACTTAACACGAGGATTTCATACGTACTCACCACCCTATCATAAAATCAATGGCTCGATCTTTTGCCTGTCGATTTGCATTTGTTCCATCGTAAGGCTCAAACCAATACGAAGCAAGAGATATTCCAATTCTCCCTTCTTGCAATGCTTGAATGCACAGGTTTTCTTGATTTTGACTGAAACTAAAATATGTTCTACGATTTGAATTTAAAAATAATTCTAACGTACCTGATATTTATTTCTGTACAAATTTACAACTGCAGCATGAGCAAGAAGTTGATTGTGCATCACGATATATGACTCTGTGGCTGAATTGCCACCTGTATAGTCATGTGAATTTGAACACCGGCCCGGTGCAAACCAACCAAATTCATAACCATATATGTTGAAAGTCCATGGCTCGTTTATGGTGATCCTATACTTAACCCTGTCACCGAATTGGTGAAAAAGAAATTTTGCAAAGTCTACAAAATCATCCCTGATGGTAAAATATTAATTAATTAAAAAGAATCAATAGTTTAAGACTATATATATAAAAATTGCATCAATTTCACATTGACTTACACGATTCGAGAACTTAGAAATCCTCCATACGAATCTTCTAGAGCTTGAGGAACATCAAAGTGGAGAATTGTCACAAAAGGCTCAATGCCTGCAAAAGATATCAATTGAAATGGGAAAATGGGGAATTTTCTATTTTTGGCATTCTTCATACTTCGATCACTTACAAAATTCGTTTTATGATATTTTTCTAAGTTTGCTTTTTAACCTAGAGGAAATGAATAATCCATAAGTTTTCTTTACTTGTATTGGTATTTATACTTTCGTTTTCGTTATTTTACTTCTAAAATTATTGCTGGTCCCAAGTGGTATGATGCGGTCTAGAAGGGGGGGGGGGGGGGGGGGGAGGGGAATAGACCTCTGAAAATTTTTGACTTTAAAAACTTTTCAAGTCTTCTGTCAGCAGACTAAACTAATCGAGAATTGTAAGATGACTAAGCTGATCACGCACAAAGCTTGAACAGTAGAGTTGACCACTCTTCTGATTATGACTTAACTGATTTCAGTGAAAATCAAGTTTTCAATCAGATTACTTGCAGCGAATAATTTAAAGTGTTTTTCACAAGTAAACTTAGTCAAATTAAAGATTTTATCCCCAATTTAAAAACTGCTTTAAAAATCTTTAAAACAAATAATTCAAGTGTTTGAATGCTCTTGAAAATATGCAAGGAAATAATGCAAATGTAAACACCATAATTTTTATAGTGGTTATATGAATAAAAATCCTTGAGACTCTTCCAAGTCACAAAGATATTGGGTTATACTATAAACACTTAGTTTACAATACACTCTGCTTACGCTCTACAACAAATGATGAGCCGTAGGTTCATAGCAGGAAATCACAAAAAAAGTCCTACTCTCTGAAGTAATATCACTCACTTAGATGGATATCTACTTCCCACAACACTCTTCTAATACAGATTCACTCAGAAAGATGTATTCTTTTTGCTTCAACTTAGCTTCTGTTAACAAATGACTTCAGCAGACGAGTGAGATGTTCTTGAGCTTTTGAGACTTAGGGAAATTCTGCTTCGCGAATGAAATCTCAGATTGTTGTGTTGTCTCTAACTCTTGAATTCAGTCTATTTATACTTGTTTTTTAAATCTATCCGTTGAAGATGAGACAAATTTCAAAGCTACAAATACTGGTCCCCCTTTTCATGGAACGACTCTCTGCAATTGTTGCACTGTACACTCGGTTGTACTTTCCTGCCAGCCGCATTAAATGCACCCTGCTGATCCGAGAATGTCTTCAATCATTTGCCATTAATACCCTTCTCCAGCATTATTTATTACTCCAAGTGCATATATTACCGATGGGCAGACTTCTTGATGTCTTCCACTCTGCTGATCGAAATGGCCCGTCTGATAGATAACTTGCTGACCAAAACTTGAACTACTCTGATTTGAGTCAGCTGAAAAACTACGAGTCTGATTTTGAACTTCAGCAACATATCAGTAGTCTTCTGGACCTTGAACTTTTGACCCTTCTGATAGTCTTCTTACTTGGTGAAAATTCTTCTAAGGGATCTAAGCATTCCTTACTTAACTGATTTTAATGTTTTGGAAATCATCGAAACCTCCCTCAACTTTTTGCATTCCATCTTCATCATTATCCAACAATTGTTGACCTTATCAATTGAACGAACATTAGATTGTATCTTAAACAAACGCGTTTAAGCGGATTTTGAGCGGGCTAGAGTCTTGTTCTTATATGTTAAGTAAACCCACCCATTGACAAACCTATTTTAACCCATAAAACCAACAGAGTAAACGTTTTATAGGTTCAAGATTAGGATTAATAGGACATAACCATTAGCTATGAGCTCATCGATGAGAATGTTGTAATAGTCAATCACTACTAGAAAAAACTGTTTTTAGCGATGGAATTTAGTGGCGGAAAGGAATTCCGTCGATAATTTTTACTAAAATAATGTTGGTCCCAAGTGGTCAGATGAGGTCTAGAGGGGGGGGGGGGGGGTGAATAGACCTCTGAAAATTTTAATCAAATTTTAAACTTCAAAACTGTTGTTTAAACTTGAACAGACTAAGCTGTTACAGAACAGTAAACTGACTAGGCTGATCGCGAACAAATCTTTGAAAAGCACAATAGACCACTAATCTGATAATCACTTAGCTGATTTTTGTTAAAATCAGTTTCAATACTAGAGTACTTGCAGCGGATTTTCAAAGTATTTTTCACAAGTAAACTTAGCAGTTTGAAAATTTTGTCCCCAGTTTTGTAAACTCCTTTAAATTAATTTTCAAACAGTTTGGTAATGTGTTTTATGCAAATCTGAAAATATGCAAACAAAAGCAATGTAAAAACACAAGAATTTTTATAGTGGTTATATGGACTAAATCCTTTAGTCCACTCTTCCAAGTCACTTATATCTTGGGTTATACTATAAACACACAGTTTACAATATCTCCACTTACGCCAAACAACAAATGAAAATGGCCATAAGCTCGCAGCAGAAAATCACTAAGAAACTCCTACTCTCTGAAGTAATATCACTCACAAAGATGGATATCTACTTCTCACAACACTCTAACAGATTTTCACTCAGAAAAATATGTTTGTCTTTGATCTTCAACTTCGGCTTCAGTCAACAAATGACAGAGTTGATGAGTGAGCTGTTCTTGAGACTTAAGAGTTGCTTCGGATTTCTTCTCAGAGATTGTGTTGTTGTTTTCTCTTTGTCTCTTTCAGCTATTTATACTCGCAGGTTTGAAAAATGTCCGTTGAAGTGAGACAGAATTCAAAATCCTCGGGTACCGGTCCTTAATTTCCGCGAACGGCTCTCTGCACAGTGACAGTACTGCAGACTGTCCTTTCTGTCAGGCAGCATTAAATGCACCAAGCTGATACGAGGTTTTTCTTTAATCATTTGTCTTTAATAACCTTGTACTTCAGCATTTATTACTTCCAGGGGCATTTATTACCGTTGGGCAGACTTATTGATCCTTTCCACTTGGCTGATCGAAATTGCAAGTCTGATGACGAACGAAGCTGATCCCAAACTTGAACAAATCTGATTTGAGTCGGCTGATCTTCATCAGTCTGATTTCTTTCTTTCAGCAGATCAGTAGTCTTCTGGACCTTGAATTTTGACTCGTCTGATGTCTTCTTACTTAGTCAAAATTCTTCTAAAGGATATCAGCTAAGTTAATTCTTACTTAGCAGATTTGAAGTTTTGGAAATCATTCAGTACTCTTTATCTTCATCCTTATCTAACAATTTTCCCCTTTTTGATGATGACAAAACTTCAGCTAAGTACCTGTTTTACCTATGCTAAAGTTTGCAACCGTCAAAATTTTCTTAGATTGAAAATATATGTTGGAAACAGAAACTTGAACTTCTATTGATAAACTGATAAATGTTTACAAGTTACAGTTTCTGATCAGATGAGATGTCTGAAAAAGAGGTAAAGAAAACTGATTACAAGAGATTTGCCTATACTAGTCATCAGCTTCTTCATCATCTCCTTCAAGCACTTCTTCATACTCATAAGAAGATTCTTCATCATCTTCTTCTTCTTCATCTTCACCAGCTTCCTCATCCAAGAGTAGATTTGACTTAACAGCTTCCATTTTTGCTTTAATCTCTTCTTCTTTAGCTATTTCGTCTATCTTTCTCTTGATCCTTGAATTTTGTAAAGGGCTCTGAATTTTCTCCATCAGAATCCTTGGATTCAGCTGTTTCCTTAGCTTTATCCTTGGCTTCTTCAGCAGCTTCATCTTTGCCTTCTACTTCTTCAGCAGCTTTAGCCTCTTCAACAGCTTCAGGCTTTTCAGCTTCAGTGGCAGCAGTTTCATCAGCTTTTTCCTCATCCTTCTCCTTTTCCCCATTTTTGTCATCATTAGAAGTGGTGACACTGGCAGGTCTGATAGGAGGGTTGAGTGCAGCAGACTGAATCTTCATAGCAGCACATAGAGCCTTCAAGTTCTGATTAGCTACATCCTGACTAGCAGTAAGATGATTGAGAGTGGTGCTGATGGTGTCAGTTTGATCATTAAAGTAGTCTACATTCAGTTGCATTGTAGCGAGTTCTTTTTAAATAACATGTCCAGATTTCTGAACGCCTTGCAACATCATCAGGTTGACTTCCTTTTCTGTTTCACTGGCTTTGACGAAGGAAGCAGTGAGATCAGCAATGTTGTGTTCAGCTCTTTGCAGAGCAGTATGAAGATGGTTGACATTAGCCTTCACATCCTCAATGTTTCTGTTCATTTCGACAACACTTTGGGCTACTGTCTGAGAATGATCCTTAGGGAGAGGAAAATTATCTATGGCAAGTCGGATAGTACTGCCAGTCAGCAATTGCATACGTTCAAGTTCTGCTCTGTTTGACTCGATCAGTTCTTCGTGTAGCTTCTTCAACTGTTGGCTGATCTTCCCTTCCATTTCCCTTCTTGAGTTTTCCATCAAGGTCTGGAAAGCTTCCATCAGTGATGAATGCATATCAGCTGATGAAGCAGAAGCAGCAGTTGTTTCTTGTTCAGGTGCCTGGTGAACAGGCGCATCCTTCAGATCAGTTTCCTGATCAACAATGGACTTCTTAGCATTCCACTCAAGTGCTAAGAGTTCAGCGGGGTCAGTATTTGTTGTGACGCCCCGCTTCTCAGGGTTGGGTCCAACGTGGCCCATCCCCGAGTTTGGGATCGCCCGGCGCGGGATAACCCATCAGAGTTGCTGAATTTTTTTATTTTTCTTGAAACATGATGACAAAAATAAAGCATGCGATAAATCCAAATTAAAAATATAAAAGGCCCACTAGCTCCGTTATATACGGAGAAAGGGCAAAATATACATTCATACGAGTAACCCTGCAAGCCTACGGAAAACATAAATACAATATTCAAAATACATCGTTCAACCTTATAACAAGGTGACAACAAAGTAGTAGAGTTGCGAAAGCAAGTAAAACAAAAGGGAGGACAATCCCTTAACGACCGACTGGATCCCGGGAATTGACTCAACCATCATAACTCGAGACTCCTGCATCTGAAAAGATTAATAAAAGGAACGCGTAAGTTGATCGTCCAACTTAGTGAGGCTGTGGTGCACTGTGCGTGTGACACATGGATGCAACATAATATATATCGTGAGCATATAAACGAATTAAGCATATATCACATTCATAAAATCAAAGCATAGAGTTCAAATAACCAAGAGTTGTTGATGCCGTTCTCCGCTTACCCTCCATCCTCATTCTGATGTCCAACCAAACTCAGCGAGTAAGGAGCGACCTTACTATCTGAAATGCATCGACATGTCTTTGCCGGAGTTCGTCCTTACTCCCCAAGTGTTCCTCCCCACTTGGTTTGTAAGGCCAGGCCTACGGGTAACCGTGACAATCCTGCCGGCCCTTGCCGGCCAGGTTGGCATCGGGTCCATATACCAATCAAAAGGGGGCCCACACAAAATCGAAAACAAACGAAAACATATAGTCGGAAACAAACGGAACATAACATATCAAACATATTAACATATTATCAACATTTAATAACTTATCAAATGAAATTTTGGGTATCATGATAATTTCGAAAAATATATTCGCAACTAATAGATTCGGATGTAGCATGTATTTGGATAATCATGTTCAAATGCTAAGTGATTTCATGCGAGAAATGTTGACCTAATAAGTCAACCTATTCGTGACGACATGCAAGAAAAGTTAGAATAAAATTCATGCTTTGATTATTAAGAGCCTAAGTGCATGTTTGGACTCGATCTACTAGCACATCGGACAGACATACAAATTAAACACACAGCGCTCACCTGTTCTGCTTACGGTTCTCGAAAGTTTCTCGGTAGAACGGCGATTCCAGATCCGAAACTTGAACTCCTCCAAACACGGTGGTAGCACGGCGGCGTACTGGTGGCGGTCCGGCAGTGGGCTGGTGGCACGGCAGCGGTGGTGGTGGCGGTTCTCCGGCGGCTTCACGGCGGTGGTGGTGGTGGTGGCCCCTACTTTTCCTACACTTTCTCACACTAACTTTCACCTTTTCTCACACACTCTCTTTCTCTCTAAATCTTAACTATGTGGATACTAAAATGAGATGAATAAAATCTGAAAAATGTGTAGAAAGGTGTTTAAATACACCTTGGGAAGGTATGAGACATAATTAGTCTTTAAAAACCAACCAATGCATGTCTACCTTGGATAGAGAAATTTCTCTACCCAAGGGGCATGCTTGGCCACCCTAGGAAGCTATACAGGCTCTCCTAGCAGCTGAAATCAAGTAGGGGCGGAATTTGCACTTTGCCCCCTGAAGTTTTGGTAAAGTGCATTTTTGCCCCAAAAATGATTTATTTTGCACAATTAAGTCCAAATATTTTTCAAAAGAGGTATACTATTGTTTTAAAGTATTTTTGTGTTTCTAAATCATTTCAAAGTTAATAATAACATAGGAGATAAATTAATTGTACATTTTACCCCAAAGTAACACTTAATTTTTAAAAATAAGATATAACACATGAAATTGGATTAAAAATACACTAAAATACGATTAAAGAGGTCCGAAATTTACGGGGCGTTACATTTGTCCAATGTGGGATGTCTTCAAAGACTTTACTTATGATCTTGCCATCATCAGTAAAGGTTGTTGTCTGACGGATTAGCCTCATAACAGGCTTTGGCTCAGGTACAGAAACCTTTGCTTTAGGCTTTTCATAGTAGTCCTTCACTTCTTTGCCAAAAGTGATTTGTTGAATGCTAGGCATGGAGGGCAGATCACTTGGTGAGCCTTTTTCATATCTTGATCTGGCTGACCAGTTCTGCAGAGCTTTCCTTACAGCAATCAGAACAGCTCTTTCCACGGGGTCATCAAACTTCCTCTTCTTATCGGGCAGGCTATTAGAGATGATCTTTATCTCTTGAGTAGCAAACTCTTGAGCATATTTATGCATCCGATCTCTAACAAAATCAGGATCTAAGGCTTTGGTGATGGAATCTGTTTGCAGCCTACTTAAGACAAACTTTTCTTCTTCAGCAAACTCTTTCCAGCCTTGAACCTCTTCAACAGTCTTGTTTACTCTGTAGTCTCTCCACTGAATATATCTGTTCTTTTCATGAGTAAACAATGGCTTCAGCATCAGCTTCTTATCAGCATAAGCTACTGCTTTCTCAAACATATTGAAGATAGAAGGGTCTGAGTTTATGATCTCAAAAGCTTTTCGGATCTCAAACTTTTCTTTCTCCTTTTTCATGCCAGCAGGCATCTTCAGTTTGGCTTGTAAAGACTCACCAATCTTTACACAACAGTAATCTGAGGACCATGCTTCAGCAGCTTTCAGCTCTGCTTCAATCATTTTTCTTCTTTCTTCGTCCTTAGCAGCTTGAATTTTGCTGAGTTCAAGAGCTTTCTTCTCTTTCTCATCATCCCTCTTTCTCTGTTCAGCCTCCTCTCTCTTTTTCTTATCAGCAGCTGAGATCTTCTTTCTTTTGATGAGGACTTTTCTCTTTCCCTTTTCAGCTTTGACAGGTTCAGGGGCAGGGGCAGGACCGGCAGATGCAAGAGGTGCAACTGCAATTGGTTCGATGATCTGCACTTCTGGATCATCTTGAGGTTGAATAACCTCAGCTGTTGGTTCTTCTGGAGCAGTCTGTTGCATATCAATCTGTTCAGCAGCAGACATTTCCTTAGTACCAGCAGGCCTCTCTGCTGATTGAGGACTTGGTCTCACTAAGTCTGTCAGCTCAGTGGGCTCTTCAACAAATGTCATATGTTTTCTGACAGTCTTCTTTGTTCTTTTCCCTTGAACAGGTTGGGAAGCACCTGTGTCTCTTAGTTGACTCCTGGTTCTGTGAGAAACATTCTCAGCAGGAGCTCCAGCAGAAGGAGTTCTTGATGATGATGCAAGGGACAAATTCTTGACATCAGCAGTGGTTTGAGCAATTATTTCATCAGCTTGAACGGCAGCCACTGTCTTCACTTTATTAGGAGCCTTCTCCTTAGGCTCATCAGCCTTTTGCTTTCTGGTCTCAACAGCCTGCTGAGCTGTTTTGACTAGTCTCCTTGGCCTTTTGGCAGGAGCCTCCTCTGCTTCTTCCTCTATGTCAGCTTCGTCAGCTTTTCTCTTGTGAACATGCAAATATTTGGCCATTGTCTTTGAAGGATGGATTTCCTTCCCATTTGTCACGCCACAGCCCATCTTGAACAACAGATAGCTAAGAGTGATTCTGTGATTGGTTTGAGGGGCCTTGCTCTTGCCTTTCTTGTCCAAGAAATTTGCAAAGATATACCAGATTACTGTGGACCAGTTCACCTTCAATCCATAGTAGATAGCAGTCATGATGCTGAACCTTTTCATAGTAACAGCATCCGGAGAAAACGCACAATTTTCAATCATTTTTGAGACCATATCAACCATCCACTGGTACTCGTCCTTCAACTGTCTCTTCTTGATGTTGCCAGACAACATCTCTCCTTCCTTGGCACACATTGCCCAGAATTGTTGGTGCTTTTCCTCCGTCAAAACAGTGACATCGTGTGGTCCTCTGTTCGGAAGCCCAAAAGTCTCGTGAAGAAGGGTGGGGGTAATAACAATGGATTTACCTCCGACAGCAGCCTTGATTTCCTGAGTGCTGAAATCAATAGTAGCAGTGTGGTAGTATTCCAATACTTGGTCAGTCCAGATTAGCCCTATGTGATACTCCATAAAATTTACTAGTGAAGCTGATTTGAACTTCTCCAGCAACTCCTTCATTAAATAGGTACCAGATTGGTAGTAGGAGTCATACACAAGGTACATCCCTTCAGCCTTCGAATCTTGACTATTTGCCATCTTAATTCTGTTGAAAGTTAGAGAGACAAGAAGAATTTTGCAGAAAATTGCTAGTAATTTCTCACAAGTGCTCTTTGAATATTTGGGTGCGTAAAGAGCAACTAAGCTGATCAGATCTGGATTTAAAGAGTTAGGGTATCTTGGTTTCCGTGATACCAGCCAACCGTTAGATCCGTTTCTTGTCAGTTTTGATCGTGCGGCGTCAGTTACGCTTTTTCAAAATTCAAAAAGCAATTAATGATAGGCGGGAATGCGAACCGCCTTACTGTTCAACTTGTAAAAGCGTGTTTCAAGTAAAACGTTTTAAGCACGAGACTTTTACAAGGCTGATCAGACGAGTAAAATTAAATACTTATCTGATGGGACTACTGTCCTGTTGACATGTTGTTATCAGTGAAAACCAATAGCTGATAACCTTCCTCGGCTGTTTGTCAATACAGCTAGATAATTAAACTTCAGTCTTCAAGCTTTAGTCTTCTGATTAAAACATAACTTCAACTAACTTTCATCAACAAATTTCATCTTTTAATCAGAAGTACCGCTAGTCTTACACGTTCCCCCTGACTTTAAGAATTCATAAGTTAACTAATCTGTTGAGAGTTAATCCTTGAAGATCATATGATGTCTAAGCTGATGAACTCCAGTTTTCTGATGAGTTCCCCCTCAGCTTATGCGTCCAATTTTAGTAGACCTAGTTCAGCTCTTAGAGTTGAAAACCTTGTCTCACTTAGAGGTTTTGTGAAAATGTCAACAATCTGATTTTCAATAAACACATATTCTATCATGACATTTCCTTTCTCCACGTGATCTCTAATGAAGTGATGCTTAATCTCAATATGTTTAGTCCTTGAGTGACTTGTAGTGTTCTGAGTAAGGCTGATTGCACTTGTATTGTCACAGTAGATAGGTATTCCACTAATTTTGATGTTGTAATCTTCTAGTTGATGTTTCAACCATAATATTTGTGCACAGCAATCTCCAGCAGCTATGTATTCAGCTTCAGCGGTTGATATGGATACTGAAGTTTGTTTCTTACTCATCCATGAGATCAGACGACTGCCTAAGAACTGAGAAGCACCTGTTGTGCTTTTTTTGTCAATCTTGCAGCCAGCAAGGTCAGAATCTGAATAACCAATAAGCTCAAATCCAGATTCCCTAGGATACCACAATCCCAAATCTTCAGTGCCTTTGAGATACTTGAGTATTCTTTTGGCAGCTAAGAGGTGAGATTCCTTAGGATTTGTTTGATACCTCGCACAAACCCCAACAGAGTACATAATATCAGGTCTGCTAGCTGTTAAGTATAACAGTGACCCAATGATTCCTCTGTACTTGGTTATGTCCACTGATTTTCCATCTTCATCTTTATCCAAACAAAGACTAGTAGACATTGGAATATTAGCAGTAGAGCTAGTTTCCATACCAAATTTCTTAAACAGATCCTTTGTGTATTTTGCTTGGCTGATGAATATACCATCAGGCAACTGTCTTATTTGCAAGCCAAGAAAATAGTTAAGTTCTCCCATCATGCTCATTTCAAACTTGTTCTGCTCAGCTTTGAGAACTTGTCACACATCTGTTGATTCGTTGAACCGAAAATAATGTCGTCTACATATATTTGCACAAGCAAAATATGATCTTCCCATTCAATAGTGAACAGGGTCTTGTCTACCTTACCTTTTCGAAATCCTTTAATTAAGAAAAAATCAGATAAGGTATCATACCATGCTCTTGGAGCCTGTTTCAGTCCATAGAGAGCTTTCTTCAGACGATACACCTTGTCTTCTTCTTGATAAGCTTCAAATCCGGGTGGTTGTTCAACATAAACTTCTTCTTGCAATTCTCCATTGAGAAATACTGATTTCACATCCATTTGATAGACTGTGAAATTCTTGTGAGCAGCATAAGCAAGAAAGAGTCTGATTGCCTCTAGTCTTGCTACTGGTGCAAAAGTTCCATCAAAGTCAATGTCTTCTTCTTGACAATACCCTTTGGCCACTAATCTTGCTTTATTTCTGGTGACAACACCATCTTCATTCATTTTATTTCTGAATACCCATTTAGTGCCAATGACTATTTGATGACTTGGTCTAGGAACTAAGTACCAGACTTCATTCCTTTCAAATTGATTTAGCTCTTCTTGCATGGCTTCAATCCAGTTAGAATCATTAAGAGCTTCTTAAATTTGTTTGGGCTCAATCTGAGATAGGAAGCTGACAAAATTGCTTCACTTGCAGCAGCTCTCCTTGTCTTTACTCTATCTAAGGGATCACCAATCACCAGCTCTGGTGGGTGATTCTTGAGCCATCTGAGATCAGGTTGCAAATCATGATGTTGTCCTCTGTTTTGATCTTGCAACACTACTGTTGGAGTTCCAGTAGTAGTATGTTGAACAGCAGTAGTCTGTTGAACATTCTCTGGTCTGTCAGCTGTTTGCAACTCCTCTGTTAGACAATCAGCATTGTGATTTTGAACAGCTCTTGAGTTAGCAGCTGAATTAAGGTCAGGTAGTATGATGGGAACATATTCTTCATTCTTTTCAACATTCAATTTTGAAAATCAGTAGACAACTTTTGATCAGTAATTTGATTCTTTTCAGAAGATTGACTTGGTTCATCAAATACTACATGAATGGATTCTTCTACAAGTAAAGTTCTTTTGTTAAAGACTCTGTAAGCTTTACTAACAGTAGAGTATCCTACAAATACTGCTTCATCAACCTTTTCTGCAAAAGCAGTAAGGTGATTTTTCCCATTATTTAACACAAAGCATTTACAACAAAAAATTCTAAAGTAATGAATGTTTGGCTTCCTGTTGTTCCAAACTTCATATGGAGTCTTGTTTTGGTGCTTGTTGATCATCCATCTGTTTTGGGTAAAGCATGCTGTATTTGTTGCCTCTGCCCAAAATCTTTGAGGCAGCTTTGCTTCAGCTATCATGGTTCTGGTAGCTTCTTTCAGAGTTTTGTTTATCCTTTCAGCAACTCCATTCTGTTGAGGGGTTCTGGCAGCAGAGTACTCATGGCTGATTCCTCTGGTATTACAATACTCTTCAACAGTAGAGTTTGTAAATTCAGTTCCTCTGTCTGATCTGATCTTTAGTATTTTCATACTCTTTTTGTTCTGAATTTGTTCCATCAGATTTGTAAGATGCTCCTTGGTCTCGCTTTTCTTCTTCATGAAAATCACCCAAGTGTATCTTGAATAATCATCCACAACAGCTAGGCAGTACTTCTTTCCACCATTGCTAATTGTATCAATGGGTCCAAATAAGTCCATATGTAACAGCTCCAAGATCCTTCCAGATGATTGGTGCTTCTTGCTTTTGAAAGATGACTTGATTTGTTTACCCTTCTGACATGCGTCACAAAGCTTGTCTTTGCTCATGACTATTTTTGGAATTCCTTCTACCAGATCATTCTTGATAAGTCTGTTGGTGGTCTTGAAATTCACATGATTCATTCTTTTGTGCCACAACCAACTGACTTCACTTGGTGTTGATGCTACCAAACAAATATTTGAATTCTTGTCAGCAGAATTCCAGTCCACTGTGTAGACATTCCCTTGTCGTCTTCCAGATAAAATTACCTTCTTTGTACCAATCTGTTCAACGTAGCACTTATCTGTTGAGAAGATCACTGAATATCCTTTATCACAAAATTGACTTATGCTCAACAAATTGTATTTGAGGCCTTTAACATAAGAGACGTCATATATCTCAATGTTGCCTTTGATCAGCTTTCCACTGGCTACAATCTTGCCTTCCTTACTGTCTCCAAAAGTAACTTTTGGACAATCCACATCAACAGCTTCAGTCAGTTCATGTATGCTTCCACACATGTGCCTTGAACAGCCACTGTCCAAGTACCAGGTCTTCTCTACTTTACTCCTACTCCTAATCCTATCCTACAAAACAAAATAAAAATTGTTTTAGGTACTCTTATTAAGAGGGTCCTGAAGGATTAGTTCCACCTTTGACAACCCACGATGTTGATGTCTTAGGCTTCTTAGGCTTTTGAGTTTCAACAGGAGCATGAACAGCTTTGCCTTTATCATGTTCATCAGATTTGCCATGTTGTTGATAATCAGCATGATAAGGA
Organism: Penstemon barbatus; assembly: GCA_003313485.2. NCBI lineage: Eukaryota > Viridiplantae > Streptophyta > Magnoliopsida > Lamiales > Plantaginaceae > Penstemon > Penstemon barbatus. Next base: position 40,585,013 of record CM064877.1, read on the forward strand.
TAATGTTCATAAGCAGAATAAGATGCATGATAAGCAGGATATGCATGCATTGGATGAGCAGGATATGGTGCATAGTAAGTTGGAAATTGAGGTGCATGGTACATAGGAGGATATGCAGCAGGTTGCACATAATATGACTCATTTCCATACCAAGCATTTTGATGTTTCCTGTTTTTATGCTTCTTTGGTTTACTAGATGCTTGCTCATTAACAGACGACTTAGTTTTATCACTAGTCTGATTGATTTTAGCCTTATCAGAACAGCTCGGTGAGTGAGATCTTTCCCAAATCTCTTGACTCTTCCATGGATGTCACCTTCATGTTGAATTTCGGAGGTAGAGCCTTTAGTACTCTGACGGTTATCTCCTTGTCTGTGAAGGTTTTTCCAAGCTTTAGCACTTCATTCAGCGTCCTTGTAAACCTTGTATCCATCTGATCAATGGTCTCCGCAGACTTCATCTTGAAGTTGTCCAGCTTTTCCAGAGCAACACTCAACTGATGCTCTTTGATAGCGTCGTTTCCTTCGCTCATATCACAGACCTTATCCCACATTTCTTTGGCAGTCTTGCAATGCTTGACTTTGTCAAATCTGTCGTTGTCAAGGGCCTTGGTCATGATGAATCGCCCAACTTTGTCCAGGTTGAACAGCTTTATTTCTTCAGCTGTCATCTCGTTCAGATCTTTTTCCACCACTATATCGACTTCATCTACTTTGATAGTCTTGGTGAATTTGAATGGACCTTTGTTGATACATGTATAAATGTTCTCATTGTAGGCAGCTAAGAAGATCTCCATTCTGATCTTCCCGTCTTGGAAGCTCATACTAGCTATGTGGGGAACATGGCTGATACAATCCATTTTTCAAAAATTTTTAATTTTTCAAAAAGATGCTCTTTTGAAAATTTTGCAAACCTTTGAAAAACACTCGGATCAAGCTCATTGATCGGGCAGCTGATTCAATTGAACCACCTGCTCTGATACCACTTGTTGGTCCCAAGTGGTCAGATGAGGACTAGAGGGGGGGAGGGGGGATGAATAGACCTCTGAAAATTTTAATCAAATTTTAAACTTCAAAACTGTTGTTTAAACTTGAACAGACTAAGCTGTTACAGAACAGTAAACTGACTAGGCTGATCGCGAACAAATCTTTGAACATCACAGTAGACCACTAATATGATAATCACTTAGCTGATTTTTGTTAAAATCAGTTTCAATACTAGAGTACTTGCAGCGGATTTTCAAAGTGTTTTTCACAAGTAAACTTAGCAGTTTGAAAATTTTGTCCCCAGTTTTGTAAACTCCTTTAAATTAATTTTCAAACAGTTTGGTAATGTGTTTTATGCAAATCTGAAAATATGAAAACAAAAGCAATGTAAAAACACAAGAATTTTTATAGTGGTTATATGGAATAAATCCTTTAGTCCACTCTTCCATGTCACTTAGATCTTGGGTTATACTATAAACACACAGTTTACAATATCTCCACTTACGCCAAACAACTAATGAAAATGGCCGTAAGCTCGCAGCATGAAATCACTAAGAAACTCCTACTCTCTGAAATAATATCACTCACAAAGATGGATATCTACTTCTCACAACACTCTAACAGATTTTCACTCAGAAAAATATGTTTGTCTTTGATCTTCAACTTCGGCTTCAGACAACAAATGGCAGAGCTGATGAGTGAGCTGTTCTTGAGACTTAAGAGACTTTGCTTCGGATTTCTTCTCAGAGATTGTGTTGTTGTTTTCTCTTTGTCTCTTTCAGCTATTTATACTCGCAGGTTTGAAAAATGTCCGTTGAAGTGAGACAGAATTCAAAATCCTCGGGTACTGGTCCTTAATTTCCACGAACGGCTCTCTGCACAGTGACAGTACTGCAGACCGTCCTTTCTGTCAGGCAGCATTAAATGCACCAAGCTAATACGAGGTTTTTCTTTAATCATTTGTCTTTAATAACCTTGTACTTCAGCATGGGTAGACTTATTGATCATTTCCACTTGGCTAATCGAAATTGCAAGTCTGATGACGAACGAAGCTGATCCCAAACTTGTACAAATCTGATTTGAGTCGGCTGATCTTCATCAGTCTGATTTCTTTCTTTCAGCAGATCAGTAGTCTTCTGGACCTTGAATTTTGACTCGTCTGATGTCTTCTTACTTAGTCAAAATTCTTCTAAAGGATATCAGCTAAGTTAATTCTTACTTAGCAGATTTGAAGTTTTGAAAATCATCAAAACCTCCCTTTACTTATTGTCTTCAGTACTCTTTATCTTCATCCTTATCCAACAAATAACGACGGAAAAAATATTCCGTCGCTAATTTGCTAAATCGGACCAGAAAAGCGACGGGACATTTATTCATTGCTAAATTCCATCGCTAAAAATTTTAGTCCCTAGATCCCTCGCTATTTCCGTCGCTATGGAACTGTCTAATAAATAAATTTAAAAAGAAAAATTAATTCAGCGACGAAAATATAGTTCCATCGCTGACATAAAACTTTTAGCGATGGAAATAAAGTTCCGTCGCTGAATTGATATAACTTTAGCGGCGCGAATTTATTTTTCGTCGCTGGTTTACAATTTTTAAGTGGCAGTTGGTTTACAAGTTTTAGCGATGTAAAATTTATTTCCGTCGCTGAATTGCCATAGATCTAGCAACGAAAATTTAAATCCGTCACTAAAATGAATCATTTTTTATTTAAATATTAAAAAATAACTTTTATTTGTTTCTAATAATATAATTGCGAACAACCTCAATATACATATTCATTTTATAAGCAATAATTTTAGCGCATATATATTCAAAAATTTTGAATTTTCGAGCCATATTAGTTTCCCGTTTGGATCTTCGATTGACAAAATTTCGAAATAATTTCCCCTAAACATTGATTTACGGAGGGGTTAGTGGTCATATACAAGTTAGTCTCCAGTTTGGATTTGATGAAATTTCTAAACAATTTCCCCTAAACTTTGATTTACGAAGGGGTTAATGGATATGTACAAGTTAGTCTCCCGTTTGGATCTTCGATTGATGAAATTTCGAAATAATTTCCCCTAAACTTTGATTTACGGAGGGGTTAGTGGTCATGTACTAGTTAGTACACCGTTTGGATCTTCGATTGATGAAATTTTGAAATTATTTCCCCTAAACTTTGATTTACGGATGGGTTAATAATCCTATACAAGTTAGTCTCCCGTTTGGATCTTCGATTGACGAAATTTTGAAATAATTTCCCCGAAACTTTGATTTATGGAGGGGTTAGTGATCATTTACTAGTTAGTATCCCATTTATATATATATCAAGGTATAACCAATTAATTAAAGGAGTGTTTATATATTAAAACATTGTTTTCTTTTGAGACATAAATATGACCACAAACATATTACTTGGATTATTTGAACTGATCAATATTGGTCACGGCACAGACAGTGATTAAAATTTCAAATTATGATGAATTAAAATAGTATACATATGAATAAATTAAAAGTAGCTGGATATCATGTTTAAGACTAAATTGCAATTTCTATAACTTAGCTCCACTGATACCCAATTATATTCGGCCTAGAGAGAGTAACTAGTTTGTAATTAATTTGTTCACTTAATATTTTTTTTTGGTAGAAAAGTTTACTTAATATATATACATGCCATTTGCAAATCTATAATAATAATTTAATTTGATCCTAAATTACACATATTAATTGACATAAGTCAAAAACCCTAATTTCACCCAAAATCAAAATCTCTCCTCATTCTCCATCTCTTTCTCCCACCGCCTACGTCTTCTTCTTTCTCTCCTCACTCAAAATCAAAATCTTTCACTCAAATCACTGCTCCACTCCGCAGCTAAGCCCGAACCTGCGTGACTTCACCACTGCTAGCTAGACCGCGCCGCCCCTGCACTCCGCAGCAGCCAAGCTCAAATCCGCGTGACTCCACCAATGCCTGCCAGACCGACCCGCCCCTACCCACCGCCGCAACCACTTTTCACTGCTCTTTCCGCTTCCACTTTCATTTCAGGTTTGTAAATTCCTTCATCTATCTATCTAGTGTTTTAATAGTGCAGGGATTTTTTTTTCTGATTAATTTGTTTTGTTTGGTTCTTCAGTTTTAAGCAAGACGAGGCTCCTTCAAGTTAAGAAACGTATTGTTTGCGTAAAATTTTGTCTGGCTTATCTTGACGTGCAATTGACTTGATATAATGTAAAGTGAGTGCGGGCGTGCCAATGTTTATGCATGCAAACATAACGGTTCAAAAATGGACATGTTGATGTAAATGTAAAATATGATTCAATGTCCTGATAAGGCTGACTTCTAATCAATTGATTGCGGCGGAGTATGCAAACACTACCCTTGATTCTTTTCCATGCCTGCCTGGCTGCAGGACTTAAACAATTTATGATAACCTTTCTTGAAATGCCAAACTCTCAAAGACAACTAATCGCCCACTCGACACATCAATGGATTCACAAGTAAATCAGTAGTCGAGTTGATTATCAATCAGTTTAACTTATGTCAACTTGACTTCGAACAACCTAAATTCACAGATTGACCACGCATCAATTTAGACATTGAAAATTATTTGATACAAAGCATACATTAATAAAATCAAGAGATAAGGGCCAAATGCTTCCATATATTAATTAAATGTAAAATTGATAAATGAAATACATGGATCTTAGCCTACAACTATTTCCCCGAATTACAAATATTAAAGAGTATGCAAAATAGCAACAAGACTCTTATGTTGGCATATGTTTGCCAAACGAGCTGATGAATCTCTCAATTCTTGATCAATGACTCCTTGATTGGCAGGTAAACTCGCCAAATGAGTTGATATGAAAATTGCGCATACTTGTTGACATAAAGGTAACATTGACAGTAGGCGACTGCCATCAATGGATCGCCCAACCTTGGTAGGTGGCTACCAATCGGGCTTCTAACCAGTGGGTGGCCACTTGAAAGGGCATCTATCGAGCAGATGGCTAATCAACAGATAGCTATCAAGCAGATGGCTACTTGATGAGTTTACCATGTAAATACGTGGGCACTTACATGATGGATGCACCGTACTACTTTGCTAAAAAACTAACTGTTATTCTGAGGAACGGCTTCGCTGACGGCGGAAGCAGCTTTGCGGCGCACTGTGAAAGACGTCTGTGCTGAACTTCAGGAGGTCATATCCCGCGGTTTGTTGAGAACTAACGGTTGATTTCGAGGAGTTGGCATTGCTGACTAACTTATAGAAGCAGCGTTGTTGGACATCCGATGGGCATTAAGCCGGATTCAGTGAAGACTGAAGATTTGTTGATTGATTAAGTTGTGTTTTGTGCATAAGGTGGCCTTCCTGTATTTATAGTTGTTTGCTGGCCTGATCGGCTTATGCTCTCCACTGTCTCTACATCCTCCACTATTGGCGGTTGTCTTCCTCAAATCCCACGTTCAATTAAAGACTTAGTTGGTAGTTTAATTTGAATTATGCTCAATCATTTAGTCTTTTAATGTTTGTAACCAACTTGGAGATATTTTAGGGAAGTGGTTGTATTTAACTTAACTACCTAGCCTGATTGGGCCTTGCCAATAAGTGTATTTGGGCCATTCACTATTTTATTAACTTGGGCCTTTTAATTAATCTATTAATCCTAGCTAGGCCGAAATAACTTCCTGTACTAATTAGGCCCACCTTCTTATGTCGGGCCTGTTTACATTGGGCCATTACTTAACTGATTAATTCCAGTTTGGCCGAATCAGCATCTTGGGCCTCAAAGCTGGCCTGATTTGATTCGTTCTGGTCTTATTTAATTGGGTCTGTTGCTATATCACGACCTACTGCGCCCCAACCTGTTCATCAATCCATTATCAAGCCATTATTTCTCGACAATCGAGGGTGATTTTTTTGGTACAAACAATGCCCTCCGTAAATCTTATCTAATGGAATTAATCTTATATATTAATTAGAGCCGATTAGACTTAGCTGAAAATTTTGAATCTCCCTCCTTATTTAATTTAACATTGAATGAGCATGTTCATGTACTTTAATCTTGATTATTACTAACCATAATTTGCTATAACCCCAATCTACCCTTATCCCTTGGAATTCTCAAGAGTCCCTACTTTTTCTTTCAATTTTCATGCCAAGTGTCGACTCTCAAATCCTCCTTTCTCTCTCCCCTATTTCGGCCATACCTTGCTTTTGTACATATCTAATTGTTGATTGGCCAAGAGTCCTCTTTTATTTTCCTCCTTCCCAATACAAACCCCTTCCATAAAAACCCTCTTTTGTTTGGTTTCTTCTCATTTCATCTCCTACCTCTCTTTCCTTCTCGCGACAGAAAAACCCTAATTTTCTCCATTAACAACCTCAAGCTTTCTTTTTTCTTCTGCATCATGTCAATCAACCGCTCTAACAGGTTAGATGTCTACATTCTCACCCAATCCCTACAGGAAACCCCCTTTGGGGTCACTATCGGCCCTTCTCACTCCGCCGTCGATGTTCCTCCTGCTACTAATCACCCACTGATCTACCCTCAAGAAGCTCTCGCCTTTTCCAACAGGTCCACTACTCTTGGGTGGCCGTGGGGTAGCTCTACTATTCATTCTGAGTGGCTGCTATGGTGCCAAATGGTGGAGAAGAAATACTCTGTTGCTTGGCGTACTTCTGGCATTTATGAAGCCATTTAGTTCTGTAAACCTGGGTTGTCTCTGAACCTCCCCTTGATTCGGGCTGATGTCCAGTTTTGGTGCAGGGTTGAAAATACTTTTCATTTTGCATATGGCCCGATGACCCTCACTCTCCTCGATATCCGGACCATTAGTGGCATTGGACCTACTGGTTGTTACGTCGACCCACAGCCTTCTGCAGGAGACGATGCTTTTCATTTTCCTATTGCCACCGATGACAACGGTATGCCCTTATTTAATTATGGTCCTATTAATTATGGTCCTATTATCGGCAAGTACAAAGACTTAGCCGATGCAGTCGAGGTTTCCCATACTGAGAACGTCCACTTCCTCACACTTTGGTTGTCAAAATACATCTTTTGTACCTCTGCCCCTCTGTACCAAAGAATACAATGTCATTGCCCTCAGTCTTGCCAGGGGTGAGAAAGTTGCTTTAGGCCCCGTTGTCTTCTCAAGTTTTTGTGTAGGCGTCGAGGGATTTCTGGCATCGGGTTGTACGTTTCTTCAAGGCCCTTTATGGATGCTTCAAGTTTGGTTGTTTGCCTACTTCCCAGACTTTTGTGCTTTTTCTAATGCTCCGATAAACAATGAAATTTATGCCAGCTATGTGGCGCGATAGATATTGCCTCCTCCTAACTTCTACTACTTCTTTTCTCGTTTGTACAACAAAGTCATGGGACCAGAGCCCAACTTCTTGGTCTTTTGCTCTACAATGCTATCGGTCTATTCTCCTTCTGTGTCAGCAGAATCCCAACGGGACTATCAAAAGATGTGGGCAAGTTTCCTGACATCAAGGGATATTCCTGCTGGTTTGAAGGTCACTGGGGCCAGAGAAGCCATTGAGCGGAAACCTCTCAAGTGTTCGCTCCAATTTTATACTTCTCACTATGTGGCTCGACAATTTGGCCTTGTCCAAATGATCCCCCATTTGGTGTATCTCTTGCTGACCGAAATGATAATTTTGTAGAGCTAGCTGACATGGACAACTTCGATTAACTACGGAGATTAGGGAACTTGGAGTTTTGGATAAGGTAGGAATCTTGGAAGATTTTGGAACTACCTTAGTTATCTAATCTAATCAAAATATGATTATCTTGAGAATCTTGGAGATTTGAAAATTGGGAAACTTGGAGTTTTGGATAAGGTAGGAATCTTGGAAGATTTTGGAACTACCTTAGTTATCTAATCTAATCAAAATATGATTATCTTGAGAATCTTGGAGATTTGAAAATTGGGAAACTTAAAGTTTTGGATAAGATAGGAATCTTAGAGATTTGGAACTATCTTAATTAACCAACTTAATCAAGATAAGAATTGTAGATTACTTAGAACTCAAGTAAGAGTTAATTAATCTTAGAGATTAATTTTTAATTCAAAATTAATTAACTTGGATAATTTTTGTGAATTAAAATTAAAGGAGCCGGAAAATTTACATTTATGCCCTTATGTGAATTTATGTATGTTCTTGAGTGAATATGTGGATTGGTCGATTTTGCCCCTGAGTCCTATGTAGTTTTTGGTTTATTTATTTTATGGGTTGTAATTAAATGGGCCTGATTGGTGCCCCTTGTTTGCGTAATTAAATGTTATAGAATAGGGCCATTTTTTAAAGTTAGACTTAGTTTAGGCTTGGAGCCGAGAAGACCTCATGAAGACTTGAAGATCCACATGGAGGCCCATAACCTTGGAGGACATTGAGGCCCAATTCATTACATCAAGGCCCAATCAAGGAGGAAATTGCAAGAAGGCCCATGCATGTATGGGTTTGAAAATTGTAATAGTTAGGACATTTAATTTCCACCCTAGATTGACCACTTGATCCATCGCATGGCTCGTGATGGATCGCATAAGATGGGCAATCGATCAATCATATCCTGCTAGGTGATGTATGTTTACTATTATTCTTTGATGTATGTCTTGCATGCTTAGAATAGATCACGTAAACAAGATAAAGCATAATCTGATAAGACCTCGCACAAGAAAATTTGATAAAACCTCCAATTGAACTTTAAAACTCAATTATAATATTAAATCGAATAACGGGTGCATATGAATGGTGTCTATGGTATTGTACAAATAATCTCGATGTCTCACGAGTCGTGGGTCGAGCTATAGGAAGTTAATATGTCTATTGCCTCGATGCACGAGTTTAGTACCAAGGGAGGGGATAGCAAGGTTCTAGGCTCTGTCTCACGAGTCGTGGGGAGTCTAAAATTGAACTATTTCTCTCCACGAGTATTGGACATGATTTAACGCTAGTAAGTATGGATGTCTCACGAGTCGTGGGTCCATAACGAAAAACGAGGCTAAATGAACTCAAGGGTTAGCTGCGATGGTTAACCGGCGACGATGTCGACCACCAAGTGAATCAAATAGTATGGCAACGAGTCATGGGTACTAGGAGATTGCATTTGGGCCTTGAGCCCGCTAGGATAATTTAATATTCCGAAACTTATTTGGGGGCATAAGATTTTGATTAAAATAGTGGGAGTAATTTACAAATAAAACCCATGTTTGTAAATTGTGCATTTAAAATTAATCTTTCGCGTATTTATTTCTTCTATCGCCTTTTTGTATATATAATGTCTAAGAATCCCATTTTCATCATACTTGAACAAAACAAATTGACTGGACCCAACTTCCATGACTGGGTCAGGAATCTTAAGATCATTCTCGCTTCTGAAAAGCGAGGCTTTGTCCTTGATGGGCCCCCTTCTGAAAATTGCTAACGATGCCGATGATACTGAGAAGGAAACCACTGATATGTGGCTCGACGATGACTTACAGTCACGTTGTCTCATGCTGGCATCCATGTTGAATGAGCTTCGAAAGCAGCATGAGCATATGAAGTCTGCTTTTGAGATCTACACGCACCTGAACTGTCTGTTTGGGGTGCAAAGTGGATACGAGCGGTATGAAACCGCCAAGACTTTGCAACAAACGAGGATGGTAGAATGTACTGATGTTCATTCTCACTGCATCAAGATGATTGGGCTTATTGAAAAGCTTGGTCAACTTGATGTAAAGATGGAAAAGACCTACTGCCAGGATATAATCCTCCAATCATTGCCAAGATCATTCGAGCAATTTGTAGTGAACTATAACATGCACCAAATGGATGTTGAACTTCTCGAGTTGGCTAATATGCTCGCCACTGCAGAGGCTTCCATGAAAAGAAAGAAGCCAGTGATGGTTGCAACTTCGACCCAATCCAAGTCCAAAAGGACGAAGAAAGGTAAAGGGAAGGGGAATGCTCCTTCGAGCAAAGGCAAAGGGCCATCTGGGCCCATAAGGAAGGAAAAGAAGCGTAAAGCTTTTCCTGGTGAACAAAAATGTTTCTACTGCAAGAAACCTGAACACTGGAAGAGGAACTGCAAAGAGTTCTTGGAGAGCTCGAAAGGTATATTCCTTATTGAAGTTAATTTGTCAATTAACTGTGCATCTTGGTTGTTAGACATTGCTTATGGTTCTCATCTTTGTAATGATTTACAGGTGATGGGAGCAACAAGGCCACTTAGGCCAGGGGATTGGATCCTGAGATCTGGCAATGGAGCTAGAGCTGTTGTCGAGGCCGTAGGCCAAGTGGAGTTAGATTTAGGTGGTAATAAATTAGTCCCTAGTTTAGTGAAAAATATTATTTCTATTCATGTTTTGGATAATGAAGGTTTTAATTTTACTATTAATAAAGTGACGCAGAACGGAAGTGCAAATAGCCAGACCAACGTCAAAGCTACGAAAATTTATTCTCAAAATAGAGAAAATAACTAAAGTTCATAAAAGCAAGAGTAAAAAGTTATGTTCTGGTAGGCATTGCAAGCCTTTAATAGTCTAACCCTAAAGGTAAGACTTAACCAAAAATACTAAAAATATAAAATGCAAATAAAAAATAAATCTAAATATTTTGTCATATTGCCCCTTCATCAGTCCCTTCATCTTCGAAAGAGCTCGACCCCGAGCTATAATCTGGATAGAGAGGTGTATCTTCGTGAAACTCATGGATGTCAGCCACATTAAAAGTCTTTGAAATCCCCATACTCTCTGGTAGGTCGATAACATATGCGTTATCATTTATCTTCCTCAGAACTTTGAAAGGCCCATACTTATTCATCTTAAGCTTGTTGTATGTACCTGCTGGAAAACGTTCATTCCTTAAGAATATCATCACTGAATTTCCAACATTAAAAACATTGGAGCGACGATGTTTACCAGCAGCTTCCTTATACTTGGCATTCTTATTTTCCAAAGCTTGTCTAACCTCTTCATGAACATCTTGTATTTGCTCAGCTAGCTTCTTAGCTGCACTGTTCCATCTTTTCAACAAACTAATAAGATCAACAGTGTGACGCGGCGGAGTAACGTATACAATTGCAAACGGTGACTTGCCGGTAGAAGAATGAACTCCACTGTTATATGCAAATTCAGCTTGAGCCAATGCCACATCCCACTGTTTCGGTCTATCCCCACATATACATCGAATAAGGTTGCCCAGAGTTCGGTTTGTAACCTCCGTTTGCCCATCTGTTTGAGGGTGCGCGGTAGTATTGCGCTTCAGTGAAGTATCAAAAAGCTTCCATAAAGTCACCCAAAAATGGCTAAGGAACTTTGTATCTCGATCTGATGTAATAGATGTTGGTACTCCATGTAGACGTACTACTTCCCGAAAGAATAACTTTGCAATGTTGCTAGCATCAGAAGTTTTTCGGCAAGGAATAAAATGAGCCATCTTTGAAAACCGATCAACCACAACAAAAACATAATCAACTCCACGTTGGGTCCTAGGAAGACCCAACACAAAATCCATAGAAAGATCTTCCCAAACTCCCTTCGGAACAGGTAGAGGGGTATAAAGGCCGGTGTTTTGGGACTGCCATTTCCCCACCTGACAAATGTAACATTTTCTGACAAAGTTGCCGACATCTTTCTTCAATTGAGGCCAATAGAATCTCTCATTCATAGTAGCAATTGTTTTGTCTCGTCCCAAATGCCCGCTCAATCCCCCGCTATGCAAGTCTCGAATCAGTTTCTCTCTTAACGACGCCCGTGGTACACACAAACAATTTCCTTTGAAAAGATAGCCATCATTTATGTGAAAATCCAAAAGTGGTTGTCCATTGGTACACTTACCCCACAATTCTCCAAAATCCTCATCCTCATCATATAAGTCCTTCAAATATTCAAAGCCAACCACTTCGTGAGTTAGAGTAGTCAACAATGTAGCACGTCGGCTAAGTGCATCAGCCACTCGATTCGATGTTCCCGACTTGTGTTTGATCACGAACGGAAACTTCTGCAAGAAGTTGGACCACCGAATATGCATGTTATCTAGATTCTTTTGACTATTCAGAAACTTCAAAGCTTGGTGATCAGTGTATAAGATAAATTCACGCTGAATCAAATAATGTTCCCAATGCTTTAAAGCTCGAACTACATCATAGAATTCCTGATTGTATGTACTCCACCGTTGGCGTGCTTCACTAAGTTTCTCACTAAAGAAAGCCACAGGTCGACCTTCTTGAGATAAAACCGCTCCAACCCCAACACCACTAGCATCACACTCGACCTGAAAAAGTTTATCAAAACTAGGTAAAGCTAGAACTGGAGCCGTACACAACCGTTCTTTAATAAGTGCAAAACTCTGCTCTGCCTCGATCCCCCATAAAAACTTTCCTTTCTTCATGCACTCACTGATGGGTGCCATAAGAGTGCTGAAATTCCGAATAAATCGGCGGCAAAATGTAGCTAGTCCGTGGAAGCTACGAACCTCACTAACATTCTTTGGAGCAGGCCAGTCTCGAATTACCCGAATCTTTTCTTCATACACATGAACACCGTCAGTACCAACCACAAACCCAAGGAACAAAAGTTTGTCGGAGAGAAACTCGCACTTCTTCAAGTTAATGTAGAGCTTATTTTGCTGCAAAACTGTAAGAACAGACTCTACGTGCCCCACATGTTCATTCTCAAGCTTGCTATATATAAGTATGTCGTCGAAATAAATGACAACAAATTTACCAATAAAAGGACGCAAAACCTGATTCATCAAACGCATATAGGTGCTGGGTGCGTTAGACAATCCAAACGGCATAACCAACCACTCAAACAAACCATCCTTCGTCTTAAAAGTAGTATTCCATTAGTCCCCTGGCCTAATACGAATCTGATGGTACCTACTGCGCAAATCGATCTTCGAGAATACCCGTGAACCATGTAGCATATCTAGCATATCATCCAACCTTGGAATTGGGAATCGGTATTTGATGGTGATCTTATTAATGGCTCTACTATCCACGCACATGCGTCAACTACCATCTTTCTTGGGTGCTAGAAGTGTAGGAACAACACAAGGGCTCATGCTCTCTCGAATAAATCCCTTCTGTAACAACTCCTCTACTTTCTCTTGAAGTATCCCATTCTCTTTATGACTCATCCTATAATGTGGTAGATTAGGGAGATTAGCACCGGGAACTAAATCAATATGATGCTGGATGTCCCTCATGGGAGGTAGCTCATCTGGTAGGTTATCAGAAATTAACTCCTTAAATTGACTAAACAATGCCTGCAATTTCTCTGGAATAACCGTGACTGACTCCTCCTCACTGTCAACTACTAAAGCACGAACAACCAAAGCATATAACACCTTAGCTGTTTTAGCTGTGATCTCAAAATCAGAAGGATGTTTAGCAACAGTAAGAAAAGCATTTGTTTCAGTTGGACCATTATCTTTGTTTGGTTTCTTCGGTGCCATAGCTATCTTATGACCACCCCAATTAAACAAATAAACATTGTCGCGCCCTTTATATGTAACATCAACATCAAATTGCCACGGCCTACCCAAAAGTATATGACTAGCATCCATATCCACAACATCACATGCAACATCAGACTTATAATGCTTACCAATGGAAATAGGGACACGACATACCTCAGTAACACGAACAGATGGCCCCTTTTTTATCCAGCCAATTAAATAGGGCATCGGGTGCGGTTCCGTGGGTAGACCGAGATGCTTCCCCACCTTAGCAGATACAAAATTCTCGCAACTACCACTATCAATGATTAGATCACAAACTTTACGATTAATCATGCATTCTGCTCGAAAGATGTTATTCCGCTGTCCTTGTTCTTCTTTTGGTGCAAATAAAACTCGTTGAACCACCAAATTAAGCCTATCTGCCTGTTCCTCCTCCGTCCATTCACACCCATCATAAGGGTCCTCACCTCCTACGAACCCCCCGTACTCAGGATCACCCTGAACTTCCCCATTCTCTTCTTCTACCAAGTTGGCCATCTTACGCAGAGGACATTGATCAGAACGATGTCCTGGAGCATTACACCTGTAGCATTTTCCAGGGGTAGGTCTAGCATAAGGATTAGGATTTGAACCAGAAGGGCGAGGTGCGTTCCAGCTACTTTGACCTGGCTGGTACATATTAGTCTTCTCATGCAGAATATTGTTCCTTTCGGATAGATTATTATTACGAACAGGATGAGCGTGAGGTTGTGATAGTGTGCTTGTGGAAACAACCTCCTTGTTCTTATATGTCACGGCAATGTCAGTTGTTCCCCTATGAAAGTAGCCAATAGATTGTTTCTCCAATAATTATGCTTTGAGGGCAAAGTTGTATGCTTCATCAACATTCCATAGAGTCTGCAACCCAATTTTAGTCTGGATAGACGGTTTAAGACCATTGGTATATCGTGCCACCTTATGATGATCCGATTCATAAATATTATTTCTGTCTGATAGCCTAGTAAATTCGGATGTGTAGTCAAAAACTGTTCGATTACCTTGCACGCAATTCTGATATAGCTGGAATAAATATTGCTCATAATCAGGAGGTAAAAATCGACCTAACATCAATTGTTTCATCTTCCTCCAAGTACGAATTGGTGCCTTACGCTGCCGCACTCTGGTATTCTGAATCTGATCCCACCAAACTACAGCACCTCCTTTCAGTTTGAAAGCGATTAATTTCACCATTTTTGTTTCTGGCACCTCCATCATATTCAAGAACCTCTCCACCTCCGAGATCCAATCTAAAAAGTCCTCCACTTGTAGGTTGCCATTGAAAGTGGAAATATCAGAATTCATTCGATAATCTTGCAAAAGTTGACTGGGGTGTTGATGAACCCCAATTGGTTCCTCCAATTCCTCCTCTGAATCAGATTCATCGATATGGGCATGTTGTATTTGACGATGCCTCCCAAAATCTGGAACAATACGATCAACAGGACGCCCATGGGCTAACCCTGGTACGAGGTTCCTGTCGACAGCGGCCCCCCTGCCGTTGATGGCGAGCGTGAGTTCTTGCATCGCTTCACGAAGATCGTGAACCTACGCTCGAAGCTTCCCCATCTCCGTTTCTAGGGTTTCCATCCTACGACCAACATCAATAGGGTTGTTGACTCCCTCTTGTCCCGTAGCCATCACAAGGCCATCCTTGCTCTGAATACCACTTGACGCAGAACGGAAGTGCAAATAGCCAGACCAACGTCAAAGCTATGAAAATTTATTCTCAAAACAGAGAAAATAACTAAAGTTAATAAAAGCAAGAGTAAAATGTTATGTTCTAGTAGGCTTTTCTGGTAGGCTTTGCAAGCCTTAAATAGTCTAACCCTAAAGGTAAGACTTAACCAAAAATACTAAAAATATAAAATGCAAATAAAAAATAAATCTAAATATTTTGTAATATTTCCCCTTCATCATAATGGTTCCTTTTCGTTATTCATGAATGATAATTTGTTTTTCACTGGTACATTAAAAGATGAACTATATATCTTGAACCACCTAAGTTAATTATGCACGTACAACAAAATAAAAGAAAAGAATATAATGAACACGCTCGACTTGGACATATATCCAAGTCAAGGATTCAAAAGTTAGCATCATCTGGCGCGCTTGAAATCAATCGCATTGATGAAATGCCAACATGTGAACCATGTCTAAAGGGTAAAATGGCAAAATTACCATTTAAGGGAAACCTCGAGCGAGCTAAACAATTATTGGACTTAATACATACTGACGTATGTGGACCACTAAGAAAAAGTGCCCGAGGTGGGTACGATAACTTCATCACCTTCACTGACGACTATAGTCGTTATGGATATGTGTTCTTGTTGAAACACAAGTCTAAAGCCTTTGAGCGATTCAAAGAATTCAAGATGGAGGTAGAGAACCAACTTGGTCATACGATAAAGGCTCTTCGTTCTGACTGAGGTGGAGAATTTTTTAGTAATGAATTTCTTAATTTTCTTGTAGAGCATGAATACTATCGCAGTGGACTCCTCCCGCAACACCCCTATTAAATGGTGTAGCAGAGAGCAGGAATCGAACCTTGATGGAGATGGTTCGATCCATGATGAGTGCCACTGACCTTCCTCTTTCATTTTGGGGACATGCCCTCCTCACGGCAACGAAGATACTGAATATGGTACCTTCTAAATCCGTACAAAAGACACCATACGAATTATGGCTTGGCAAAGCACCCTCATACGCATTCATGCGCATATGGGGATCTTCCGCTTACGTTAAAAAGCTAGTGGGAGCTAAATTGAAAACTAAATCCACTTTGTGCAAATTCGCGGGGTATCCATAAAACTCGATAGGATACGAGTTCTATGATCCTACGAGACAAACTACATTTACAGAGTCGAGCTTCCAACGTGATGTAGACGACTTCAAGTCAACATCTGTATACGTATTTTGCCTCAATGGTGGTGCGGCAAGCTGGAAAAGCTCCAAGCAATACACTACCACAGATTCAACCACCGAAGCAGAATACATTGCCGCGTGTGAAGCAGCAAAAGAAGGTGTTTAGATGAAAAACTTCATCCAAGAATTGGATGTGATACCTAGCATTGTTGAGCCCATTATTATCTTCTGCGATAATAATGGGGCAATAGAGCAAGCTAAGAAGCTGAGATCTCATCAGAATTCCAAACACGTACTCAGACAATACCAATTGATAAGATATATCATTGGTAGAGGAGACATTAAGATGGAACCTGTCGACTCAGACGATAATACCGCGAACCCGCTAACGAAGCCACTGCCTCAAAAGGCATTCGTGAAACATCTGCTAAAGATGGGACTCAAGAACATAGGAAGTTGGCATTAGGACACGTGGAAGATTGACAGAAATAGTGTCCGGAAAGCCAATTGTATGGCTATCATTTAATGTAATAAATGGAGGAACTATTCAATTTTGATTAATTGTTGGTCCCAAGTGGTCAGATGAGGTCTAGAGGGGGGGTGAATAGACCTCTGAAAATTTTTAGACTTAAAAACTTTTCAGTCGTCTGTCAGCAGACTAAGCTTAAAAAGAACAGTAAGCTGACTAAGCTGATCGTGAACAAATCTTGAACAGCAGAGTGACCACTCTTCTTATAGTTACTTAGCAGATTTAAGCAAAAGTAGTTTCATAAGAGTATACTTGCAGCGGATAAAAGTGTTTTTCACAAGTAGACTAAGTCTTTCAAAGATTTTGTCCACAATTTTAAAACTCCTTCAAAATCTTTAAACAATTGATTCAAAGTGTTAACTTATGCAATTTTAAAGTATGCAAGAAAACTCATGCAAAAATAACACAAAGAATTTTTATAGTGGTTATATGGATAAAAATCCTTTAGTCCACTCTTCCAGATCACTCAGATTCTGGGCTATACTATAAACACAAAGTTTACAATATTTCTCCACTTACGCCAAAACAACAAATGAGAAGGCCGTAAGCTCACAATAGGAAATCACAAAGAAAACCTATCCTCTGAAGTTAGATCACTCACACAGATGGATCTATACTCCGCACAACACTCAACTAATACAAATTCACTCAGAAAATGTTTTCTTTTGGCTTCAACTTGGTTTCTGTCAACAAATGACTTCACCAGACGAGTGAGCTGTTCTTGAGCTTCTTGAGACATAGAAAATTCTGCTTCGGAAATAAAATCTCAGAGTGTGTTGTTGTGTTTTTGCTCTTGAACTCAGCTCTATTTAAACTCAGACTTGAAAATGTGACCGTTGAAGAAAATCACAATTCAAATCCATAGCCATAGCCCAATTTCAAAACGGCTCCCTGCTACAGTCCTTTTCTGCTGTACTTTCCTGTAGCTGCATTAAATGCACCCTGCTGATCCGAGGATAAACTTCAATCATTTGCCATTACTATCCTTCTCTTACAGCATTTACTACAACAAGAGCATTTATTACCGTTGAACTACCTACTTGATCTCTTCTACTCTGCTGATCAAAACAACCCTGCTGATAGATACCCTGCTGATCAAACTCTGAACCCATCTGATTTGAGTCAGCTGATGGTCTACCCTTCTGATTGCTATTTCAGCATAAGATCAGTAGTCTTCTGGGCTTAGAATTTTGGACCCTTCTGATGTCTTCTTTACTTGGTCAAAATTCTTTTAAGGGACCTAAGCTTTCCATACTTAGCTGATTTTGACGTTTTGAAAATCATCAAAACTTTCCCTTATCTTCTTATCTTCAATACACTTCATCTTCATCTTCATCCAACAATTTCCCCCTTTTTGATGATGACAAAACTTCAGCTAAGTACATGTACCTAAACTAATGTTTTGATCCTCAAAAATTTCTGAGATAGAAATAGTTTATTGGATTTAAACTTGTACTTGTATAGATTCAGAAAAGATTACAAATTACAAGTTTAGTAGATGAGTTGTACATAAAGAAAATTTACAAAGATTTCAAGCCTAAGTAACTTAGTCTAGTCTTCTGTTTTGTCTTCTGGCTTGTCTTCTTCATCTGATTCTTCATCTTCAGGTTTGGAAGTCCCAGCTTCTAAGTCCTTGAAGAATCTTTGTCTTAAAAGCTCCATCTTTTTGTACTTGACATCAGGATTAAGCTGTTCTTCAGCTGAGTCCTTAGCAGCATCAATTTCTTTGTCAGTCTTTGCTGTTTCCTTAGGACATCCTTCAGCTTCAGTTTCATCAACTTCTTCTTCTTCTTCTGTAATTGACTGATCTACTAGTCTGCGTGTGCCTTCATTTACTTCATCAGCATTTTCATCTTCAGCAGATCCATCCAGTACTTCAGTATCTTCAAATTCAGCAGTCTTTGAGAGAAACGTGTCATCTTGTCTATCTTCTTCTTCACAAGATACCCTATCTTCCCCCTTTTTGTCATCATCAGCAGGGTTGATTGGATATTGTGGTAAGACTGGTGCAACTTGAAGTGTATCACAGAGAAGTCTGATGTTGTTGTCTATTTCATGAATTTGAGCTTCTTGTCTGAGCTGTTTGGCTTCAAATGCATCCATTCTGTTTAGCACGACTTCCCCTTGTTCACCTAGCTGAATCTGAGTTACTAGTATCATATCAGCAGATGCCTTGAAGTCTTTCATCATATTTTCTAAGGTTTCATCCTGTGTTGTGATGCCCATTTCAACAGTTTCAGTAACTCGTTTCCAACCAGCAGCAGTGCTTTGAGTTCTTGCTCTGAGTACATCCATGTCTTCTCTAATAGTTTCCACATTATGAGCAGTGTCTTCTATCAAAGAAGTAGGAATAGCAGTAGCCTGTTGGGTTGGTTTACTTATAGCAGCCAGCATATTGGCAGTTAACCTTTCTTCTAGTTCCTTCATTGAAGTTGAAATCATCTGTTGAATTGAATTCAACAGAGATGGTTGTATGCTCTGGGAAGTAGAAGCAGCCTCTGTTTGAATAGTAGGTAGGGCAATGATGCCTTCTGTGATCTGTTCTGCTGGACCAGGAGTACTCTCTTTCTCCTTGGTCTGATCTGCTGGACTAGGAGTGCTTTCCTTCTCCTTAGTCTTATCAGCTTGACTGGGAGTGCTTTCCTTCTCCCTTCTTGGCACAAATTTGCCAAAACTCCACCTCTTTCCCAGATCCTAGATCTGTTACATCTCCTCCTTCATTTTTCAGTCCATAAATCTCACTTAAGACGGCAGCAGATATGCAAATCTTCTTTCCCCCAATAGTGGCAATCATAGTTGTCTTATCATTGTTGAATTTTCCGGTTCTGTAGAAATCAGCAACGTCGTCCAGATATACATAGTCCTCATGAGCTTCAAGAACCGGTACCAGCGACGATTCCTTGATTTTCTCCATGATTTCTCTCATTAGATCAGTACCAGTAGCGAAGAATTTGTCATAGCTTAGAAATCTTCCTTCAGTAATAGCCATTTTGTGATTAAGTGATGTAAATCTGCAGAAAATTGATAGCTAGAGAACAGAGAGCTTGGAGAGTTAGAGAATTTGGGAATTTTGTGTGCGTAAGTCGACTAATCTGTTCAGATCGGATTTTATACGTTTCTTTAGTTTTGGTTATCGTGATTGATATGAACCGTAAGATTGATCTGACAGGTTTTAAATCGTATAGGTGAGAATTGCGGATTTCAAATTTATTAAATTAATGTCAGATGAGCGGGAAACTCAATCGGCACTTATCTGTTAATTATAGAAGCGTGTTTTCAATAATGCGTTTTATGACCATGCTTATATAATGTATCAGATGAGTAGAGTTTAACTTATCTGACAGACGAGTGATCTGTTATCTGATATTACTAGTGAAAGCCAATAGCTAGTAATCTTCCTCTACTGTTTGTCAATCCAGCAAGATAATTTGATCTTCAATCTTCAAGACTTTTGATCTTCTGATGAACACGTAACTTCAACTAACTGTCGTTAACAAATATCATCTTTTAATCAAAAGTACCGCTAGTCTTACACGTTCCCCCTGACTTTAAGAATTTATAAGTTAACTAGTCTGTTTGAGAGTTAATCCTTGAAAGTGATTGAGATGAGTAAGCTGTTGAACCTTAGTCTTCTGATAGGTTCCCCCTCAGCTTATGCATCCAAATTTAGCAATCCTAGTTCAGCTCTTAGAGTTGAAAACCTTATTTCACTTAAAGGTTTAGTGAAAATGTCAGCAATCTGATTGTCTGTAAGAACATACTCAATCATAACATTTCCTTTTTCCACATGATTGATAGGATAGTGCCCAGCAAGCCAACAAATATAAGCTTGTTAAGGAACTTCCTTTAGAAGCAATCTTATGATTTATAAGATAATACGCCCGTTTATTCATAGTACGTGAATTAAACAATGGCCACCTTCATCTCTCGCGAACTTATCTAAGCGATTGGTTGAAACCCTGAGATCACTCATGACTACGGGATTATTCACTTCAGTATTGGGTGCGATTAATCATGAAACAATCTCAAAGGTCGTGATCTCAAAAACGTTCCAAGTCATAGATTCATATCGAGACGGGGTATCGAATGAATCGTCAAGACTTGTAGGATTATGCATGATTCACATGAAGTGAATTTGTTATCGTTTCATGAACAAGGCATTGAATGCTAGTGCATATGACTAGGTGGTTCGATAGGGGATCGAACGCATCGAACGACCCGAACAGAGAGACCCATCGTGGAAGTGCGTTAAGCATATCGGTAATGGGATGTCTCTCAAGACTTATAATAGTGTACGATTTAGTCCTTTGACTTGAGGTACTAGGGCGGATTCGGTACACGGGAATACGTACTTTGATTTAGGAGCCGATCACATAGCTTGGTCATTGTGCGACTACTTTGGGTGCGTATGAACGTGTGCGCGGATAGTTAGTACTAATATAGGATCTGTCGACTCATCCTGATAAGATGAGAGAATTTCCTGTACGTTCTTAGATAATAAATCCGAGAAATCTACGGCCGTAGTCGGTGACGGATTTGGAAAGGGGTTTCCAAATTTAGCAGTCACACTGGAATTATTATCCTGAATTAGAAAGTACAGAATTGAGATAATTAGAGGTGCCGACCAATTCACACACCCTAGGTCTCAATCGGGAAATTAGTTGATAGAAAGACCTTATGTACATGGCATTTATAAGAGGTGGAGGTTCACGAATATCAATTCACCTGAAGTTGGGCCTCATGGGCTTGTGGCTAGACATCGACCATGAGGTGTGGGTACTCCTGAATTAATAAGGAAATTAATTCTGGAGTGGTCAATTAAAGTGGTTAATTGATCGGAGCAATTAATTGCTCACTAATTAAATCACGAAAGTCGTGGGCCTGCTGCCAATTGATGGTGAACCTAGAGGGTCACACACATTACAGTTGGACAGTGACAGTCTGGAAGGAATCAATTGATTTAAGGAATTAAATCAATATATGAATTAAAGTATTAATTCAAGAAGAAGAATAATTAATTAGAAGTAACTAATTAATTAATCAAGAATTAAAGTGTTAATTCGAAATGGAGAATCATTAATTAGGAGTAACTAATTAATGAATCAATTGGAATTTCTAATTGATTAAATCCTCAATTAAAGTATTAATTGGAAAGGATTAATTAATTAATAGTGGATTAATTAATTAAAACACATGGGCCAATCCATATGAAAGTTAATTGATCTAGGATTAATTAATTTAAGCATATGGGCCGATTATTGTAAAGATAAATTAATCTGGGATTAATTAATCTTGCATGGGCTGATTTTGGGAACAATGATCAAATTAAGTTTAGGACTAATTAAAAGCACATGGGCCGATTTTATTGAATGAGGTTGGCCGATTTTTTGCTTAATTATTTAGTCTTGAATTAATGTTGATTATGTTTGATTATGATAAGGATTAAGAGTTTGTGTTATCTTGTGTAACTAGGAAAGAGATTGAAAGAGATCTTCTTTCCTAAAGTGATAAGATGTGTGTATATCTTGTTTCTTGAAAAGAAGATATTCTTTCAAGAATTAGATGTCTATTAGGAGAAGGAGTCTTCTAATAGAGACATCTATAAATACTAGATATACATAATCTAAAGTAACTAACCCTAAGAGATTTATTCTAAGCAAGAAAGAAAATCACAACACAAGAAAACACATCAAGGCCGAAAATTTCAGCCCCCTCTCGCCCCTAATTGCATAATCGAACCCTGTAGAAATCGCCCTCCCTGTGTAGGATTTTTCTCCAAGTCTTCTTCCCGGATCCGCATCCAATTCCTGACGAGACGATTCCTTAATCCTAGTTCTGAGCCTGGGGATTTCGCGAAGTCACTCAAATCCAACTGGTGTGGACTATCTCTAGAGGCACAACACTTGGGGTGCTCTAGTGAACAACCGAAGACCGGAGGAAACCACCACCTTGCCTGTGGTGAGGTAAAATGGCTTTTACCACCTATTTAATTTTAGTATATGCATGCTTTAATTAAATTCAACCTTTATTCATATGTGCTAATAAGTGTTCCCTGGGATTTGGTGTATAAACAAAAATTTTAAATTCCGCACTGTTGTAGTTGACAATTATACCCATAAAATCCCAACAGTGGTATCAGAGCCTAACTTATTATGCACATATGAAAAAGGCTTGAACACTTCAAATTTTCGTGAATATGTTTATTTGTCGTGTTCTATGCATGGATCTTGCTGATTATGATTAATTATGTGTTCGGATAAATAGCATAATTCTTATTTGGGCCAGATCTGCAATTTGCGATTATTACAGGACTAAAACTGCAATTTGCGATTTTTATAAAATCTGGACAGAATCTGAAATTTTATTTTTCTGGGAATTTTTGGGCTGAAATTGAAAATCTGTTTTTCAAGCGATAGGGGTCTGTTTTGCAATTTCCGTAAGTTGTGGGGCTGTTTTGCAATTTACGAAAACTTCAGGGGCTGTTTTGTGATTAATAAAAGTTTCTGGAAATAAAATATTAATTTCTGTTTTCTGGGCCAATTTGCAAGTTCTGGAATTTTTGGGGCTGATTTATCATTTCCGAAAGTTTTAGGGTCAAAACGTAATTTTCAAAAATTGAGGGACCAAACTGTAATTTTCAAAATTTGAAATTTCCAGAACCTGAATTATGTTTAAAAGGTGTTTTATTATCCGAAGGATTAATTTTTCATAATTAGTAGTGGACTAAAGTAAGAACCATGAGATATTTTAAAAGGAGGTTTTAAAATAGGAATTGTGATTTAATTTTAAAAGGGGTTTTAAAATAAAATCAAAGGGTCATTTTAAAAGGGGTTTTAAAATGATAGTTAAGAGATTGTTTTAGAAAGGGGTTTTTAAAACTAGAATCTAGAGTTATTTTAAAAGGTAGTTTTAAAGTAATATAAGAAATAAGAAAAATTAAATTTTTGCTTGTTTCTTGCTCAACGTGAAATTGTTTACGTGGTTTTCGATCGCGCCGAGCCTTGACCTTTAGGTTAGATGTGATTGGTTGTTTTTAATCTTATTGGTTTTATTGGGCCTGCGAGCCTTAAGTTTTTGGGCCACTTTGAGCCATTGTAATAGATAGGGCTTTACTGTTTTATTAGTTTAGGATGGAGGCCCGTTACAAGCAAGGTGGGAGCCCAAGAAGACTAAAGGCCATGTATGCATGGTAAAATGTGTAATAGAGTAGGTCTATATGAAACCCAATAGATTGACCAATAGGACCATCGTCTTTGGCTCGATGGTGGTCCGCATAGGAGGCTCCCGATCGAAAACATACTGTGGTAGCATGCATGCTAGGTGTGAATGTTTTATTTTATTTGCTGATTTATTTTGGCTTGCGCGCTAGAATTTAGATCACTAAATAAATTATAAAGCATAATTAAAGCGGTGAGATCTCGAGGAGAGTTACCTCAAACTTCCTAAAACCGAAAATCCCCTCTCGAATTAAAATATTAAGTCATATTGGGTAAACTATAAAATGATGTTTTATAGATCCAAGCCTTCCATCAATAGGGACTAGTGTATGTTGTCTACTTATCGATAGAGGTGATCCAGAGTCTGGCACCCGAGTCGAAGAAAGGGACAATACACGAAATTCCTTGATTCTTGTTTTTAACTAAACTCGACAAGGGTGGGGACTTGTCGGGATGTGAAAATCGACCGATAACCAGTTACGGGGATTTCATGACCGGGCCAGTTGCTCATCAAGATTGACTGGGTTAGACTTAAACGAGTAGTAACATCTATGATGTAGCAGTGCTAGATAGGTGCGAAAATCGAGGCAAAATAGCTTGAAGGTTGTGGAGTAACACAATTGGTAAAAGTATACCTACCTAGGGAGTTAATTGTATGACCGCGAGTCGTGGGTGCAATTAATGTCTGCTAGGACGTCAAGACCTACTAGGAAATAGAATTTCCCGAACAATGCAAGGGGTTATTGTTTCGATAAAATAGTGGGAGAACTTTTCGATAGAAAGACCAATCTTCGTTAATTATAAGTATTATCTTAAATCTGTCTGCTTATTGTTGTCTATTATTTATATTTAGCCATGCCAATATTCACTGTCGATTGCGAACAAACGATATTGCAAATTTGGATATCATCACTCCACGATGAAGGCATGACTGGGTTCAGAAATATTAGTGAATATTGCACTTACCTGATCAAGAGGCTAAATCGAATCAATGAGCTTGGAGCTAAATTGACTCTAGATGATAAAATGGTAATCATCACAAATGGCCTGCCTGAATCATTCTCTCATTTTATCGATCATTGTGAAGTTCCACAGTAAAGGAATTGAGACCAATGATTTGCATAAGTTGTTAGACAAATATGAGAAAGCTCTCGAAAGAGGACAAGGATTGATCGAAGGAAAGAATTGTCCCTTATGTAAGAAAGATGAGGAACTGAGGAACATGACTGATGAGGAATTCCGAAACATACTTGACCAAGGTATAACCTAAGTTATTTCCTTTTGATGAAAAACATCTTAAGATTTTTCTTTTGATGTAAAACTTCTAACATTTCTGGTTTCTGTAAAAGTGTTTACAGAGGATGACTGGAACGTGCTGCAAGTGACCAAGTCTGGGTTTCAATTGCACATGAGGGAAACATACTTCAAGGAATGGGTCAAGGAGCATCTGGATTTTTCTTATTAGCATATGTTTTTCTTTAATTCTGGATTTAAGCATTAGTTAGAGTTTTGTCTATTTATTTCGAACATTGTACGAAACCTTTTAGCTTTACCATTATGAATGGAATTATTTTAATTAAAGCTTTTAATTCGTACATAATTGCTTTACCGTTGTAAATAAAGCAAAGAAATAAGCATTGATAAAACTTAAACAATTATGCTAAATCAAGAAAAGAAAGACAAATTAGATAATTATCCACATTCCTAAAAGAAGGAATCGATGAATTGTTTTCAATCATGGCTCTTGAAATATAGAAGATTGATGAATTCAAAACATGCGAATCCTGTCTGAATAGGAAATCAATCGATTAAAGGTATTTTGAAATACCAAGTGTTTTAATGGATAAAACCATTAACACACATGTGGATCACTAAAGCATTAGTGCGAGTAATTAATTGCTTCATAAAATATCCTAATGGCATTTAGGATATGTGTACTTTGGAGGTACAAGTTTTTGGAAAGGTTGAAGGGTTCAAAGTGTTTCATAAAGGCACTAGGTAAAGTGCAAGTATGCAAATGTTGAAAGGATTCAAAGGAATTCCAAAATCGAAGCAATTAAGGGCATTAAAGTATGATCATTCGATTTAATCGAAGTGATTAATACATAAGCCCTAAATTACTCAAATTATCTAAATCAAGAATAGAATTCTTGAATAGCAAGTTAAAACTAATAAAAGGAATCGAACTATGAAAGACTAGATTCATTCCTTAAATTAGTATTGCTATAACTCCTCAAACAATTCTGGGGTCAACCCCATGACTCTAGAAGGATACTTTGACTTGTAACCTTCTTAAGTCAATTCCTACGAAAACCGTACTAACCCAAGTATGGTATATCATCCATGAATGATAAAATTGGATAGTGGATCCAATTGAGAAAATTTGTAGGGTATCCAACGAAATCCATTGGATACCTGTTCCATGATCCTAAGAACGAAAGGAGTCTGTTGCTAAGGATACCCAATTCTTGGAGGGTGGTTCCCTCGCGAATAGAAGTGGGATTTTACCATGGAACTTGATGAAGTCCTAGAATTGGACACATCCCTACAAATAGTGGGAGTATATTTTCAAACCTACTGAACCAAAATTTTGTACACCAAATTTCGAAGATTCGATCGAATTCGAAAAGAACTAGTACGTTCACGAATATGATCGATTGGATAGTGATCCAAGAACTTTCGAAATATCTATGTATAACATAGATTCGGGCACATAGCTTAAACGCCATGTGATCTAAGTGGATTGTAAATAATCCGTTTGGAAACAACGAATCATAGAAGCTTCGTATGACTACGAAGCATATCCATTGGATTTAAATCCAAAGGTAAATCTATAATTCTAGACCAGTATCCCGAAGCTGGAACATGCAACTAGATGAGACAGTCAAGGCGGTTGACTTTATCAAAATTACATGTAAATCTCAATGTACAAAAGAATCAGTGGGAGTTTTTGCATTGTTCGTAATATAAACACTAAAGTTGACATAGATGTTGAAAGAGTGTTAAACACAGACGAAAGCGTGTTCATTCACGAAATTCTTCATTAAAAGATTTGAGGGATACATCTCACGTATTGGCAGTACGTATCTATTGTGATAGATTAGAGAAGATGTTTGAAATCCCAAATCTTAGTACATGGACAAAACTGAATAAAATCAGTATGGAAAGTCATAGAGAGGACAGTTTCCATAGAGATATAAAATCTCTCTCAAAGTCAATAAGCCCTACATTTGATGAGTAAAGAGGATAATATCTCTGAACACCTTCCATATAAAAGGTGGCATAGTATATGCAACGTCATGTACAAGACCAGACTAAACATTTGCTATGAGTATCATAAGCTGATATTGGTCGAACACCAGTAAGGAGTACTGGTATACCGAAAGGAAGGATTCCTTAGAGAACTCTAGGAGTTCTAAGGACATATTGCTGGTCAACGGTAATAATGAAGAATTGGAACTCAAAGGATTTAGTGATTCGAGTTTCCCGTCTGAAGTGAATATAATATTCTGGTTTTATGGGGCAACGATGATTTGAAAGAAGTTCAAAAGACAATCGATGCTGGGTTAACCAATAAAACAGAATATTTCGCAGTATTGAATACAGCGAAGGAAAGTGTTTGGACGAAAACTTCTTCCAATAAATTGGAAGTAGTACCTAGCATTGCGAGGCCTATAGTTATCTTCAATGATAACTTAAGGCAATTGCTTTAGCAAAGGAATCGAGATCTCACCCATGATCTAAACACAAATATACCATATGATCTGGAAAATCATAGGTGGAATAAGACGTGGGGGCACGTCAAGAGACAACATAGCAGATCCACTAATTAAGTCATAATCACAAAAGGGTTCGACGGACATCTTGAGAGAGATGGGCCTTAGAAACGTATGTGGTTGGCTTTAGGGCAAGTGGGAGATTGATAGGATAGTGCCCAGCAAGCCAACAAATATAAGCTTGTTAAGGAACTTCCTTTAGAAGCAATCTTATGATTTATAAGATAATACGCCCGTTTATTCATAGTACGTGAATTAAACAATGGCCACCTTCATCTCTCGCGAACTTATCTAAGCGATTGGTTGAAACCCTGAGATCACTCATGACTACGGGATTATTCACTTCAGTATTGGGTGCGATTAATCATGAAACAATCTCAAAGGTCGTGATCTCAAAAACGTTCCAAGTCATAGATTCATATCGAGACGGGGTATCGAATGAATCGTCAAGACTTGTAGGATTATGCATGATTCACATGAAGTGAATTTGTTGTCGTTTCATGAACAAGGCATTGAATGCTAGTGCATATGACTAGGTGGTTCGATAGGGGATCGAACGCATCGAACGACCCGAACAGAGAGACCCATCGTGGAAGTGCGTTAAGCATATCGGTAATGGGATGTCTCTCAAGACTTATAATAGTGTACGATTTAGTCCTTTGACTTTAGGTACTAGGGCGGATTCGGTACACGGGAATACGTACATTGATTTAGGAGCCGATCACATAGCTTGGTCATTGTGCGACTACTTTGGGTGCGTATGAACGTGTGCGCGGATAGTTAGTACTAATATAGGATCTGTCGACTCATCCTGATAAGATGAGAGAATTTCCTGTACGTTCTTAGATAATAAATCCGAGAAATCTACGGCCGTAGTCGGTGACGGATTTGGAAAGGGGTTTCCAAATTTAGCAGTCACACTGGAATTATTATCCTGAATTAGAAAGTACAGAATTGAGATAATTAGAGGTGCCGACCAATTCACACACCCTAGGTCTCAATCGGGAAATTAGTTGATAGAAGGACCTTATGTACATGGCATTTATAAGAGGTGAAAGTTCACAAATCAATTCACCTGAAGTTGGGCCTCATGGGCTTGTGGCTAGACATCGACCATGAGGTGTGGGTACTCCTGAATTAATAAGGAAATTAATTCTGGAGTGGTCAATTAAAGTGGTTAATTGATCGGAGCAATTAATTGCTCACTAATTAAATCACGAAAGTCGTGGGCCTGCTGCCAATTGATGGTGAACCTAGAGGGTCACACACAATACAGTTGGACAGTGACAGTCTGGAAGGAATCAATTGATTTAAGGAATTAAATCAATATATGAATTAAAGTATTAATTCAAGAAGAAGAATAATTAATTAGAAGTAACTAATTAATTAATCATTAAAGTGTTAATTCGAAATGGAGAATCATTAATTAGGAGTAACTAATTAATGAATCAATTGGAATTTCTAATAGATTAAATCCTCAATTAAAGTATTAATTGGAAAGGATTAATTAATTAATAGTGGATTAATTAATTAAAACACATGGGCCAATCCATATGAAAGTTAATTGATCTAGGATTAATTAATTTAAGCATATGGGCCGATTATTGTAAAGATAAATTAATCTGGGATTAATTAATCTTGCATGGGCTGATTTTGGGAACATGATCAAATTAAGTTTAGGACTAATTAAAAGCACATGGGCCGATTTTATTGAATGAGGTTGGCCGATTTTTTGCTTAATTATTTAGTCTTGAATTAATGTTGATTATGTTTGATTATGATAAGGATTAAGAGTTTGTGTTATCTTGTGTAACTAGGAAAGAGATTGAAAGAGATCTTCTTTCCTAAAGTGATAAGATTTGTGTATATCTTGTTTCTTGAAAAGAAGATATTCTTTCAAGAATTAGATGTCTATTAGGAGAAGTAGTCTTCTAATAGAGACATCTATAAATACTAGATATACATAATCTAAAGTAACTAACCCTAAGAGATTTATTCTAAGCAAGAAAGAAAATCACAACACAAGAAAACACATCAAGGCCGAAAATTTCAGCCCCCTCTCGCCCCTAATTGCATAATCGAACCCTGTAGAAATCGCCCTCCCTGTGTAGGATTTTTCTCCAAGTCTTCTTCCCGGATCCGCATCCAATTCCTCACGAGACGATTCCTTAATCCTAGTTCTGAGCCTGGGGATTTCGCGAAGTCACTCAAATCCAACTGGTGTGGACTATCTCTAGAGGCACAACACTTGGGGTGCTCTAGTGAACAACCGAAGACCGGAGGAAACCACCACCTTGCCTGTGGTGAGGTAAAATGGCTTTTACCACCTATTTAGTTTTAGTATATGCATGCTTTAATTAAATTCAACCTTTATTCATATGTGCTAATAAGTGTTCCCTGGGATTTGGTGTATAAACAAAAATTTTAAATTCCGCACTGTTGTAGTTGACAATTATACCCATAAAATCCCAACAGTGGTATCAGAGCCTAACTTATTATGCACATATGAAAAAGGCTTGAACACTTCAAATTTTCGTGAATATGTTTATTTATCGTGTTCTATGCATGGATCTTGCTGATTATGATTAATTATGTGTTCGGATAAATAGCATAATTCTTATTTGGGCCAGATCTGCAATTTGCGATTATTACAGGACTAAAACTGCAATTTGCGATTTTTATAAAATCTGGACAGAATCTGAAATTTTATTTTTCTGGGAATTTTTGGGCTGAAATTGAAAATCTGTTTTTCAAGCGATAGGGGTCTGTTTTGCAATTTCCGTAAGTTGTGGGGCTGTTTTGCAATTTACGAAAACTTCAGGGGCTGTTTTGTGATTAATAAAAGTTTCTGGAAATAAAATATTAATTTCTGTTTTCTGGGCCAATTTGCAAGTTCTGGAATTTTTGGGGCTGATTTATCATTTCCGAAAGTTTTAGGGTCAAAACGTAATTTTTAAAAATTGAGGGACCAAACTGTAATTTTCAAAATTTGAAATTTCCAGAACCTGAATTATGTTTAAAAGGTGTTTTATTATCCGAAGGATTAATTTTTCATAATTAGTAGTGGACTAAAGTAAGAACCATGAGATATTTTAAAAGGAGGTTTTAAAATAGGAATTGTGATTTAATTTTAAAAGGGGTTTTAAAATAAAATCAAAGGGTCATTTTAAAAGGGGTTTTAAAATGATAGTTAAGAGATTGTTTTAGAAAGGGGTTTTTAAAACTAGAATCTAGAGTTATTTTAAAAGGTAGTTTTAAAGTAATATAAGAAATAAGAAAAATTAAATTTTTGCTTGTTTCTTGCTCAACGTGAAATTGTTTACGTGGTTTTCGATCGCGCCGAGCCTTGACCTTTAGGTTAGATGTGATTGGTTGTTTTTAATCTTATTGGTTTTATTGGGCCTGCGAGCCTTAAGTTTTTGGGCCACTTTGAGCCATTGTAATAGATAGGGCTTTACTGTTTTATTAGTTTAGGATGGAGGCCCGTTACAAGCAAGGTGGGAGCCCAAGAAGACTAAAGGCCATGTATGCATGGTAAAATGTGTAATAGAGTAGGTCTATATGAAACCCAATAGATTGACCAATAGGACCATCGTCTTTGGCTCGATGGTGGTCCGCATAGGAGGCTCCCGATCGAAAACATACTGTGGTAGCATGCATGCTAGGTGTGAATGTTTTATTTTATTTGCTGATTTATTTTGGCTTGCGCGCTAGAATTTAGATCACTAAATAAATAATAAAGCATAATTAAAGCGGTGAGATCTCGAGGAGAGTTACCTCAAACTTCCTAAAACCGAAAATCCCCTCTCGGAATTAAAATATTAAGTCATATTGGGTAAACTATAAAATGATGTTTTATAGATCCAAGCCTTCCATCAATAGGGACTAGTGTATGTTGTCTACTTATCGATAGAGGTGATCCAGAGTCTGGCACCCGAGTCGAAGAAAGGGACAATACACGAAATTCCTTGATTCTTGTTTTTAACTAAACTCGACAAGGGTGGGGACTTGTCGGGATGTGAAAATCGACCGATAACCAGTTACGGGGATTTCATGACCGGGCCAGTTGCTCATCAAGATTGACTGGGTTAGACTTAAACGAATAGTAACATCTATGATGTAGCAGTGCTAGATAGGTGCGAAAATCGAGGCAAAATAGCTTGAAGGTTGTGGAGTAACACAATTGGTAAAAGTATACCTACCTAGGGAGTTAATTGTATGACCGCGAGTCGTGGGTGCAATTAATGTCTGCTAGGACGTCAAGACCTGCTAGGAAATAGAATTTCCCGAACAATGCAAGGGGTTTATTGTTTCGATAAAATAGTGGGAGAACTTTTCCGATAGAAAGACCAATCTTCGTTAATTATAAGTATTATCTTAAATCTGTCTGCTTATTGTTGTCTATTATTTATATTTAGCCATGCCAATATTCACTGTCGATTGCGAACAAACAATATTGCAAATTTGGATATCATCACTCCACGATGAAGGCATGACTGGGTTCAGAAATATTAGTAAATATTGCACTTACCTGATCAAGAGGCTAAATCGAATCAATGAGCTTGGAGCTAAATTGACTCTAGATGATAAAATGGTAATCATCACAAATGGCCTGCCTGAATCATTCTCTCATTTTATCGATCATTGTGAAGTTCCACATAAAGGAATTGAGACCAATGATTTGCATAAGTTGTTAGACAAATATGAGAAAGCTCTCGAAAGAGGACAAGGATTGATCGAAGGAAAGAATTGTCCCTTATGTAAGAAAAATGAGGAACTGAGTAACATGACTGATGAGGAATTCCGAAACATACTTGACCAAGGTATAACCTAAGTTATTTCCTTTTGATGAAAAACATCTTAAGATTTTTTCTTTTGATGTAAAACTTCTAACATTTCTGGTTTCTGTAAAAGTGTTTACAGAGGATGACTGGAACGTGCTGCAAGTGACCAAGTCTGGGTTTCAATTGCACATGAGGGAAACATACTTCAAGGAATGGGTCAAGGAGAATCTGGATTTTTCTTATTAGCATATGTTTTTCTTTAATTCTGGATTTAAGCATTAGTTAGAGTTTTGTCTATTTATTTCGAACATTGTACGAAACCTTTTAGCTTTACCATTATGAATGGAATTATTTTAATTAAAGCTTTTAATTCGTACATAATTGCTTTACCGTTGTAAATAAAGCAAAGAAATAAGCATTGATAAAACTTAAACAATTATGCTAAATCAAGAAAAGAAAGACAAATTAGATAATTATCCACATTCCTAAAAGAAGGAATCGATGAATTGTTTTCAATCATGGCTCTTGAAATATAGAAGATTGATGAATTCAAAACATGCGAATCCTGTCTGAATAGGAAATCAATCGATTAAAGGTATTTTGAAATACCAAGTGTTTTAATGGATAAAACCATTAACACACATGAGGATCACTAAAGCATTAGTGCGAGTAATTAATTGCTTCATAAAATATCCTAATGGCATTTAGGATATGTGTACTTTGGAGGTACAAGTTTTTGGAAAGGTTGAAGGGTTCAAAGTGTTTCATAAAGGCACTAGGTAAAGTGCAAGTATGCAAATGTTGAAAGGATTCAAAGGAATTCCAAAATCGAAGCAATTAAGGGCATTAAAGTATGATCATTCGATTTAATCGAAGTGATTAATACATAAGCCCTAAATTACTCAAATTATCTAAATCAAGAATAGAATTCTTGAATAGCAAGTTAAAACTAATAAAAGGAATCGAACTATGAAAGACTAGATTCATTCCTTAAATTAGTATTGCTATAACTCCTCAAACAATTCTGGGGTCAACCCCATGACTCTAGAAGGATACTTTGACTTGTAACCTTCTTAAGTCAATTCCTACGAAAACCGTACTAACCCAAGTATGGTATATCATCCATGAATGATAAAATTGGATAGTGGATCCAATTGAGAAAATTTGTAGGGTATCCAACGAAATCCATTGGATACCTGTTCCATGATCCTAAGAACGAAAGGAGTCTGTTGCTAAGGATACCCAATTCTTGGAGGGTGGTTCCCTCGCGAATAGAAGTGGGATTTTACCATGGAACTTGATGAAGTCCTAGAATTGGACACATCCCTACAAATAGTGGGAGTATATTTTCAAACCTACTGAACCAAAATTTTGTACACCAAATTTCGAAGATTCGATCGAATTCGAAAAGAACTAGTACGTTCACGAATATGATCGATTGGATAGTGATCCAAGAACTTTCGAAATATCTATGTATAACATAGATTCGGGCACATAGCTTAAACGCCATGTGATCTAAGTGGATTGTAAATAATCCGTTTGGAAACAACGAATCATAGAAGCTTCGTATGACTACGAAGCATATCCATTGGATTTAAATCCAAAGGTAAATCTATAATTCTAGACCAGTATCCCGAAGCTGGAACATGCAACTAGATGAGACAGTCAAGGCGGTTGACTTTATCAAAATTACATGTAAATCTCAATGTACAAAAGAATCAGTGGGAGTTTTTGCATTGTTCGTAATATAAACACTAAAGTTGACATAGATGTTGAAAGCGTGTTAAACACAGACGAAAGCGTGTTCATTCACGAAATTCTTCATTAAAAGATTTGAGGGATACATCTCACGTATTGGCAGTACGTATCTATTGTGATAGATTAGAGAAGATGTTTGAAATCCCAAATCTTAGTACATGGACAAAACTGAATAAAATCAGTATGGAAAGTCATAGAGAGGACAGTTTCCATAGAGATATAAAATCTCTCTCAAAGTCAATAAGCCCTACATTTGATGAGTAAAGAGGATAATATCTCTGAACACCTTCCATATAAAAGGTGGCATAGTATATGCAACGTCATGTACAAGACCAGACTAAACATTTGCTATGAGTATCATAAGCTGATATTGGTCGAACACCAGTAAGGAGTACTGGTATACCGAAAGGAAGGATTCCTTAGAGAACTCTAGGAGTTCTAAGGACATATTGCTGGTCAACGGTAATAATGAAGAATTGGAACTCAAAGGATTTAGTGATTCGAGTTTCCCGTCTGAAGTGAATATAATATTCTGGTTTTATGGGGCAACGATGATTTGAAAGAAGTTCAAAAGACAATCGATGCTGGGTTAACCAATAAAACAGAATATTTCGCAGTATTGAATACAACGAAGGAAAGTGTTTGGACGAAAACTTCTTCCAATAAATTGGAAGTAGTACCTAGCATTGCGAGGCCTATAGTTATCTTCAATGATAACTTAAGGCAATTGCTTTAGCAAAGGAATCGAGATCTCACCCATGATCTAAACACAAATATACCATATGATCTGGAAAATCATAGGTGGAATAAGACGTGGGGGCACGTCAAGAGACAACATAGCAGATCCACTAATTAAGTCATAATCACAAAAGGGTTCGACGGACATCTTGAGAGAGATGGGCCTTAGAAACGTATGTGGTTGGCTTTAGGGCAAGTGGGAGATTGATAGGATAGTGCCCAGCAAGCCAACAAATATAAGCTTGTTAAGGAACTTCCTTTAGAAGCAATCTTATGATTTATAAGATAATACGCCCGTTTATTCATAGTACGTGAATTAAACAATGGCCACCTTCATCTCTCGCGAACTTATCTAAGCGATTGGTTGAAACCCTGAGATCACTCATGACTACGGGATTATTCACTTCAGTATTGGGTGCGATTAATCATGAAGCAATCTCAAAGGTCGTGATCTCAAAAACGTTCCAAGTCATAGATTCATATCGAGACGGGGTATCGAATGAATCGTCAAGACTTGTAGGATTATGCATGATTCACATGAAGTGAATTTGTTGTCGTTTCATGAACAAGGCATTGAATGCTAGTGCATATGACTAGGTGGTTCGATAGGGGATCGAACGCATCGAACGACCCGAACAGAGAGACCCATCGTGGAAGTGCGTTAAGCATATCGGTAATGGGATGTCTCTCAAGACTTATAATAGTGTACGATTTAGTCCTTTGACTTGAGGTACTAGGGCGGATTCGGTACACGGGAATACGTACATTGATTTAGGAGCCGATCACATAGCTTGGTCATTGTGCGACTACTTTGGGTGCGTATGAACGTGTGCGCGGATAGTTAGTACTAATATAGGATCTGTCGACTCATCCTGATAAGATGAGAGAATTTCCTGTACGTTCTTAGATAATAAATCCGAGAAATCTACGGCCGTAGTCGGTGACGGATTTGGAAAGGGGTTTCCAAATTTAGCAGTCACACTGGAATTATTATCCTGAATTAGAAAGTACAGAATTGAGATAATTAGAGGTGCCGACCAATTCACACACCCTAGGTCTCAATCGGGAAATTAGTTGATAGAAGGACCTTATGTACATGGCATTTATAAGAGGTGAAAGTTAACGAAATCAATTCACCTGAAGTCGGGCCTCATGGGCTTGTGGCTAGACATCGACCATGAGGTGTGGGTACTCCTGAATTAATAAGGAAATTAATTCTAGAGTGGTCAATTAAAGTGGTTAATTGATCGGAGCAATTAATTGCTCACTAATTAAATCACGAAAGTCGTGGGCCTGCTGCCAATTGATGGTGAACCTAGAGGGTCACACACAATACAGTTGGACAGTGACAGTCTGGAAGGAATCAATTGATTTAAGGAATTAAATCAATATATGAATTAAAGTATTAATTCAAGAAGAAGAATAATTAATTAGAAGTAACTAATTAATTAATCATTAAAGTGTTAATTCGAAATGGAGAATCATTAATTAGGAGTAACTAATTAATGAATCAATTGGAATTTCTAATTGATTAAATCCTCAATTAAAGTATTAATTGGAAAGGATTAATTAATTAATAGTGGATTAATTAATTAAAACACATGGGCCAATCCATATGAAAGTTAATTGATCTAGGATTAATTAATTTAAGCATATGGGCCGATTATTGTAAAGATAAATTAATCTGGGATTAATTAATCTTGCATGGGCTGATTTTGGGAACATGATCAAATTAAGTTTAGGACTAATTAAAAGCACATGGGCCGATTTTATTGAATGAGGTTGGCCGATTTTTTGCTTAATTATTTAGTCTTGAATTAATGTTGATTATGTTTGATTATGATAAGGATTAAGAGTTTGTGTTATCTTGTGTAACTAGGAAAGAGATTGAAAGAGATCTTCTTTCCTAAAGTGATAAGATTTGTGTATATCTTGTTTCTTGAAAAGAAGATATTCTTTCAAGAATTAGATGTCTATTAGGAGAAGGAGTCTTCTAATAGAGACATCTATAAATACTAGATATACATAATCTAAAGTAACTAACCCTAAGAGATTTATTCTAAGCAAGAAAGAAAATCACAACACAAGAAAACACATCAAGGCCGAAAATTTCAGCCCCCTCTCGCCCCTAATTGCATAATCGAACCCTGTAGAAATCGCCCTCCCTGTGTAGGATTTTTCTCCAAGTCTTCTTCCCGGATCCGCATCCAATTCCTCACGAGACGATTCCTTAATCCTAGTTCTGAGCCTGGGGATTTCGCGAAGTCACTCAAATCCAACCGGTGTGGACTATCTCTAGAGGCACAACACTTGGGGTGCTCTAGTGAACAACCGAAGACCGGAGGAAACCACCACCTTGCCTGTGGTGAGGTAAAATGGCTTTTACCACCTATTTAATTTTAGTATATGCATGCTTTAATTAAATTCAACCTTTATTCATATGTGCTAATAAGTGTTCCCTGGGATTTGGTGTATAAACAAAAATTTTAAATTCCGCACTGTTGTAGTTGACAATTATACCCATAAAATCCCAACATAAACCTTACTTATATTTACAAGAGAATCGGCGCACTAAAGTATTCTTGGCGCCGCTCGATTTCCAACTCCAAGGCTCGCTGATGTTCTAGACACATTGATTCCCAAAGGGTTGGTCTGAACTTTTTCAAATATCTTCCATTGATGGGGTCTCTACAGAGATTCCCATCTGGCTTTTTCAAAATGTAACCTCCTCCTCGAGTTATCGAGAAGACTTCATATGGTCCTTGCCACGTTGCGCTCCATTTGCCATACTTTTTCTCGTGCTGATGAAGTGGCAAAATAGTTCTCCAGACCATGTCCCGGACGTTAAACTATTTACTGCGTATCTTTCTATCGTAGCATCGGGCGACTAGCCTCTTTTGTGCCTCGATTTTATCTAACGCGGCAACCCTGACTTCGTCCAGTTCATCGAGATCCTGGAGCATACTGTCAGTGTATTCTTCGGCCATCAACTCATTTTGCTGCATCACCCAAAGTGATCGGACATTGATTTCCATCGGTAGAACGGCATCCTGTCCATTAGTTAGTTTGTATGGAGTTGTGCCAGTACTTGTCCGTTTGCTGGTCCGATAAGCCCACAATGCCTCTGACAGCATCAAGTGCCAAGCTCTTGGGTTTTCCTCGATCATTTTCGCAATAATGTCCTTAAGGACTCGATTAGAAGCTTCTGCTTGGCCATTCCCTTATGCATAATACGGTGTTGAATGGACCAACTCAAAACCCATCGATCTGGCAAACTCCTTGATCTCCTGACCGACAAACATCACTCCCCTGTCAGTAACAATGGTTTGTGGCAGGCCAAACCGATGAATGATTAAGTCCTTGATGAACTTCCTCACTTCGCCCTGATTGGCCTGTTTGAGCGGTTTGGCCTCTACCCACTTAGTAAAATAATTGGTGGCCACAATGATGTATCGATGGTGTTTGGAGGATGATTGATGAATCTCCCCGATTCTATCGATTGCCCAGCATCTGAAAGGCCATGGCTTGATTATTACATTCATCTCCTCGATGGGGATCCTTTGAATTACCCCAAACCGTTGGCACTTCTCACAACCTTTTTTGGCCAATAGTAGGCATATCGGCGCAATAGCCATGCCAATTTTGTGGCCATTTTGATGGGCCCCACAAATTCCTTCATGAGCTTTCATCATAATTCTCTTGGCTTTCTGTTGATCGACGCATAACAGGAGTACACCGTCGTGGCTTTTTCTGAACAACTGTTCGCCCATCAAGACATAATTGACGGCCCTGAGCTTTGTATGTCGAGATGTCTTGTCAGACGGATTATCTAGATATTTTCTGATCGGCTCTCTCCTGTCATCGGGATCCTGAAATACACTCAAAACAGTCAGAATATTATCCCGATACATGAATGACAGACAGTATCGTCTCCTGACGACGTAATGAGATCCCTCGACGTCATCAGGTAGATCGATACCAGTCGCCAATTGGGCCAAACTGTTGGCCTCGCTGTTATTTTCTCTTGTCACATGATAACATGTAACATCAACAAATTTCGACAACAAAGACATCGCAGTTAGATAATATTTGTCAAGTGTTGGGTTTCGGAATTTATAAGTACCTTGTATCTGCCTGATGATCAACTGCGAGTCCCCGACGATGACAACAGACTTACTGTCGAGCTCCCTGAGCATTTCTAGTCCAATAATCAAGGCTTCGTATTCGGCTTGATTATTCGTACACTCAAAGGCAAATTGAATTGATAACTTAGTTTTTACATTTGATGGAGAAATCAAAATGATATCTGCTCCACACAGTCTATCGGTTCTAGACCCATCGAAAGCCAATGTCCATGGCTTGATCTCCACTGTCATCGAGTCCAGTTCCTTAAGAACGGCCTGATCAACATCGAGACATGGA